>ML785930.1:176165-202445 GCA_009831015.1 Picea engelmannii | reverse complement strand
TATATATATATATATATATATATATATATGCCGCAACAATTTTGTATATGCACAGATATTATCAAATAGAAGAAGCTGTAATATATGGAAATCATTGAACAGGAACATGACGCCAACACTTGAGTTGCCTTGTAATAGTCATTAATTCATTCTATTTACGGGACCCCGAAGAATGAAAGCAGAATGGGTCCTTCCATTTCTTTCTTTAAGTATAGGGCAGGTTCCACATAAGTATGGCCCATGACAAATTATTCTTCCATGTAAAATGTAAGGAACGAACAGAGTAGCATTCATTTATATCGAAGTGTTGGGCAACATAAACAAAAGCTTGTTGTCCATGTTTAACGACAGACACAAAATAAAGGTACAAAATAAAATAAAAAGCAATACCATAGATTGGAAAACACCATAAAAAAACCCACAAATATTGCATATTCAAATAAGCTAGGTTACAAAATACAATTGAGATTATTTGTTACAATGACTGCGATTTGGCCTGCCGCCGACCCAAAAAAAAAAAACTATGTACAATAATGGAGCTTGTGGGCAGTCTTTTATAGATTTCAACTCGACAATGAAATGCTTGATTCGTAAAAAACAACGATTTGAATATCAATTTCGGGCCATGGACTTCATTGTTGCTGCCAACTAGATCTATGCCAGCTTTTTGAATAGCTTGTCTCTTGTAGATATGGCATGCATGCATTGGTTGGTTATTGAACATTTCATACTTTGCTAAGTGTTAATTTCCCTTTGTTGTCAAAATCTTGGGGTTTAAGGTGCTTTGTAATGTTCATGATCATTGACATCAGAGACAACTTAGAAATACGATTCAGGCCCAATTCAAAGACGAGGGAGTGGTTTTATATGTCGTCAGCTTTGGCGGCAACAAATCCTGTTAGGCAACAAAAGCTGAGACAAAAAAGAAATTCAGATATGTTTTTTATTGCTATTCTCCATCTGTTTGGTTGAAAATCCTACCTGAAGATTTGTATGTTGAACTTCTTTGTTCTATTACTATAAATTGGAAGGGACATCCAAGGAAGCTGCAAAATGTATCTCTATTGAAGTACATAGCTTCTTCCAGCAACACAAATCTGGCAAGTGTATCAAATGTTGTAGATCACATCATAATATATCGCTTGTCGTAGGGGTGGAAGACATGGCCCACAAAAAATGGTCTGGAATGTTTGGAAGTGATGCCAAATATTACTCCATGCTCAAATACACTTAGAAGGAAAGTATAAAATTGGATACCCATGAACGCGAAAAAATGTATGTGCGTTCGAATCAACATTCTAAAATTACAGAACGTTTTATGCCAAAGTTGTAACAGAATTGACAAACAGGTAGTTTCTATGTCAAAGAGTGTTAAGAGACCTCTCGGTGCAGTAACAGACTCGACATACAATCCACTTTCGATCACTATTGATACTAATGTCAAGTGTAAGAAGTCATGATCCTAGGTTCCAAGTAGTTTGACCTCCAAGCATCCACATTGGCAGTGACCCCAGGCTCCAGATAGCTTCGGCTTTGGACTTTGGCATTGGCGGTGGCAATGGGAACAATGCTATTGATTAAAGTGTGACGATGCGGTGAACAAGAAGGGTTGTCATTGTCAACACACTTAAACTACAGGATTGTCAAACCTACAAAGAACATCGACTTTACTGTTTCTTTCCCACGACAACTACAATGTTGCTTAGAGTCCATAAATCTTTCGACGTTGGGTGTCCTATGCGATAATGACCTTGACATTATAGAAGAAATGCATTTTCCTTATCCAAAGCAAGTGAAACAACAAGAAGATTGACATTAGGTGTATACAGCTCTGGAATACACAAGTACATTAAGGTCTCATCTAAAGAAAGAAATAAAATCATTACATGAAGGTGGTAGTAAAAGGTGATTTTCAGAAACCAAAGCATTACTTGAACACACGAAACTTCTTGCAGAAGGTGGTAGTATAAAGTAATCCTCAGAAAGTGTTGCAAAATCCATAATACAAAAATCCTTCTCATCAAATTTTTCCAGTTACATGTCGATGCAAGCATTCTAAAGTTTTGACAGTGTCGTTCCCTGGTTATATACCCACCTTCAATAAGGAGGGGAATATTCGTGCAAAGAGGGGCAAGCTCATTGACCTAGATGCAATCATATGCACAAGAATAGTAAAAAAAAAAATGTGTAGTAGTGATAGAAAGTTGATTGTATGTGGAGTCTATAACTACATCCAGAGGACAACGAACAAACTTTGAAAAAGAATATGACTTTCTGTGAAGTCTGTTTCCACACCCAGAAGTAGCTCAACAAACTTTGAAATAGAAACTTATGTAATTTTAGGATGTCGTTTTAACCACCCATACAATTTCCCATACTTGTGACGATCCAAATGTATAATTTTCTTCTGAGTATATTCACAAATGAAGTAATAGTTGGCGTTAGTTCCGAATATTACAGACCATTTTGCAAGCAACGGTAAGCGCAACTCCTCTGATGGAAGACAAATTATTGTGTGCTTTGCAGAATTTGATACACTTGCTAAATATGTGTTGTTGGAAGAAACTATATATTTCAACGAAGGAACATTTTGTAGGCGACCTAAAAATCCCGTCCAACTTCCAACAATAAAACAAAGAAGATTAACAAACAAATCTCCAGGCAGGCTTTTCAACCAACCAAAGCATCGAAGACATGGAGAACACTAATCAAAAGATACTTGTTTTTTTTTCCATGTCTGAGTTTCTATTGGCTAATAGAGTTTTTTTTCCGCTCAAAATTGATGTCACATAAAACCATTCTCTCGTCTTTCAGTTGGGCATCAATGGCATCTCTAAGTTGTTTTGCATGTCCATGACCAGGAACATTACAATGAAGGCACCTTAAAGCCCAACTCTTTGATGATAGAGAGAAATGGGAATAAGTATTTAAAATCAACGTTGGAGGATGATAGTATAATCTTCCGTAGATTTTGGTTTAATTCGTCTTAATGGCAGATGCCCTCGATCTTTTCACTTATTAATGCCAATATTTTTGAATACGTGCATTGAATAGTCACTAATAACACACGTATTAAAATTCCCATATCCAAGCAGATTCTCAAATATGACAACCTGTAACATACACACAGTATCAAAGGGAGACATGACATCAATACCTCTGTGGATTACACATTCGTGGATGGTAGCGTGGTAGTACATGATTGCACTGTTACTATGATGATGCCTTTGAAAATCTAAAATAGCCAACATTGTTTGCAAATTCAAAATGCACGCAAAATAAATTATAGGATCCCATAATATTCACTTGTTTATGCATTTTAATGGGAGATGTCCTCAAGCTTTCTGCTTATTAAAGACAATCTTTTCGAACCTGTCTGGTCGATTTTCACTTTTAAAAGAATAATTAATGTGCACTGGGAAGGACAAAAGGTGGCGGGGATGGAGAGGATAGGAAAAATGCTTTTAAAATTTTCTGAACCTGGGAACGTGTGAACCCATGAAACTTTGAAGACTGGAATAAGTATGGAAAGGCAGGTCGGACAGACGGAGTCATTGTAGGTAGAGGCAGGGTTGCGAGTTCGAGGATTCCGAGGTCGAATTGTAGAGCACGAAAGTTTTGGGTGCAAGATGTATACCCCGATCACGGGTCACCAGAGTTCGATAACACCTATCCGCAAACCGCGTTCATAAAATTGGCCAAGTATGAAAACGAACGACGATCGGCTGGACTCGCAATGTGAATATATAAATGGAGATGACGATTTTTCAGTTCGCCATATCGGGAACCCGCGAGCACAGAAATGTGACAAAGTATAGAACTAGAAACGCATAACATAGGGTAAGAACAAAAGGGAGAAACGAGCAAGTTTAGAATAAATTGGATAAATATGCAAACGAACGTTGGTTTGTTGGACTCATGATGTGAAGATATAGATGAAGATGACAATTTATCAACTGTCCACCCCGGAAACCCACGACCACAGGAACGTGGAAAACTATATAACTAGAAATGCATAATAGACGAGAAGAACAAAAGGAAAAAACGGGAAAGCTTACAAGAGGAAAAAGAAAGGGAGAAAAGTGTTGAGTTTTGTACCTTGGGAGGTGTTTCCCATGTGCTTTTGTCCTCCTTAGCACATGTGGGAAGGATTAGACACTTTGTACCTAGTACTTTGTCTATTTTCACTTTGACTTTGGTTAAAGTGCATTTTGGTCACTTTTGGCAAAAGTGAACATTAAATCACTTTGTGGTGATTTTGGAGACATAAGTAGACTTAGGGAACTTAACCCAAAAGTGGGTTATGAGTTATAATTATTTGGTGTGATCTCATCCATTGATTTGGATTGATCTCAACCATTAATTCTTAGGTTTTCCTATTCTTGCCTAAAGAGGGGCAAAGGAGTCTAAGGAGGGCGCATTGTTCATAGAGGGTTTTTCTTGTTGGAGGAGGAGGACTCTAGCTATGGAGATGAGATCTTTTACATGAGGATTGGAGGAGGAGGCCGCTAGCTTTCCTTGAGGATAGCTTGGAGCAGCTTGCTTCTATTTTTTATTAGAGAGATTCTTCTGTTGAGGAGGGCGCATGGCTTTGGCAGGCTATTTCCTTCCTGGTGGGATTTCTAGCCATCAGATTTCAGTGAGGTCAGTTGCAGAGTGAGGATAGCAGCAGGAGATTCATTCATGTGGAGGGGTTTTCCATTCTGGCATCACAGTTGATTTCTGGAGCATCTACAGTTGTTCTGGCAGTTTTCTTGAGGGGTGCACCATCCTGGAGTGCTTCTGGCAAATAGAGCTTGTATATCTTCTCTTCTGGAGTTGTTATTGTATCAGGTTACATCTTGTATTGTGATTACTGTAACCCATATTTGCTTTACCTCATATATACATCTAGATCTAAAACTGGTTTTCCCCGGGGGGGTTTTGTCCAGGGTCATGTTGACCAAAAATACCGTGTCTACAAATGCATGCTATTAGTTCTTAGATCTATCCATTTTTCAGCATAAAAGATGTATTAGGTGTGTTGTAGTTATTTGAGATGCATGTACTAATTTCCTATGACTGAAACTACATGCTAGAGCACCCAAATTGAGACTACAACCATAACAATCAACATAAAACTAAACATGACTATTGGCTGTTATAAAACAACAGAAAATTAAAAAGAAGACAACAGAAAACTTAGAGCCTTTGCTTGGTCAAAGACAGACTAAGAAGGCAAGCTGATAGGACCTGGAAAATTCATAAGAAGAACTTTATCTCTCACACACCAACACCTACTCTCATAACTATGAACCCATAGAAAGACATTAACAATGGGAAAAACATTGTCAGCTATGAAATATAGTTGGAACCCGACAAACTCTGGTTCATGCCATAAGAGATGTAATTTACATCCATCTTAATAGTATTTTCTGGGGAGCCAACTGTGAAACCATGTAACAATAGATGCAACTACAGATGCAACACCCCAACATTGCAAAGTTTAGGCAAACAAGAGAAATCGACAAATAACAATCCAGTTAAGAAGCACCAAAAGACCCAACTGCAGCCACACGACCTAAACACTGCGCAAGCACCAACCAGTCGACCAAGAAATTCACTGCACACAAGATTGTATCAAAAAATTCGGAGGAAAATGTATTATAACACATATGTTAACCAAATATTTCAGGCTGTGAGACCTACCAAGTAAAATTCAAAGATGGCAGGACCGTCCAAAGGCCTGCCTCTGTGCAAGAAACTAAGAAAAGTGCGGTTTTCCCGGTTGGTATTTTTCAATACTGGGAGCCATAAAATTCCTCTTGCAGTCCATCTTTGTATGTGATTACCACGACCATAGAAGTAGGACTGTAATGTTGTGTTTGTCTCATTCCTGATCGCCAATGTTCGACCCAAAACCTACCTCCATCAGAGCCACAACAATGCACAGGAAAAGGGAATCGTATTTTATTTTCACATACAAAGATGTTCTGCAAGAGGATTTCGACCCAGGCATCCCCAACAGTCAAATTTTCGACCTGCAAACTGCAGATAGAAAGAGAAGCTAATCACGACACCCAAACCTGCCCGTCAATGGAGAACGACAGAAGGCTAATGTTGGACACAGAACCTACCTCCATCACAACCACAATGACGCATCGCAAAAGGAAATCATATTTTCTCCTCACATACAAAGATGTTCTTCAATATGATTTTGACTCATGCATCCCCAATACTCAAATTTCTCACCTACAAACTGAAAATAACAAGAGAAGCTAAACATGACACCCAAACCCACCCGTTAACGGGGAATGACAGAAGGGAAGTTCCAATCGCGGTTGCAGAACTCCAAGTGTGCAAACTACAACAAGACCAACAGGCAAACAAGAACAACAACAATAGGCAAATAAGAAATCAGTGAACATGCAAGAAGCAAGCATGAACCAGTGAACCAACAATTCCGTTGAAGAACAATATTGCCGACATTGACTGCAGAGAACATTGCATATAAAAATAATGCAAGAAAGTGTATTGTAACAAGCCTGTTAAGTAAACATTTAAGTCTGTCACGCCTTTTAGGTAAACATTTAAGTCTGTTAGAACTGCTCTGTAAACATTTATGAAAGAATGCAGTGTGGAAGATCTCTTACGTGCAAAAAAACATTTATTTTACTATTTTATAACAATAATGAAAAAATATTAGTAACAATAGTTCAAACAGTAGAGCCTATGTAAAGAAAAAATATTTATTCAAAGGACAAACTAATATGAAGTCAACTTAGAAAAAACTGACTATCTATCTTCAAAACTTCGGATATCCAAACATTTCAAGAAAAAAACAACAACTCAAAAATATCGTATATGATAAAAAAACTTTGGATATGGTAACATATCAAACCTTGGGAATAGTGAAGCCGACAATAAGACCTCCAAGTTGATATCCAATCAGATCACAACATATATGGTATTTTTTATTATATAAAAATCAATTTTTTTAGTTCCCTAGTTCCAACAATACATATTATGCAAACATTTCTGGTCAAATGACAAACTAATATGAAGTCAACGAATTATCGATCGCTATAGTCCCTCTACGCCTTCGACAGGGACTAATAATGACATGTAAATGTTTTTTTTAATAATAATTACAAAATGTATTTTAAATATTTTATATGGATTGTCTATGTAAATAATTAATTTGAATGACTTATATTTTAATTTTTAATTTGTAATCTCATTTTATAGCAATTTTTTTTAATAAATAACATTAAATTCAATAATTTATTAATAATTTCATTAAATAAATAATTTTATTAATTTAATCATTTATTTGAATGACTTATATTTTAACTTTTAATTTATATTCTCATTTTATGGCATAAAAAATTAATAAATAACATTAAATTCAATAATTTATTAATAATTCGTCCCCGAGGTGTAGGACAGTCGATGACAAAGTGTGTTGTTAAGCCACTCCGTGTTGAAAAGTCACCGGTTTGAAACCCGCGGGGACAAAAAATCCAACCATGTTAAGGGTTGGTGTGGCTCAGGCCGGCTGCGATCCCCGCGTGATTTTGACGGCTTAGATGCCCCTGAGTCACGGTTTCTCAAGCCAAAGGTTAATCCTGATGCCAAGAAGGTCTAGACCAATTAACAAACAATTTTTATTTATTTTTATTAATAATTCCGTTAAATAAATAAATTTTTTAATCTCTCTTTATTAATAGATCTTTGTTTGTAATCAATTGAGTTTCTCATCCTTTTCAAGCTTTTAATACATTTGCAATACATTAATTTTTTTTTTAATCTTATCAATTTATTTAAATTCTACGTTGTTTAGTGTTGTAATTTTTAAATTAATAATGTCTTACAAACCAAAAAAAAAATAAAAATCTTTCCATAATGTATAGTGCTTGGCTTTTGGTTCAATTTTCTCATATATATAGTGTTTCACTTCTTCTTTTTTTTTCATGGAAAAAAACGTAATTTTATTCATCCGAAGAGACAAAATTACATTTTGTAGGTGCTTCTATAAGCACAACACCCCTTGTGTGTATAATGAAACAAAGAGTGTAGGTCCTTGACTCTATGCCGAGAAAATATGCCTTGAAAGAGACTTTCTAAGTGCTAAATGATAGCCTATTATTTACATCACCCAGAACAAGGTGGTAAAGTAAAAACTCTCTGTAAGAAATGAGTTGTTTGTTTAATTTCCATAGAAGTGCTTGAATTATAGACTGGTGAAAATGCTGGTGAATGTTGCTTGCAGAAATTCAAATGGTAAAAAGACTCTCTGTGTCCAAAATTCTTCGGCCAAGTGGTTGTTTAATGAGTAAGAAATATAATCAATCATGTTGTGATTTGGTGCATCAATAAAGGGACGATGGTAAAAGGCATGAGTTTCATCTTCCTTGAATTCTGTGATGTGCCATTGACCCAGAGCTAGAGGAAGCCCTGCTTTTGATAGTGCGTTCACTACCATGTTCATGTTCCTGTAGACATGGGAGATAATCATTGTGTCAAATTTTTCCAACAAACGAAAGATGTCCTCCAGAATAGGGAGAAGAAAAATGTTGTGACACTGCTGGAGTTTTCTTGCCCAGTTGATGACATTCATAGAGTCACCAAAAATTTGGAGATGAAGTATTTCTTTTTATTTGGAGAATAGAAGTAGTAGTTTCGGAGTCAGTAGCTCGACATAGTTATTCGTTCCCTGTCCCAACCCCAATTTTATATGAACATAATGGTTTTCAGCTTAATGGAGTACTATTCCACCCCTGCAGGTTTGATTATGAGAGGCCCCATCGAAGTAAGCCCAAGGCTTTGAATTGTCTATGGCCTCTATCTGATTCAACTGTAAAGTCAGACCTTTTGTTGATTGTGGGAAGTGTGATAGGATGGAAATACTTTGGGCTGCAATTATCTCGGCAAGGGGAGCTTTGTCTTTGAATATTGTTGCATTTCATGCCAGCTAGATGCCCCAATTGATGATGAGGGGAAGAGCTTTAAGCTCTTTGAATCTCGGATCATGGGTCCAAGCTTCCTGTGTCTGTTCCAAAATGGGTCCTCCCCATGTATAGTTCTAGCCTAGACTTGTCGAGGCTTCAATCCCTACTCTCGTTGTAAAGGGGCATGAAATGAGTAGGTGGTAAGTTGTTTTGTTTTCATTTTGACAGAGGGGACAACTGCCAGGTCCTTCGAATTGATGCTTTCTTAGGTTTTCCCAGGTTGGGACTTTTTTGTTTAGGGCCACCCAAAGGAAGATTTTGTCTTTTTGTGGAAATTTTAACTTCGAAAGTGCCCTCCACCACCAACTTGGATTTTGTTGGAATAGGTCCAGGTTTAAAGCAATGTATCCAAGTTTTGGGGTATAGCTTCCCGAAGGATCCTTTTGCCAAACCAACTCGTCATCTCTGTCTATAAGTCTTATGTGACCGACCTGTAGTGTTGTGATGTAATTATTATACTGAGTTGCTAGAGCTCCAAAAATCCCCACATTGGTCAAACTTTTCCATCCTTGATGCCAGAGGGTAGTTGTGTTGGTGTTGGCCAGGTGGGAGAGGAGGAATAGGTTCTACCTGTGGAGATGGTTTATTAGATCCAATGGGAGGATGTGAGAGTTTCCAGTTCCCGGCCAGGGGTCCACACCAATGCAAAAGTGATTTCCCTTTCCTACTCTCCAGGCCAGTCCTTCCCCTACCACTGGAAAGGAGGAGATTAATCATTTCCAGAAAATCGAGCTTTGTTTGTAGGTCTTGTTTGGAGATCTGATCCAGTCCTCAAGTGTATTTGGTGCAATGTATTTTTTGGTGACCACCAAAGACCAGATGTTGTTGCCTGAGATGAGGAGCCACCCCATTTTTTCTGCCAAAGCTTTGGAAAACAAATATATATTTTTGAGTCCCCAACCTCTCAGAGCTTTTGGTCGGGAAAGACGGTCCCATTTTTCTCATGGCTAAGTGAACTTGTCCCCTGAGCCTGACTAGATAAAACGATAGCAGACCCTTCTAATCTTTTCCAGTGTTCCTTTCGGTATCCATGCCAGTGACATCTAGTATACTGGGATGGCTTCTAGAACTACTTTGGTTAGAGTGAGTCTTCCTTCCCTCGAGAGCCACCTGAAGCTCCATCCAGTTAGTCTTTTTTTCCAATTTTGAAATCAGCCATTTCCAGTCCTCCTTGAGATAATTATTCAGGTGAAACCCTAGGTATTTTAGGCCTTCTGAGAAATCCTGTATTGTAAAAGGAAAAATCCTTCGATATGTTTCTTCTTCGTTTCTTTCCATTTCTGAGAATGAGAGAGTAGATTTTTGGAAATTTATTTGCATACCTGTAGCCGAGCGAAAAAAGGGAGAGAATTTTTTCTAGAACTTCTGCATCCCACCTTCGACCACTATAGAATATGAGGACATCATCCACAAAAAGTAGATGTGTGATTCTTATACCAACAGTTAAATGTATTCCTTGGAAGTCCCTCGTTCTTACTGCATTAGCTATAGCCCTGCTCAGGACCTCGACCACTAGGAGGAAGAGGAGTGGGAAGAGAGAGAATTGGCGTAGACATTTTTCAAAGGTAAAGAAGGGTGAGGTTGTTCCATTGATGAGGACCACAAAGGAAACCAAAGTAATGCATGCCATCGTCCATTTAATGAATGGAACCTCGAACCTGAGGTGAGTGAGAAGGAGCTTGATGTAGGACCAATTTACCCTATCAAAGGCTTTTGAGAGATCAATCTTTCAGATGCTGCCCTTGGCTTTTGTGTTCTTTAGGCTATGAATTCCTTCCTGAGTGACTCCTATTGCTTCATGGATTTGACGACCTTCAAGGAACCCGAAATGTTCTTTTGATATGGAGGTTGAGAGGGGAGGCTTCAACCGACATACTATAACATTGGCTATAATTTTGTAGATGTAGTTACAGAGTGAGATGGGTCTGAAGTCATTAAAGGAGAGAGGATCATTCACCTTGGGAATGAGGGATATAAAAGTGGTGTTTAGGGGTCTGTGTATTCTGCCATTTATTCTGGATTCCTCTATGACTTTGATAATATCGCCATCGATCAGATCGAAGAAGCCCAAATAAATTCAATTGACCATCTATCTAGACCTGGGATTTTATCCTTTTGAAAGCTTTGAAGGGTGTCTTTGAGTTCAACTTCAGTGACTTCTGCATAGAGGTGTCGTTTCCCTTCCTCATCCACAAAGCTGGGAAAGTAGAGGGCCATTTTTATGATGTCGGCTATGTTTTCCCTTCCGTCCTCTTTGAATAATGTATGGAAGTGTCTCTTTCCTAGATTTGCTAGCCCTTCAAAGGAGGTGTCTGATCTGTCCTCCTGATCCTTTAGGCTCCAAATTGTGTTGACAACTTTCCGTCCTTTGGCAAAGGCATGGAAGAATTTGGTGTTCTCGTCCCCATTCGCTAGACAAATTGCCCTACTTCTAAGTCTCTAGGTGGCTTCTTGGTCTGCCATTATTTTCCCGCGTCTTGCCTCTAGGCTCTTCAAATTTTATCACAAAGCTTCTGAGAAGAACCCAGATTCAGTGTCTTGATATATCACCTCCAGTTGGTCCTCAATACTTTTGAGTTCTCGCTCTTCTTCTTTTTGTTTTGTTTTTTCCTAGGGAAAGACCAATTTTTTATTTTTTTTTAAGTCATCCATGAATTGGATGGTTGTCAAAGTTCCAAATGTATCATGTAAAGGGGTCCAGTTTGATTTTACCAACTTTTGAAATCCTTCATCCTTGAGCCAAGTGGAATTGAATTTGAAGGGGGATGTCGGCTTTTGGCCCCCCCCTTCAAGTGAAAACCAGACTGGGAAGTGATCTGATCCCCTCCGCCTCCAATCCATTGGTGGTATTGGAAAGGAAACATCGAAATCGATTCAATAATCAGGAAGTGGTCTAATATTTTGGAAACATGGGCCAACCCAACCCTTAAATTCCTCCATGTGGGGAGCAATTTGACTAGTGCGATATCAATAAATCCTTTGGAAGCGACGAGATGGATGAAAAACTATGCTTAGGGGTTTGGGTGTGTCGAGGGACCCCAACTTTCCACTTCCCCTAAGGAGAAGTTGAAGTCACCACCAATTATTAGATTTTCCGTCTTTAGAAACTCCTTTCTAAACAGAGTATTCCAGAATGGGATCATCTCTATGTGTGGCCTATAAGAGTTGATTATTTTGATCTCCAGGCCAAGTCCTTCTACTTGTACCTCAATCCCTAGACAAGAGTTAGAAGCCCAGGAGTTCAAGAGATTTATACTTCTAGAGAACCAACCGACAACTAGACCTCCCGACCTTCCTCGGGCGTCCAAACCCAGGAAAGCCCATCCCAGGAAGAGAGTAGAGAGTGTTTTAGTCGCTGAAAGTTCGTCTGCTAGGGTTTCTTGGAAGAGAACAACTTCAGGTTGGTGTAGAGATACCAACCTCTTCAAAGTGGATTTTATGTGGGGGCTCGCTAAACCCCTGCAATTAAAAGAAAGGAGTTTCATGGAGGAACCCCTACAGGGGATTTTGTTGCTCTAAGAGCCCCGAGGAGAGACTGTTGCCAGCCTGAAGCAATGTCCATTAGTGCATGGGATTGTGCTAAGGAGAGATGGGAGGACCTACCTCGACCCTTTTTTGTTTTCAGTGGTTCCGGAGTAGGAATAGAGATCGATCTGTTGCAGAGATGGAAGTGGATGATCGATTTCTCAGATCCCTCGGAGGAGGGTTCCTTAGAAGACTAGGAATTTGGGGAGTCAGGACAAGGGGAGGGAGGAAGAGGTGAAATGAGGTTTTAAGGAGACAAAGTTTGTTAGGGGGAGGATCTGGGGGTAGGGGATGCAGTCTCTTAAAAGAAAATTGAAAGCATTTAGCATACCATTTATAGGGCGTGGAATAGAAAGTTGCATACCCAAAAAGTTGTCAATCAATTGTTGAGGTGTTGTCTCCGAACTGCAGTCTGGGCACACCTCGTCTCCAACTGTCGGAACGAGAGCCAAAGCATCCTCGGTCGACATCGGCTATTCAACTGTTGAGGAGACTGGGAGAGTTGTCGGGGTGGGGGAATGGGTCCTCACCAAGTTTGACACCGAAGAGGAGGAGTTTCCCCCAGTGGCCTCCTGTTGATCATGACCAAGCCTGCTGGCTTCGTGTGTAAGGTGTCAAGCACACCCTCGAATGGATGTTTTGCAGTCCATAACAATGTGTCCATATTCGTGGCATCTTCTGCAACGAAAGGGCACACCTTCGTAATCTAGAATTTGGACCCTTGTATGCTCCAAATATGTTAGGTTGAGGAATTTTCGTAGCCCTTCCCTGATGTTTACAGAGACCAAGATTCTAGCCACCGCCATCTCTCCCGAGTCTAAGAATCCCATATTTGCAGTTAGGTACTCTCCCAAAAAATTCCCAATTGCTTGAAAACAATTTTCTGACCATAGATGCGGAGGGAGTCCTGAAAGACGAACCCAGATCAGAATGGAGTCCAGTCGCTCACTGGCAGCATCAAAGGTGGGGTCCCAAAGCTTCATTAGAACCGGGGAAGAGTCGATTGCCTAACTTTTTTGGAGTGCAGCCAAGGCCTGAAAGGGCTCTAAGAAGATAATCATAAACCAACCTCTGGAGAGGCGGAAGATATTGGGAGAAGAAATGGAATTCACACCCTAGTTTGATGCAACCCAAGCTCTCAAGGTTTTTTCGCTAAATTGTCGGCCATAGGCTTTCCCAACTAGTGTTTTGTCTGCCATTGTGGAAACCCCGGCCATAGAAAGGTCTTCACCTAGGATGAAATTGGGGTTTGCTTTGGAAGACCCTAAGCATTTGTTCTACTTCCTTCGTCTCGACCCTGTGGCGCTTTGAGCTTAAAGATTCGAATCAGAGGGGGTACTTCGGCCCGGAGCCCCGCTTTGGCCGATGTCCCGGCCGTTGAGGTTGTAGGAGTGTAAATTTGCGGCGACAAAACCTCTCTCCGGCTCCGAGGGAGTATAACCTAGGGAGAAACCTTGATCCACATAGGGGAGGTAGCAGTCTGTAGAAAGTTCCTAGCCCAACGCCTGGGCTTGCACAAACCCTAAGTTCGGGTCATCAAAGATCGCTTCCTACAAAGGCTTGGGGTGAACCCCCAGTTCCCCCTGCCCCTAGATAGGCGTCAAGTTTATCGTGGGGTCTGGGAATGTCCAAGAGATTGCCGCTGGGGATGGCGAAGAGAAGAAGTCGCAGTGGACAGGAGAGAAAGAGCTTTCGAAGGCCTGTGAGGGGAGCGCGCTGCTTGAGAGCGAGGTAGTAACGTGGTCGAAAGAAAAGGGAGCCACCAATGCCGAGAATTTGCTTGCCCAAGGTTCTAGTCCAAGCCAAGAAGAAGATCCTGAAACAGAAGCTCGGAAGAAGCATGTTACCCCGGAGAGTTGTGAGAAGAAGTCGTTATGGGGGATCGGAGGAGACGATGAAGGCATTAGAGTTTTCAGAGGGGTCGTTGTGGACTGCTGTAATCGGGCAGAAGTTGGTGGGCTGCCAGTTGTCCCCATCCAGGGGAGCAGCTCACCCGGATCTGGTGAGTAATCAACCTCATCCTCATAGGTAGCCATAGTATCACCCCTCACGATTTTACAGGTCAGTCACACCTTCACGCCAAGACTGTTCACCAACTGACCGAATCCTCTTTAAGAGAGTGGGGCGTCGGAAGGGGGTCTGAAGGGTTTGGAAAAAGGTTAAACTTTACCGTGTGGGATAGGGCTTGCGGTCATGTTATGGAGTAGTGCATGACTGCAGGGTGCGGGCCATAGAGCCCCCGACGCTGCAGAGCCATCCCTTCCTTCATCTTGTGTTTCACTTATTTTTACATTATTATTTATTTATTTTATTATTAGTTATGTTACATTGTAATCTGCTTGTGGGCACGAAATTGTTTCTAATCCTTTTATGAGGCGAGTATAAATTGGTTCAGTAGTCAATTTTCTTCACTTGTTTTGTTGTTTGGGTCGAAGAGGGGGATGTTACCTCTCAGGCTATAGGGAGGCAGTTTTGAGTCATTGACTAGGATGAAGGGACAATTGTTTCCTCTCAGGCTACAGGGACACAGTTTTGAGTCCTTGACTAGGATGGAGGGACAATTGTTTAAAAATCTCCTCTGTGTCTTTTCTTAAGTCAGATTTCTGTTTGTCGAGAAAACTATTAAATGTTGGCTTTTCGTTATTGCTCAAATATATATTTGGGAAGAAACTTTTTTATATATAAATATAAGAGGAATTTTTCTATTGAAAAAAAACCTACTTAACACATAGAAATTATTAGTTTTTACTCAATTCAATATTTTATTTTGTACCATTAGATTTTACTCAATTCGATATATTAATTAATTTTTCTAATCTGTAGGTTTATAAAAACAAATACATAAATTCGTATCGAGTAGAAGAGATCCTTGATTTTTTGATATTGTTGGTCATCTTAAATTCACATCGATAAAAGGAGGTCTCTAGTTCATGTTAAAGAATAATTGTTCCTCGTAAATGACCTTAAAACCATCATTTAAAAAGTCATCATCATTTTAAATGACCTTTAAAAAGTCATTGTTCACATTTAAAAAGTCATCATTTAAATGACCTTTAAAAACATCATTTAAAAAGTCATCATCATTTTAAAAAGTCATTGTTCACATCGATAAATGACCTTAAAACATCATTTAGAAAGTCATCATCATTTTTTATTTTATGTTTTTCTCGTAAGTCATTTTCATTTTCTATTTTTCCCCTAAAATAAGTTTTAAAAAGTTTTCGCCTCATACATAAATTAGTAAATTGTTCGCCTCATACATAAATTAGTAAGGCATAAATTAGGGATGGTTTATTGTAAACTATTAACTAAAAATATGGCGTAGCATCGCGTTATTTTTTTAGAATGGCTGTCTTTTATTTAGGTTGAGTTAAATGTCTTATTCAAATAATTATTTATTAAATATATTTATTTTTTATTGTTTTATATTATGTTCAGCAGGAAAAAGATACAAATGGAAGATGGCTCCAAAGAAAAGACTTAAATTATCATCAAACATTTTTTTTGTAATGGTTAGTTTAGTGTAAGATTCTACAAATAAAGGGAATTTAGAGGAAATACTTATTTTGATTTAAAAAGATTTGAATGTATTTGGAGGCAATACTTGATTTTGATTTAAAAAGATTTAAAAACAAAAGTGAAAGAGACAAAATATCATTGGTTAAAATGTCTATTTTATAAAGGAAAAATATGTTAATGAAATGTGAAATGCTTGCTTGACAAAATATCATTGGTTAAAATGTTTATTTTATAAAGAGAAAATATGTTATGAAATGTGAATAGTGTAGAAAAAATATCATTGGTCAAAATGCCTACTTTATGAAGGGAAAATAAAATATGTTATGAAATGTGAATAGTGTGAAACATACAAAGCACCTGGTATATGGGGACTTGGTTATGGTTATGCTTAAATCCAATCACTATCTATGAAAAGTCAAATGCTTATAAGTTGTTAAGAGAGTAATGGATTTGTGGGAATGAAAAAAAAAATCACTATCTATGAAAAGTCAAATGCTTATAAGTTGTTAAAAGCATAATGGATTCATGGGAATGAAAAAAAAAAACAATTCCAGAACATATAAATGCTAATAAGGAGAGGAATATTAAAACAATGAAACTTTCAAATTAGGCGTCTTTAACAAGATTTGTCTATTTTAACATATGGGTTTTTGTGTTCCCTTTTCATGTGCCTTTGAATGTGTCAAATATGACAAAACATGTAGATTATTCATCATATACAAATAGGATGGCAACAAATTAATTTCATCTTTCTATTTTTGAGTACCTTGAAGGGACAAAATTAATTTTTTTTTAAAATAATCCTTTCATCTCTTTTATGTTGGATGAAAGTGTTATTGGACAAATCGGTAAGTGCGAACACAAACAGATCTCCCTAGTTTCACCCCGAAACTAGAACAAAACAAGACAGTATACTAAACTTCCCTTAGATTTCAGTGATCAAATAGGAAGAGGATCCAAAACATACATTTTAAATGTTGAAGACTTGACCTCGCCAATGTGATCCCAACTCCATCGTAAGGCTTATGGAGAAGTATCTGCAAAGAAACACAAGCCAACAAAGACAAGAATAACAGAGTCTATTTGATATGAAACTATGTATGTGATCAACGAATCATACAATATGAAAAATAACATTCATATAGGAAAGAAAAGTATATCTGTATTAAAGAATGTGGAAGAAAGATACAACTAGATGCCTTGATGTTGTCAAGTTCCTTCCAACAATTCCTTGCTTCCCACACACTTCTTCTCCAAGGATTCTGAGATCAACAACCTATCTTAACAAAGCATATCTCAAAGCCAACATACAAGCTCCAAAAACTCCAAGCTACAAAACTCAAGAACTTTCCAACTTTTCCAATCTCCAAGATTAATCTACAAAACTTAATCTAACTTTTCCCATGATAACTCCCCTCCTTTTATAAGCTGAAAAGGATAGGGTGAGGAGGTTAGGATGATCCCATGCGAAAAAGGATGTGACTCAAATCCAAACCGATCGGAGGCCACCTCACCCTAGAAGCTTCTCTTTCTAGAAGCATCGAGAAAATGCTCTTTTTCCCATGTATGGAAAATTGCCGCACCCTTAAAACTAAGCAAACTACGACGTCATCGCAGGATACTGTGGTGAAACCTGCGACGATCCTAGATTGTCACACCCTTAACACTAAGAAAGGTGTGATGATCCCATTTTATGAGGTTTTTACAAAGTCATAGATAACTTCATTTCTTAGGAAAAGTTCATCTTCATTTTTTTTCAGGGATTAAGGCAACTGATCCTTCTAAAGACAAAGGATAGGGTTACATCATTAACGGTCATAGGGGTGACGAAAATAATGTGTAACAAAGAGCCCCCCCAAAGTATGAAGTTAGAACATAGTGATAGCTGAAATACTTTGTCGAGTGTGTGTAGGGAACAAGGAACATGTCGGTCGGAAACCTGCCAAAAAACAAGGAAATACAATACAATAATATATCATCACTGAGGTAGGCATTCCCATACTCAAAATACAAGTGACTCAAAGAATAAATGTCAACATGTGAAGATCCATGTCAAGTAAGACAGGTCATGGCCACCAAACATACACTGTGTATCCATGCCAATATGACTCAAATCTGAACATAGCCACCAAAAATACACCATGGATCTATGTGTTAAAGACTCAAATTTGAACATAGCCACGAGACATACACTGTGGATCTATGCAACAGTACAATCTGAATATCATCCAACGCAACCTGAATTTGTCAGAAAAGATCCAGGGTCTTCATCTCCACCATTACATAGTATGAATCTAACCATGCGAATACATGTGCTGAAGTTGAACATGGTAGAAACCACCTGATTACCGGTCATTAGTGTATACCGTTAACAAGTGCAAGAGAAATCACCATTAATGTCAATGACTCACAAGGTACACTAGTACAATCCAACGGGTGTGAATTTATGTGTTGAAGTCGAACACTCGGCAGAATCTCCTGATCAGGGGTCAATAATGAAAACCTACTGTCAAAAGCGAGGAAACTTGCCATTGAGGCATGCAAGTTCCAAGGTATCAATTAGTTTCTAAGTCTAATTCCTGGATAATGAGTTGAAGTCAACATGAAAAGACTTGTCATAGGAGGGCCTTAATGTTTCCCCCATCAATGACATAAAACAGGTAAAAAGATTTGGGGTAGATCAGAGTAACAAGTGATTCAGGACTGACTCAAGGATGACCAACACAATAGAAGGCTTAAGGACTGCAGAAATGGCCGACGCAATAGAAGGATTTACAGGTTGAACTTCTCTTTGAACATATTGACGACACAAAAACTGTCTTGGAAACACTAACTCAACAACATGGATCACAGACCGATGGGTAATCTTATAAAGGAGCATGACCAAGAGACAAGTGGATATTCCAACCTAGACACAAAGCAAGTGAAAGGGTGTCATGTTCAAAAGAGACTTACTTCCATAGAATATAGGTTTAGATACATTTCTTTCCCAATTTCGCCCCACCATTTCTAGTGAGTATCTCTTTATTTTTACACAAGCTTGAGAAGGATAACTTATGCTTGAATTGTAAGCTCATCCTTAGGATGAGTCCCTCGGAGTATGTTTAACGAACCCTAAGAAGGAGTGGTTCGGTCCCAGATGGGCCTTTCGATGTTTGTTTTACGAGTCCAAAGAAAGTAAACTCAGTGGTTTTTCATATTTAGAGAGTCTGATAAACACTTAAAGGAAACTCCAAAATGTCCTTTTTCATAAAGTAGTTTGATGAGACCGAAAAAGAGATAATATATCACTCAACAGACGTTTTCTTCAAATACTTTAACGAGCGTGAAAAGAACAAGATCGCTTGGCAATCGTTTCATGTTTAGGGAGTTTGAAAAGATCTTAAAGGGAACTCCAGGGGGTTCATTTTTCGTATAACCTTTACGAGTCCGAATAAGTGATAAAAGTGTACTCGGTTACATTATCATATATTTACGAGCATGAGAAAGAACAAAGACTAATCTTGCGATTGATTTCATTTTTACGCAAGCTTAAAACAAAACAAAACTATTCTTGGGATAGATTTTATTTTTTCACAGGCTTAAAAACTAAACAAAACTATGCTTGGACCTGGTTTCATTTTTACACAAGCGTGAACTAGAGGAAACTATGCTTTGACTTGGTTTCATTTTTACACAAGTGTGAACCAGAGGAAACTATGCTTGAGGTAGGTGGTTTCATTTTTACACAAGCTTGAACCAGAGAAAACTATGCTTGCAACTTCCCAACACATGGTTCACATATTCGCATGGTTGGTACTTAGCCCCTAGCTTAAGAAGCTAGTGGCTCAACTTTAGCATGAAGTCCAGAGGCTGGAAGCATTTCCCCCCAAGCTTCGTCTCATACAACGACACAGGCAGATGAAAGGAAGCTTAAAATACTATACGTAATGAAGTACTTGACTCAATCGAAGAGGGGATAAATCTATTTCATTTTTTAACGAGCTTGCCATAGAGAAGAAAAACTATGCTTAAGAAGCCAGGTTCAATCCCCAGACCTCTGTTTCATTTTTTTACAAGCTTGACACAGAAACAAGAACTATGCTCGTAACCTCTGTTTCATTTTTTAACGAGGTTTCCACAGAGATGCAAAAACTATCCTCATAGTTGGTTTCATTTTTTAACGAGCTTGAAATCAGAAAACCATGCTCAAAGCTGGTGTCATTTTTTAATGATCTTGAAATCAGAAAACCATGCTCAAAGATGGTTTCATTTTTTAATGAGCTTGAAATCAGAAAACCATGCTCAAAGCTCTCTTCCTGATCACGGCTTCCAAGAGGACAATGCTCTAGAAGGAAACCATGTCAAGGGACAAAACTTGGTCATGGCTTCCAAGAGATCTTCACTGGATGGAAGAAACACACTCTGGAAGGAACACATGTCGAGGGTCACGACATGGGTAAGGAGATCATGCTCTACAAGCCCTATCGAAGAGATCACCATGTCAACTACCAGATCTAATTCATAAGAGATGGAGCTTACAACGAGAAGATCATCTTCATCGACAACTGAAGGCATGGGAGATAATGCCACATAATTGACCTTTGGCAGGGGTGATACTGTCTGCATATACGAACCATTTAGGGAGGTCATTTATTTGATGGTCAAGTCAGGACCAACAAACAAAAGTTGATCAATAGTCATAATTCTTCCATCATGAGGGAAATATATCACACGAAAAAGAGTGGACAAGATAGATTTCATGGCATAGACATAATCTCACCCAAGGAGTAAATCGAAATCCAAGGGGTCCTGGACTACCATAACATCAATAAAGACAGTTTTCCCTCCCAAATTTATGGGAAACTGAGGAAGGACTCCTAAAGGGTGACCGATTCTTCTGTTAAAAGCTAACATATTTTGGGTAACCGACACAAGCTGAGGACAACCCAAAGCTTGCCAAGCAATAGAGGAAAAAATACTAACGGATGCACCTTCATCTATTAGCGTCCGAGGAACGTCTCGACCACAAACCTGTACTGTAATCTTGAAATTAATGTGAGAGGGAAGACAAGTTCCATTTAGCGCATCCCAATAAAAAATGATGACCTCATTACTTGGAGGGGGTTCCATGGGAGAAGAAGGAATGCCCCCTAGCATGGTAGATTCTGTATCAATGAGAAAAACATGAGAAATATCGGGTTTACTCTTTAGCGAGAGAGTAGGATTGACCGATGACGAGATCAGATTGACCACTTGAGTTGCATTCTCCAAGGGGAGAATGGGGTCAATGGATGGAAATGGATCGACCGCTTGGGTTTCTCTAACGGGAGAGTGGGATCGACCGAGGATGGGATTGGATCGACCACTTTGTCAACTGGTACAACTAAGTACGTGACCAGATTGACTACATGATCAACTAGACTGACTAATGAAGGGACCAGATTGATTATTCCATCAACTACATGTGGGTTGAGAGTAAGGTCGTGGTAAGAAGCAGGAAGTTGAGACTAGGAAACAGTCATGTCTTCCAGTAATTTCGAGACTTTGTCCATACGAGGGAAAAGGTGAGTTTGATGACTCCCTCCACATAACCTACACATGAACTTGACTCTACTTTTCTTCTTCCCAATGGTATCTTGACTAGTTGACAGGAGGTCATCAACACGTTGTTCAGAGGTTGATGACATGGGCTGACAAAGATGTGTAGACCATGCTTCTAAAACCTCGGATAGACCAGGGCAATCCTTAAGAAGATGGCTACCCTTACAAATCTTGCAAGGGTACTTGGGCTTACGGGTTGTTTGGGTGATTTTTGCATCGTCAACACTCCCAACACGATTATCAGTAACTGGTTGTTTTCCAACATGTCCGACAGTGGTTGGAAGTTTTGACCCTAACTTATTTTTCTTCTTCTTCTTATCCACTGTGTTAGTAGCTTCAAAGCTTTCACTCGACGAAGAATATGAAACAAAAGAAGACCTTGCAAGTGAAGAAGGAGAAGAAGATATTACTGGTGAAGAAGGTGAAGGATCAACATGAGGTTGATGTTCTTGGGGGGAAGTGCTTACAACTGAAGCACTTGTTGCATTCAGGATTACCTGAGTGGAAAAAATCCATACCTGTAATCCAATTGTGAGACCTGGAAGGCTCAAAGTAGCAATGTAAGGAGGACCAATGTTTCTGTAAGAAGGAAAAACAAAAGGCTCCCCCGGAGCAAGGGTTGCTTCATTGGTCATTCCGGGAACTGACGCCATAAATATAGATCCAACCTAGAGTCTACTAGGGAAAATAAATGACACACGCTAAAAATCTAGTAAGCAAACAAGCAAACAAGACCTTCTCACAATGAATGCGCTAGTTGGTGATGAAATCCAACGTCGTGGGAACAATGTAAGAAGGGGTTGAGATAGAGCCGGTGGAAAAGTTACATTGATGACCTGCTTAATGGACTTATGCCTTGGTGCAAGATTCCACACAATAAACATGGATTTACCTTCCAAGGATCCCAAGTGAGTTTGGCCAACGTCGATTCCAGGTACAACGAAGACATCCCCTTCACCGTCACCTTGTGTATTACCCTAAAGAGAAAGGCCACTAAGGTTACAAAATACAACAATGATGCATGGGGAAACAGTCGAGAGTCTGATCCACGCGCAAGGATAGGGTATCTAAGCCCAAAATCACCTCGAGAAGTTCCGCAAAGGATTTTCTTCTCAAGTGACCCCCAATAATACGCGCAATCTCTACACTAAGACCAACAAAGCAGGGTGAGTAACTTTGCTGGCCCTAATGCGACCTCGTGATTGACCCTTGTGTTAGAAGGGATTTTCAAGACAAAATGTAATAAGTGGATTTACTGCACCCTAGCAAAAGATTCTATGTTTGTTTACAACTTTGGAAAGTTATCTTTCACACCTATTCCAAAGCCCTACACCCTAAGATAATGTAGGGTTGCTACCAGAAAATATAAAAATGTCTAATCAATTTTTATAAGCGCTTTATTTTAAGGCTATTTTTTACTCAAAAGGAAAAAAGGCGTGGACTAAATGATGTTTTGACCGATTCTAAACAATGCAAAGAAATGAGAATGCAAATATTTCACTTCGATGAAAGCTATATTACGAGAAGGAGAAAACGTTTATCATTCCCAGATGCACAATGTCCCAAAATTTTATTAAACTCATCAATATCAAGATCTTCAAGAAATGAGCCAAAGAGACTGTACACCAATACACAATTCTCCCCCCCCCAAAAAAAGCAATGACAAATCTCTATAAAGAATTCAAGACCAAAAATGCCAAAAATCATGCAATTTCGTTACTTCAAATGAAAGGATGCCCCCAATCTAATATAAAGAAAGAAATTAAAAATTTTTGTTTCAAAGATAGCTAAAAGCAATAACAAATCTCTATAAAACAAAGAAACCCAAACAATTTTTCTCTTTTAACACGAATTATTCAGAAAAAAAGAAGTGCTTTCACCAAACAATTCTAAAGAAAAAACAATGCTTTGTAACTGAAAGACACTCAAAGCAAGAGATCAAATATTTCAAAAGCACACAAGCTAAAACAAAGCAAAGAAGGCTAAAATCAGATTTAAAATTTTCAAGCAGATTGTAATCAGACCCAAGAAATCACCCCAAACACTTATCACATATCTGGGCAGGGAAAACCATGAAAAATTATTTTTTTTCACAAAATTGTCACGGGCTACCAGGCAACACAGTGCGACGATCGTAGATCGTCGCGGGCTAGAGAACAGTACAGTGCGATGACGTTGCACTGTGTCTAGAGGTAGGGTACGTTGATCCTAGATCATCGCACTGTCCCTCAAAGCAGGGTGCGATGATCAAAGGAAAAAGGGAAAAAATAAAAAACAAGAAGGTTTTCCAGTGAATTTAAACAGTCAAAGAGTTGATTTGGATCTCCCAGTGACTCAGAAAACAAAACCTAGGCAATCAAAGCAAGAAGAAAAGGCTACTAGGAAAAACTAAACATTCCCTAGTATGGTCGCCAATTTTGTTATCGGACAAATCAGTAAGTGTGGACACAAACATATCTCCCCAGTTTCACCCTGAAACTAGAACAAAACAAGACAATATACTAAACTTCCCTTAGATTTCAGTTATCAAATAGGAAGAGGATCCAAAACATACCTTTTAAATGTTGAAGACCCGACCTCTCCAATGTGATCTCAGCTCTGTCATAAGGCTTATGGAGAAGTATCTGCAAAGAAACACAAGCCAACGAAGACAAGAATAACAAAGTCTATTCGATATGAAACTATGTATGTGATCAAGGAATCATACAATATGAAAAATAACATTCATATAGGAAAGAAAAGTATATCTGTATTAAAGAATGTGGAAGAAAGATACAACCAGATGCCTTGATGTTGTTAGGTTCCTTCCAATAGTTCCTTGCTTCCCACACACTTCTGAGATCAACAATATATCTTGACAAAGCAAATCTCAAAGCCAACATACAAGCTCCAAAAACTCCAAGCTACAAAACTCAAGAACTTTCCAACTTTTCCAATCTCCAAGCTTAATCTACAAAACTTAATCTAACTTTTCCCATGAGAAATCCCCTCCTTTTATAAGTTGAAAAGGATAGGGTGAGGAGGTTAGGATGATCCCATGAGAACAGGGATGAGACTCAAATCCAAACCGATCGGAGGCTACCTCACCCTAGAAGCTTCTCCTTCTAGAAGCATTGAGAAGATTCTCTTTTTCCCACGTACGAAAAATCGTCACACCCTTAAAACTAAGCAAACTGTGACGTCATTGTAGGCTACTGTGGTGCAACCTACGACGATCCTAGATCATCACACCCTTAACACTGAGCAAGGTGCGACGATCCCACTTTATGAGGTTTTTACAAAGGCAAATATAACTTAATTTCTCAGGAAAAGTTCATCTTCATTTTTCTTCAGGGATTGAGGCAACTGATCCTTCTAAAGACAAAGGATAGGTTTACATCATTAATGGTCATATGGGTGACAAATATAATGTGTAACAAAAAGTAGTGACTGTGACTTGGAAAAAAATCTTGTTATTTATGAAAAACTTTTAGATTCAGAGGGTTTAGGAGAATATATTTCATAGTTTGTGAATCTTATGAATGTATCTGATGATAAAGAAAAAACAATTTATGAGGCAATGCAGACATTAAATGTTGAAAGTGCAGTACTGGATAAAAAATTGATAGTTGTTTCTATAGATGGTGCTTCCTCAATGATTGGAAATGAAAATGGATTTGTCACTTTATTGAAGAAAGATGTGCGGAATTTGATATGCATTCATTGCATTGCTCATCACGAGGCATTGACGACATCAAATGCTTCAAAAAGATTCTCTAAGTTATTTTTTGTTAATAAACTGGCAAACAAAATATACTCTTGGGTGCAACTTTCAACTAAAAGACATAATGAGCTTGCGACACTAGAAGAAATGTTGGATCTTGAAATTGTCCATTATCTTCAAATTCACAGAGTTAGATGATTATCGAGGGGGAAAGTTGTTGAATGATTGATGTATGTTATGTTAATTTTATGGATAAAAGAAAAGAATGATTCATGGAATGATAAAGAAAGAATATTTTCTATACAGTTTTGCTTACATATGCTTTCCAATGTAGTGCGTGAGTTAAATAAGTGAAACAAAAAAATTCAAAGAGTAGCACATTGATACCACTTCTCTTGGGATAATTATTGATGTCACTGGGAGATTATTCTCGAGACATGATACATTTAAAAATGGTGTTTGCTACTTATATAATGTTTTAGAGCCATCTAAATTGGGTTATCTAGAAATCAAGGACAAAGAGGGAATTGTTCATAAACATGAGTTTCTTTACACAACAATTCCAAAGATTCATAGTGATCATGCTGATACACAAAAACCTTATATTGATAGTTCTATGGGTGCTTCATCCCGTTGACCAATATCTTATCACATTCATTCATAAAGGGGGGTTTGAAAATTGTGAAAAATAGAGTCAATATATTGTAGGTATTTGGGGGTGGGGGGATGTGGGGTACGAGGGGTTTTATATGTAGTGGGGGGTAAAAAAAGGGTATTTGGTAAAAATGGTGGATATCTAATAAAAAATTATATTTTTTAGTATTCGAAATATGTATTGGGAGGGAGGTTCAACAAAAGGATTTTCGAAGGTATTTGTCAATATCTAGTGTAATTAGAGATATTCTTTAATACCCCATGAATACATGTGTTATGTCACATGTTCACTAAGTAGAGACTCGA
>ML785930.1:138804-158886 GCA_009831015.1 Picea engelmannii | reverse complement strand
TTAAGGGTGGGAGGGGGAGGGGCATTATTAGAGAAATCAACTCCTCCTGAACACTCATATTTACATCCAAGAGATAGAAACTGAGCGTGAAATATCGAAGTATGGGAGACATCATCCATCACACACCATATTGAATATATAATTTACAGGTTTGCTATTAATCCTATTAATTCATCTTTAACAAATTGGGATAAAGTATATCAAATTTGGAAAGAGGCGAAATAAAAAAAACCTTAAATCATAATTAAGTGTAGTTTTGTAATGGTGTTGTGTCCATATGAAACATGACACACCAAACTTTTTACATGCATTTTATTAAAGCATTGTTGTTCTTCAAAAGTCTTAGTTATGGTATATGGTTATATTATTTTACATTGAACTATATTTTTTAACTTTTTCTTCATTGTATGAGGGTGGATATGATAATTTAGTGTTCTATATGGCTATTATAAATGTTATTTAAAAAAAAATTGCAATTATCATTATGACAAGTAACATTAAGATTTAAATGTTAAATGAAAAGGAATGTTGAAATTAGAACATCTCATAAAAATTTCTTGATGTGCAAGGTAGGACGTCAAATTTCAACCCTAGTGTCTACAACTTTTCCTCAGTCATTTGAATGTGGACCATTAGGTGTATGAATTTATTTTTGGCGATTTCTCTAAAATTTGCTAAAGTTTTAATTATCTTTTAGTGAAATTGTAATTATATTGATTTGGAGACCGAATATATTTTTAGAAATGCAATTTACAATTGATAAAGATAACAAACTTTTACAAAGTCAATTCACTTTGATTTTGCATTTGCCACTAAAATTATAGTTTTGATCCTAAAGTTAAAAATTATATCTTAAAAAATATAGGTTTTTAATGACATAAAAAACCATTTATCTACTATTTCATTGGTTGATGTTTTAGATGTGACTAATTTTATGTGGTTTTAAATATAATTATTTGACATAAAAATAATTTTAAACATGTCCTGCTTTTCATCATTAAAAAAAAAATGTTCAAAAACTGTGCTTTTCTCCTAGGGCCATAGAGATTTATTTTGTAGTATATAAGCTTAATGTAATGTATTCACAAAATTCCTCTTTTTGTAGGGAGGGTCGGGTCCATGCCCCTTAAGAATGATGTGTCGGAATGAATGTCCATAAAACATTTCATTCTATGGAATTAAATGACTGATGCAATTAAGTCACTCATATTTCACTAGAGCCTCTCCCTAGCTCGTACTTCCTTCACTATTTCACTACTTGATTTTATTTTTATGATTTATGCTAGTAGATGGTATGACTACCTACTCCCATAAAAGTAGCCTTAAATAAAACAAGAACAAGGACTATTCACACTACTTCAGCTTGGGTATTCTCATCTTTGTAATTGTTCAGTAACTTCATAACTTGGTATTTCTCGGTATCAAAAGGCAAGTAGCAAGTGCTAGATTCAATCCAAAAGTCAAAGTGCAGACCAACTTATGTCTTTTCATGCCGCTCTATGGCTATATGTATAGAACAATGGGCAAATCTTTTTACACTCACTCTGAATTTGCATGTGAAGATAAATTTATTTGAAAGATAATGATTGTAACATATCGTTATGGTAATGATTTATTTAGTGATTTTGGGTTTTGAATTGGATTCATGCAGAATGTTTATTTCATGTACATAAGGAGAAAGTTTATTTCATGTACATAAGGAGAAAGTTTATTTCATGTACATAATGCATAAGGTAAATTTATTATCTTTTTTTCCTTTGTGATTAAGTTTTTCTTTATTTGTTTTTTTTCAACAAAAAATTACTCATTATATTATATATATAATTTGTATATATGGAAAAAAACTTAGCCAGATAATAACGACCTCAACTATTCTTGGATTTTGAAAAAAAAAAATTGTGTCCAAATCAACTCGCACGCTGAAGGGAGTAAAATCGTCCCTATTAAAAAACTAAGCACCAAATTTCCACTAACAACATTCAAAATTGTGTAACCAAAATTCGTTGTCACCTTTCTCTAAGGATTTTTCAGACCACTAAAAGAAAAGATATACAAGATAATATAGATTTAGAAAATGAAAAGGACCCTAATTTCCTTCTACCCATTGATTATAAGTTATTTTCCCTTCTTGAATCTGGATAACCTTCTTGGATAGTATATTTGCTTCCCTTTTTTGTTCCTGATAAGTATGAGAGAAACTGATAGTACTAAAAGATTTAGTGATCTCTCTAATTCTATTCTTCCAGCCCACTAAGGAGATTACCTGCAATTTCCCTATGTAATTCAACCAATAAAATAACTATTTTAGAGACTTCAAAGACCTACATGGCATCAATATTCAATCGAGTTGCCAAGATAAGTGTAGCCCAAACACCTAGTAATTCTGCCCTAGTCTTGGTACCTGGGCCACAATTGAAAGTCCATTTGTAAACAACTTTTTCATTTATCCTTATCAATCCCCCTGCCCCTCTCTCATGTTCATTTGAGTGCGATGCTCCATCAAACCATCCAACTGTAGTCAATCCTTGGAGGGGTATCTGGATAGTTCTGGATATGGCCACTTTCTGAGGATCTATAATGTTATCATCTTTCCGAAGTTTTTCCTCATTTTTTGCAAAGGCATATTCTTCCAAGTGGTATATGTGTATCTTATGACCTATTAGCAACAATGTCATGCTTCTCCTATGGATTTTTGGTCGAAAATTTACCATTGAAAAGAATCGGCTAGATCGTGTTAATATTCAAACATGGATGATCCCAATATACAATTCCCAAGTAAGGCATCCTCCATTAAACTAATATGGTGTTTTAATCCATTTTATTGTTTCTATTTATTACAAAGGGTGGGGGAGATCTCAGTGTCGAGTAAATTGTTTAGTGTTTAATAAAAATAAAACGAACACAAAAGTCAACATGGGATTTTTAATCTCATAGAAAGGAGCTGACCTTTTATTTTGTTTTAAATGTGATATATCTTTTTACTTAGGATTTTTTTAAGAATTTTTGTATTTTCACGGATCTGTTGTATTTAGCCACTGACCTTTTATTTATTTTTAACTATCATATATCATTTTTCCGAAGAGTTTTTTTTTAAAGAAGCTATTGTGCATTTTCATGGATTTGTTGGATGGAATGAAAAGTTTTCTAAATATAAACTATTTAGCTCGCATTAAAATGACAATTATATCATAAGGAATAACGAATCTTGGATTATTTAATTGAACATGAAAAACACTTTCTCCTAAAATGCCTGACAATTATATCACAAGGAATAACTAATCTTGGATTATTTAGTTGAAGATGAAAAACACTTTCTCCTAAAATGCCCTGCGTATACCTAAATTAGATCCCAATTTCAAAATATTTGTCACAATACCAACCTTCCTAACCTTCTAAGTCATCAAAACTTTAGTGATTTTGGAACACTTCTCTTAATGCTTTTCAAGCATCAAAATAAAATTTTAAAGAAATCCAAGTAATCTCTTGCTTTTCTTAAGGTCCGATAGACCAATTTTGGTCTCGGTGGACGTTAATCATCATCATCATCATCATCATCATTAAGAGCATTGGACAAGATTTTACGTATTTATTAATAAGGTCTCCTACATATTTATTGATGAGATCTCTTTTAAATGTATGATTTCCTTCCATAGGGTCTCCACGCAATGAACCTATAACATAGCACGTGCTTTCGTGAAATATTAAAATATACGTCTAATTTTACTAGATATTGATAAATACCTTCCAAAATCCTTTTGTTGAACCCCCTCCTAATACATCTCTCCAATGAAAACAAAAAAACCCTATTTTTACTAGATACCCCTTTTTATACCCCCCAATACCTATAAACCCCATGTACCTCACATCCCTACCCCTAATATCTACCAATAATATTTACCATATATTGAAACCCCCTTTATGAATGACTATGATAAGATATTGATCAACAAGGAAGGCCCCGTGTTTCCTACCAAGCCTGCAATAATTAACCCTCTACCTTTCCAATTTTAGTAATTGCTTTAATATACATATACTATGTAGTGAGCTATGTTAATTTGAATATTTGGTTATGTAATGAGTTAATTTGAATGTTTGGTTTTGTTATTAACCTTTCTAGATTTAGTGATTGCTTTAAAATACACAAACCAAACATTTATGTACAACATTTATCTCATTTCAAGATTGATTATTTTCCCTTTGTTTATATCTTTGATCAATAAAAAATTAAAAAATAAATATACTTATAGAAAATGTAAATGACAATTACAAAACAAAATACCACTTGAGATCTCTTCTTCGAGGCATAAAATATTTCTCTTCATACACAGCTTGAGTGGGCCTAATGGTTAAGAACATGTGTTTCCTCCTAAGAGGTCACAAGTTCAAATCCATATGGGAGTTGATTCGGATTATTTTTGGAACAAAATGAAAGAAAATATATTACAATAAAATACTCATGAAAATTGCTAGAAACAGAGAAATACAACAATACTTGATTTCTATTAATGAAAGAATTGTAAAGAGACTGTAAAAATACATAGTGCAAGACTCGCTAGAATGGTGGCAACTTTATCTCTGAGAAGAGATGTGATGGCTATGCTCATTCACAAGAAGATGATTACAATGAGGGTCTGAAGGCCTTTTTATGATAAAAATGAATTCCAAAATCCTAGACATTCAAAAACCTAACCCTAGGAGATGAAACGCCAAAATTCATGTGGGACCTGTTTGGGTAAGTTAGTACATTAACTTCCCGGGGTCGTAACTTTTGCATATGATCTCCGTTTTAGGTGCGTGACAATCCGTTGGAAAGGTATTTTCGAGAGCTACACATTACATTGTCAAGCTTTGACTCCGTCTACAGTTTGACTGTGGTGAGCCAAAAAATCACTTTTTAGGGCCCCAAAACGGCCTTGGAAGTACAACAAGATGTGCTGACATGAAAAAATACAAAATAAGTCAGTTGGATTAGGTGGGAGGCCACCAGTATCCACCAAGAAGACGTGTAGGGATTCAGACAGCCCCAGAAGTGTAGAACCCACAATTACAAAGAAGTACAAAAGAACATGTTGCACTAAAAAATGAAAAGAGGAGCTAGTTGGAACAGGTAGGTGGCCACCAATATCCACCTGGATCAATCCTCCCCCCTTAGGAAGTGTTAGCGTCAGAAGTCACTCATGGATTGCCTGCAGGAGTAGAGCCTGACACCCATCAGTTTAATGTCATGATTTGTTTAAAGAGGGGTGATCAAATGGAAGCAAACTCGGAACAATATCGTCTCAACTCAGAAACTAGGCCAAGCGTGCATGGGCGAGTGAGGTATTAGATAAACTTCAAACAGTGAGTCGTAGTAAGGGTGAGTAGGGGGAAGACTTGTATGAGGAAAGTGCGTAGGTCTATCATAAACATCAGGTTTGTAATAGACTGGAGAAGAAAGCATTCGAACGCAAGATCCTCTTACATTCAAACACAGAAGACCAGAGAATACAATAATGTCACAACAAATCCTTTATCATAACATAACTGCAACAATCCATGTGAATCATTCGATCATGAACTCTCTGATATAAGATGAGAACATAGATGGAAAAGGAGAACTTTTTGTCATAAAACAAGAAATCTCAAACACGGATACACAACCCAGATAACTAGAATGTTTACTGAAACTTTACAGTCGGGAGCTTAGCTCTACCATCGATAGATACAAAAATGGCGAAAACGTCTTCATATACTCAGGACAACAACAACAGCGGAATCGAGACATTGCATTGAAAGCTTTGCGTCTGCATGGCTTCTGACAGTCAACATCTGAAAGATTGTGCAACTTATGTAAGATGCAATCTAACTCTTGACAGTTCCAACGATGAATCGACGTGCCTTTAATTCATTGCCGTGCTTTCCCATTATGGCGAAGGCGATGTCTAACCACCACCAACTGCTTCAATAACTGCTTCATCGGGATTGAGGATGACCCGGCCAAATTGGCACCTTCGGGATGTGGAGGGCCTCCCGCGCTGCCACCTAGAATAACTGACTGGCTTAAAGAATAGGCATGGAGACTAGCGCGGAAGATGGGGCACGGGAATGGAGTGATGGGGCCGGAACAGTGGGGAGTGGAGAAGAAGCGATGAGGGAGCGAGAGAGGTTGCAGGGGAGACACATGGAAAAAGGCGATAAACGGAGGAGGTAGGAGAGTAGATGTGATGGACACATTTTAGTGGGAGGCTGATGTGGAGGGAAAGAGACATGTGGCAGGTGGTGAGTGGATGATGAGATGGAGAAAGGACCTCCTGGATTAAAGAGTGGAGGAGGACAAATGACACATGGCAACAGGGGAAAGGTGGTTCTAGAAGACGAAATGACGAGGGAAGGGCTCACGCTGGCTAAACACAGAGCAGCTGAGAAGGACGGGATTGTCCAAGCGTCGTTGATCCGGGCGCGTTGATCTTGGCCGTCGGAAAACTGCACGCCCAATTCCGGACTCCTCCCCTCTGCTTAAAGGTAGAAAGGCAGGGGGGGGTCCGAAATTACCTTTATCGCCGTTGATCCGGGCGCTACGATCGGGGCCATCGAAGAGATGCACTCCCGATTCCGGACCCCCCCCCCCTCCGCTTAAAGGTAGAAAGGCGGGGGGGGTCCGGAATCTCATATATGCCGTTGATTTGGGCACGCGGATGCACACCATCCAGATCCATTCACTGCTTACCACGGGCACAATTACATCCGAACTTAGGACAAGTGGGTTTTTAACCCATTCCTTTGCATTCTAACCCCCCTTACAAGAAATATCGTTAACATTTGGCTCCATGGGGGATAGAGTCGTCCCTGTGATGCTCTAAGAACATTTTTGCAGATTCAGTGCCTTGCTGTTGGGCTATGGAGTCATTTATTAAACTAAAAACAAAAACAAAAAACAAGATTTACAAAAACAAAAGAGCCGACTGCAGCTCACAGAAAACATTTTTTCAAGAAATGCCCATTCACTGGGCCACTAAAAACTTCTTCACCTTCCAGATCCTGCAACCTGTAAGTGTTGTTTAGAAATACTTCAAGGATCCTGAAAGGTCCCAACCAGAGGGCGTCAAATTTACTGTGCTTGCCCCTGTCCTGCCTGGGTGCGTCCCACTTGAGTACCAGGTCACCCTGCTTGAATTCTTTCTTTCTGCTCTTTCTGTCACAAGCCTGTTTGATCTTCTGCTGATGATTGTAGGCCCTATCCATGACCTGTTCTCTGATCTGTTGCACTTCCACCATCTGATGGATCCTTTTGACCACATGGTTGGGCTCTCCTTCAAAGTCTTGGAGGAAATTCGCCACAGATAAGGCGAGTTGAGTGGGGAAAACAACCTCTATTCCGTAAACAAGTTGGAAAGGTGAGATACCCAGGGATTTCTTCATTGTTACCCAGTCGACCTAAAGAGCAAATTTGAGCTTTGAGTCCCAGGCCCTCTTATTGTCCTCCAGTAGCTTTTTGATGAGCTTGATTAGGCTTTTATTGGAGGAATCTACCAGTCCATTTCCTTGAGGGTAGTATGGAGTGGAGTGAACCAGTGAAATCCCAAATTGTACACAGAACTTGACCAGAGGCTCAGATCTGAAGGGGGTGGCATTGTCAGTGACAATCCTGCTTGGGCAGCTAAATCTGGCTATGATGTCTTCCAAGAGGCTGATGATTACTTTGTGAGAAGTGCTCCTGGTGGGGACAACCTCTATCCACTTGGTGAAATAATCAGTTGCAGTGAGGATCCATCTGTGCTGGACGCTTGAGGGAGGATGAATTTCTCCAATGAAATCCAATCCCCACTGCTGAAAGGGTGCTGAAACTACTACAAGCTTTAATGGCAGAGATTTGAGTTGCTACTTACCTGAGAACTTCTGGCATTTGATGCAAGCCCTGACTTCCCTGTAGACATCAGTAAACAAAGTAGGCCAGTAATACCCAACTGGAAGGATTTTGTGGGCTGTGGTCTTCCAAAAATGATGACCTCCGGAGAGACTGCTATGGAAATCGAACATCACCTTCTGGGCTTGCAGTGGGTCCAAACATCTTAATAGTATCCCCAGAGGGTCTCTCCAATACAAGGCTTGATCAATGAGACAATATCTGACTGATTTGAGCTTCAAAGCTCTGGCCCTACTCTTTCCCAATCCATCAGGGGGCTTTAATTCTTGCAGAAAGTACAAGATATCCTTGTACTAGGGGCATGCTGCTAGTGGTATGATGGTCTGAGAATTTCTGTCGGATGACTCAGCTTGCTCATTGATGAAGTTAATCCCCAAAGCATTGCAATTAGATTCAGCCAACAGCTTGGCCAGACCTTGCCCCTTTATTAGCTTGGTGGGCTTAATCTCCAGGTCAAATTCCAGGATCTTGGCAATCCATTTACCTCTTCTCCCATCTATGTCAGGCTGCACAAGAATGTCCTTCACAGAGGTTGAAGGGACATAGGCAGTGATTTTTGAGTGCAAGACATAGATACTGAAAGCTTTGAGAGCTTTCACCAATGCATAGGCCTGCTTCTCCATGATCTCATATCTGAGTTCAGCATCTCTCAGCGCCTTGCTGTAGAAAGCAATAGGTTGCTCTCATCCTTGATTGTTTTTCTGCAATAATACTGCTGCTACCGAGTCATCAGAAGCAAACGAGAAAATCAGGAAATCTTTAGAATAATCGGGACTGATTAGCACAGGTGCCTCAGTAAACGCTCTCTTTATTTGGGCAAAAGATTCCCTAGGTTCAGCAGTCCATTTCACTTCATTTCCCTTCCTGAGCATGGCTGTGATGTGTTTCACCATCTCGACAAAATTTGAGACGAATCTCCTCAGAAAGTTAACCTTCCCCAAAAATGCCTGAAATTCCTTCTTGGACCTGGGAAGTGACAGGGTTTGGAGTGCCTCTACCCTGCTAGGGTCAATCCTTACTCCTTCTGCTGACACTATATGACCTAACAACTTCCCCTCTTTCATAGCAAATAATGATTTCTTGGGGTTTAAGGATAGGCCATACCTTCGACACTTCAGAAAAACTCTTTTTAAGTGGCAGTAGTGCTCTTTATCAGTCTTGGAGAAGACTGTGATGTCATCCAGATATATCACCACAAACTGGTCCTTCTCCCCGATGAAGGCTATGTCCATGGCTCGCTGAAATGTTGCTCCTGCATTCATCAGCCCAAAAGGCATTTTGGCATACATGAATGTTCCCCAAGGAGTGGTGAAGGATGTTTTTTCTCTGTCCTCAGGCATGAATGATATCTGATTGTATCCAGAGAAAGCATCAATCATGGATATTATAGATGCACCGGTTACCTTCTGCAATATGTGTTCCATGTTGGGCAGGGGGTAATTGTCCTTCCTGGAGCTCTTATTCAGGTTCCTGAAATCAACGCAAAGTCTGATTTCCCCACTTTTCTTTCTCACCGGAACCAAATTGGCCACCCACTTAGGATATCTCAAGGGGACAATGATCTGGGTATCCAACAGTTTCTTTACCTCTCTCTCCATGCTTAAATGGCTTAGCCTCCTCTTTCAGTGGGATCTTGTGCTCAATGACTGATGTGTCATACGTCTTGAGGTCTTTGTAGGTCCATGCAAACACATCAGCAAACTCCTTCAACAACTTAGTATATTCGACCCTCTGCTCCTCAGTCAAACTTCTTGACAGCTTGACAAACTTAGGCTCCTCAGGTGTGCCTATGTTGCACTCGGCAGTGTCATCATCATCCCCTGAAACTTTCCCCTTCATTGCTACATCATTTCCATCAAACAATGTTTCTAATGGGACAAGTCCCCTCGGAATGTAATTGCTCGGTAGTTGAATAATCTAGCGATCAACAATTTTATTTAAAAGCTCCCCAGAGTGATGATCACCTTCCATGCTAGGATTCTCATCTATGTGCATTGCAGAAAAATCATCAATGGATTGGAGAAACTTCTCTATTTCCTGATCATCTTCAAACACCTTCCAGTGTTTGACGTTGTCTGGTACAGAGGGCCTATATTTTATCTCAACATCGGATCTGGCCACAGGCGGTGAAGGAACCTCGAGCAAGCTAGCTGTGACAGCTAAAAAATCAGCTGAGGCATTTTCCTCCCTTGAAATATAAGAAATATTAAAAGTCAGGAAGAAATTATCAACTAGGTCCCATACCTCATTTCTGTAACTCCTGAGCCAAGGATTCTTAACCTGATAAACATTTTTGACCTGCTGAACGATCAACTCTGCATCTCCAAACATGGTCATCTCCTTAATTCCCATTTCCTTGGCATCTCTTAATCCCAAAACCAGAGCTTCATACTCTGCCACGTTGTTGGTGATTTCGAATTCCAGCTTGTATGACAGAGATATGGTCTCTCGACAGGGTGATATGAATACCACTCCGACACCTGCACCTATACTGGAGGAAGCTCCATCAAAGAACATTTTCCAAACAGAGGTGGTTGGAGGGGGTGTTTCTTGATTAAGAATGGGCTGCTTTCTGATCTGTAAAGGGGCCTCAGGGGTGTGGGTGAGATGTAGTAAAATGGAGCCTAAATCAGTGTCCAAGGCATAGATGGGATGATTGGTAGGGTTGGCTTCATCACTGATTATGTAGGCCAGCTGGGCTTCTCTGTATAGTCTTCTATGCTCCCCTCCAAACACTGGGATAGTGGCATATGTGAGGTCCATCTTCAAGGTTCCTCCAAGTCTCTTAATCCAAGATCTTGACAATAGCATGCCAAACTTGGGGGGAACATCAACTACCACAATATCCATGACCATACTTTTCATGGGAAGCTAAAACAAAGAAACTACCAGGTCCTTGATAACTCCCAAACACTGCACCCTCCTAGAGTCAAAAGATTAGAGGTCATGATATGCTCGGGTGACTTCTAGTCCTAACTCTTCCATGACAGTTTTGGGCATGAGGTTGTGAGAGGCCCCTGAATCCATAAGGAAATTGTGTAGCACTTTATCATGTATGTTCAGGGACGTGTAGAAGGGAGGGGATGAATCATCTCTATCTTCTACCATGGGACCTAGGACAACTGCAGGCCTTTCATCTTGAAGGTTTATGGAGTCTGTGAGTGGGTATGAGGCTTCAGATTTCAACAGCTCAGAGAAGCATTTTTTGAATTCCCCATGTCTAATTAACTCAGTGAGTGGCACAGGAATTCTGATCTTTTGGATCTCATGTTCGAAATTGAAAGAAGATATAGGTCTTGGGGTTTCTCTAACTTCAGGAACATGATTATGGACAATGGGAGAGAGAGGTTGAGCCTTCTTACCTCTGTGAGCGTCTGCTACTTCATTAGCAGGTTTCTCTGTTCTAGTGGATGGCTCAGGAACATCAGGTATTGCTGCCCTTTTGTCGGACCTCAGGTTGTACCTGCCTCGACCGCCGCTAGCTTTGTCTCCCTTGCTCAATTCATTTAGCTGACTATCCATGAGAGACTCTTCATAGGCTGTCCAAGTGAGATGAGGAAAAGGAGGAGTGTCTTCTAAGCAGTGGATTTCAGGGTCAAGCTCATCTGTTTCTCTTTTCTTCTCATCGGCCACCAGATTGTTCTGAAAAGGGGCCTGAATTCTCTGGTCCTCTCTATCTCTTCCCCTTTCCCTGTGTATAGTTGGGGGAGCCACATTGTTATTTTGCCTCCTGAAACCTCCTTTATTTTCGGTACTCTGAGGGCCCTTATACATTTGTTTCCTTTCCACCTTCAATCTCTCCACTTCTTCGGTCATAAACTTCATCATCTCGGTCAACTCATTCACTTGAGGGTGGGGCAACGATGGGCCAGAAGTTGAGGTTTCGGATCTTCCCTTTCTTCTGTCTACGTCAGCTTTGTTCCTCAGTCTGTCAGCTGCCAATATGTTGGATTCCACTTCTACGGAAGCGTCTTGCATTTGAGCTAAGGAGGTAGCTCTTCTTTCTCTTAATAGCAGGCATAAATCATGATCAAATGCACCAGTATATGAAATTTGGGCAGAGGATTCTGAGGGATTTATCTCTGCAGGGATCTTATTGTACATCTTATTAAATATTTTGGAGAAGTCAGAGACAGAATCTCCTTCCATTTTCCTCAGAGACCCGAACTCTATCATGTAATACATGAAATCTTTTCTATCTCCCCACTGCCTCATGAAAACGTTATCCAAGGCTTCAATGCCAGCGATAGATCCAGGGGTCAATCCTCTGAACCATTTCCTTACCTCTCCATCCAGGCTCTGGACAAAGACTCTCATCCAGACATCTTCATTCTCGATATTCAAGTTGTCAGCATAACTATAAAAAACAGCTAGGTGCTCTTCAGCAGTTACGTCCCCTTCTCCAGTGAACTTGGGCATATATTTCAAATAATCTCCAGCAGGGAGGGGATTCATAGGATGCGGTAGGATTAAAGGAGCATATCTAGCAGCGACTATGGAATCCATTCTATTCAGAGGGGGATTAGCACCATCCATAGGGGTATTAGGTAGAGGAGAACTCGGAGGAGAAGGAGTGTGGACTGGAGATGTCGGAAAAGAGGTTCTTGGAGGAGACAACGGAGAAAACAGAGAGAGCGCTAAGGGACCTGAATATGCAGATGCTTCTCTCTGTGCAGTAGTAGCAATAAAAGGAGGGGTGGTGAAATCTTCAGAGGCTTGAGGTTTGTGTTGAGGCACAACTTCCAGGGAGGGGGGAGTGACAAGGATCTCTCTTTCTGATACCTGACCAGGAGGAGAAAACTCAGCAGGAACACTCCCGAAGTTCAGAAAATGGGAAACCTCAGAGGAAGGGCGACTAGGAAGCTGAGAAGAAGAAAAAGGAGTTCTCACAGAAGGGGATGGCGTATTACCTGTTTCGGCGATGGAAGCTTCTTTTGCAGAGCTCTTTCCCTTTCTGCACATTGCTTCTGAGTCAGCTTCTGGTGTAGCTAAAGGCAAGTGTGGATTAGACCTCATGTGTCTGCCTCTCGAAGCCACAATTGATAGATCAGGTTCTCCTCAACATAGTCGTCACAATGGAGTCGCCAGGTGCACAGTAGCAATCTTCAAGTTCTGATATCTGATGCACCTTCAGAATCAGTTGATCTTTGTCGTTCAAATCCGGGGAAAATATTCAACTTCGTCCCCGACAACGGTGCCAGAAATGTTAGCGTCAGAAGTCACTCCTGGATTGCCTGCAGGAGCAGAGCCTGACACCCATCAGTTTAATGTCACGATTTGTTTAAAGAGGGGTGATCAAATGGAAGCAAACTCGGAACAATATCGTCTCAACTCAGAAACTAGGCCAAGCGTGCATGGGCGAGTGAGGTCTTAGATAAACTTCAAACAATGAGTCGTAGTAAGGGTGAGTAGGGGGAAGACTTGTATGAGGAAAGTGCGTAGGTCTATCATAAACATTAGGTTTGTAACAGACTGGAGAAGAAATCATTCGAACGCAAGATCCTCTTACATTCAAACACAGAAGACCAAAGAATACAATAATGTCACAACAAATCCTTTATCATAACATAACTGCAACAATCCATGTGAATCATTCGATCACGAACTCTCTGATATAAGATGAGAACATAGATGGAAAAGGAGAACTGTTTGTCATAAAACAAGAAATCTCAAACACGGATACACAACCCAGATAACTAGAATGTTTACTGAAACTTTACAGTCGGGAGCTTAGCTCTACCACCGATAGATACAAAAATGGTGAAAACGCCTTCATATACTCAGAACAACAACAATAGTGGAATCGAGACATTGCATTGAAAGCTTTGCATATGCATGGCTTCTGACAGTCAACATCTGAAAGATCGTGCAACTTATGTCAGACGCAATCTAACTCTTGACAGTTCCAACGGCGAATCGACGTGCCTTTAATTCATTGCCATGCTTTCCCATTATGGCGGAGGTGATGTCTAACCACCACCAATCGCTTCAATAACTGCTTCATCAGGATTGAGGATGACCCGACCAACTTGGCACCTTCGGGACGTGGAGGGCCTCCCGCGCTGCCACCTGGAATAACTGACTGGCTTAAAGAATAGGCGTGGAGACTAGCGCGGAAGATGGGGCATGGGAACAGAGTGATGGGGCCGAAACAGTGGGGAGTGGAGAAGAAGCGATGAGGGAGCGAGAGAGGTTGCAGGGGAGACACATGGAAAAAGGCGATAAGCGGAGGAGGCAGGAGAGTAGATGTGATGGACACATTTTAGTGGGAGACTGACGTGGAGGGAAAGAGACACATGGCAGGTGGTGAGTGGACGATGAGATGGAGAAAGGACCTCCTGGATTAAAGAGTGGAGGAGGACAAATGACACATGGCAACAGGGGAAAGGTGGTTCTGGAAGATGACATGACGAGGGAAGGGCTCATGCTGGCTAAACACAGAGCAACTGAGAAGGACGGGATTGTCCAAGCACCGTTGATCCGGGCACGCTGATCTTGACCGTCGAAAAGATGCATGCCCAATTCCGGACCCCCCCCTCCGCTTAAAGGTAGAAAGGAAGGGGGGGTCTGGAATTACCTTTATCGCCGTTGATCCGGGCGCTACGATCAGGGCCGTCGAAGAGATGCACTCCCAATTCCGGACCCCCCCCCCTCCGCTTAAAGGTAGAAAGGCGAGGGGGTCCAGAATCTCATATATGCCGTTGATTTGGGCGCGCGGATGCACGCCGTCCAGATCCGTTCACTACTTACCACGGACACATTTACATCCGAACTTAGGACAAGTGGGTTTTTAACCCAGTCCTTTGCATTCTAACCCCCCCTTACAAGAAATATCGTTAACAGGAAGTAATGGTCTCCATTGCATTGAGTGCTCAGGGAAGAGGGGAAATCATTTTCTGAATCTGAATCTTGGTGAGTTGTGTGCCTTGTTGGAGAAGTTGTGCTTCTTGGCTTGTGGAAGACTATCACAAACCTATTGCTGGAGGGGTTGAATCTGTTCCACCAACCTGTTGTCTCTGTGTTGGATGGGGCAATGTGTAGGCACCATTGTAGGTGAAGAAACAATATCTTCTGTCCTTCGAAAATGTGTTTTTGCTGGATAGAAGGTGTTGAGGCTGCAATGGTTGTAGTGGTCTTATGTGCATCCTTTGAACAGACTGTGAAGAGGATGAATTTTGCAGTATGAGAGATTACCTTGCGGTGCTGCTTTGGTGGAGAAGTAGTCATAACTACATCTGGAATCCTATAGAGCCGACCTCCTAGTGTAATAATGATAGCTCATAGAAAACATAACATTTACACATATATGGTAGGCCCAAAACAACATAACATACATCAAGAGGGGAAATATCACATGCTACTTCATCCTTGAAGGGAGGGATGCCATAGGACAAGAGACACTGGTGGCTGACGCAAAGATCTCATACCTGGTGAAGCCACCTGATGTTGTATGGATGTGGGTGTGGTGTTGTCGACAACCCCAAATGTTTGATGAGCTTAGCTTAAATGAGGTTCTTCTGGCTGCCATTATCAACAATGAAATGCAATTGGGTCCCCTTCACCCACATCTGTGAATGGAAGAGGCTCTCCCTCTCTTCAAGATCTACTGGTTCTTCTAGCTAAATTGTTGTGGTCGCGACAGTAGCAGTGGGGTCTATGTCGACGATCTGTTTGTATTAAATATTTTCTGGATCGGATTCTGAATCAGGGTTAGGCTCTGTGTCTTTGACCTCGACCACCAATGATTGTTTCGAGCAACATTCATTAGTGTTGTGCCAAGGGATTTTGTGGAAGTCACACCACTTCCTAGTGTCATTCTTTGTCTTTACTTTACCCTTTTTTTCCTGTGTCTTAGACTGGTTTTTTAGAGGATGTTGGTTAGGGCCGTCTTTACTATGCTTTGGTTGTTGTAGATTTGCAGACCCAAATTACCATTTTTTCTAGTGCCTAAATTTATTTTCGATTTTGACAACATATTGATAGGCAGCTCCCAATGATGAGATGTATAGGAAATCCATTTTGGTTTGGATGTACCTATGCAGAGCCCCACGATTTTTCAGAACCAGATGTCGCTCAGAGTCTTTGATACCCAAGTTGGTGCGCAAGGTATGGAAAGTATTTGTGAACTCCGAAACTGGTTGTCTCTTCTCTTGCTGTAGTGTAGTCCATCTTATATACTGGTCTTCATAGTTATCAATAGGATAATACTGTTCTTTGACCGCATCCACAAAAAAATACTAAGTGGGCTCGACCCCATATATTCCAGATTTCTCTGTGGAAATTTGCTCCCAGTAAGTTTCCCACCAATGTTTGACATGGGGGATATCCTTAACGAGTGCGAAGGTGATATTTTCCCTGTCAGAATTTTTTTTAACAGAGAAATAACCTTCTAATAGATTTAACCATTTTTCTAGGGCATCCGCATCTATCTGACCTTCAAATATGAGAATATCAAAATTAACTTGTACCTTGAAGGGAGAGGTTCCTCCAAAATGTCCTCTTGATGAATATGCATATGTTTCTATTGGCAGGCGTTGAGGGATGTGTGCAAAATTCTCCATCATTCCGTCCCTCTGTCACGCGAGAGCTTGCTCAAGAAACATGTTAATAGAATCTTCTACTCCGCTGTTTTTCTTTTATGCCGCCATCAAGGGTTTCTTGGGCGTGCGAGAGTGATTGTCCTCAAGAGAGACAAACTGGAGACCCAACTGGCTATACTCGGACCTCATCGGGGACATGCGCTGAAAAATGATCAAGAGAAGCCTACTCTGATACCACTGATCCAGATTATTTTTGGAACGAAATGAAAGTAGAGATATTACAATGAAATACTCAAAATTGCCAGATAAATACAACAATACTTGATTTCTGTTAATGAAAGAATTGTAAAGAGACTGTAAAAATACAGAGTGCAAGACTCGCTAGAATGGTGGCAGCTTTATCTTCGAGAAGAGATGTGACGACTACGCTCATTCATAAGAATATGATTACAATGAGGCTCTGAAGGACTTTTTACGATAAACATGAATGCCAAAACCCTAGACATCCAAAAACCTAACCCTAGGAGATGAAACGCCAAAAGTCACGTGGGCCCCGTTTGGGTAAGTTAGTACATTAACTTTACAGGGTCGTAATTTTGCACACGATCTTTGTTTTAGGCATGTGATAGCCCATTGGAAAGGTATTTTCAAGAACTACACATTACACTGTCAAAATATGACTCCATTTATAGTTTGACTATGGCGATCCAAAAAAACAATGTTTAGGGCCCCAAAAAGACCCTAGAAGTACAACAAGATGTGCTGACATGAAAACATACAAAATAAGTCATTTGGATTAGGTGGGAGGCCACCAGTGTCCACCTGGAAGATGTGTAGGGATTTAGACAACCCCGAAAGTGTAGAACCCACAATTACAAAGAAGCACAGAAGAACATGATGCACTAAAAACTGAAAAAGAGGAGCGAGTTGGAACAGGTGGGTGGCCACCAATATAAACCTGGATCAGGAGTAGGGTATGTATACCTCCGTAGACTTTACCAGTCAAATCCCTGGGTGGAGGAAGTCCCTTATTCCATAAACAAGGAGGTCTCATACACCAATTTAATGTCTGGCTTGGTCGTGACTTTAAAATTAGATTATTATTATTATTACAAGAAATTTCATGACAAAATCTTAAGATAAATATTTTAAGACACTAAAATGATATACTAAAAAAATATAAATAATTTAAATCTTGGTGAATAGGGTTCAAAATACTAAATCTTCATTCAAAATACTAAATCTTCATAATGCAATTCACAATCAACAACAAAGATTTCTCTTCCTCTAGTTGTGTTTTTACACTTGCAATTACAACCATGCTATATCAAAGTGCAATCGAACCTCAAAGCCCCTCTAGATCACTATGTGAATGTCAACCCGTGCATGGTCCTTTTTGGTCAAGTGATTGTATATGTTTTCTAGGTTCTAATAGATATTAGAACAAATTTATGAAGATAGGGATGAAATAAGTTATTCTACTTTAATGCAAACATATCAGGCAATGTCATTATATTCTATTGTAATTCCATGGTATTCCTTTTGACCACAATTTTTTATTCTATCAATGTAATTTTCAAATTTCAACTACTTTAATCCAAGCATATCAAGGTAGTGGCATTGGATTCTATCGCAAGTCCATGGTATTTCTCTTCACCCTAATTTTTTCCATCTATAATTTTGAACATAGAAACATAATATATTATTTGCAAATATATAAATTTCATATTTCATTTATCTAAATTCTAGTGCACAATAACATTGAGATATAATTACAATATTTAAACATAGAAACATAATACATTATTTATAAATATATAAATTTCATTTATCTAAATTCTATTTCACAATAGCATTGAGATATAATTACAATTTGTTTTTGTAAAAGATAAAGTGTATTAAATATCATTGTGAGAATTGTAGTTTATAACAAGAGCTGTAAGGCAACATAGTTCCTGTCTTTGGCAGATTTAAAAATTGATAATAATAATGATTTAAAACTATAATAAAGTTTTTGAATTAAATAAAAAATGGTAAAACTTTTTATATTATTAGTTATATTTATAATAATTGAAAAAGATGAAACATATCAATATTTTTACCTAAATACTACAATTAAAAACATATACTGTTCATCTTATTATTATGCATCTATGGTTTATTGGAGCTTTCCTAATGAATACAATCTTTTATAGGAAAACTATCACGTTAGGAATATCTAGTGGCAGGTGGACAACAACAACCAATTGTACTAGAACAAAAGGCAAACTGATATTGCCATTAACACCGTAATAATGGGAGCTCTTTTTACAAACCACATCCAAAGGGAATTACGAAGCTGTCCTCTTCTTCTCATGTCTTTGAAGTGTTGAAAAAATATGAAAAGGAGGGTGGCAATGATGGTTGTAGACACCAACACCGAGAGAAGATTCAGTCGAATCTGCATCCCAAACTTTGTCCCCCCATTCGATTGTTCCATGAACTTGGCCCGAACTATTTAACAAATTCTGTGGTTCGTCAGAGCTTTGCATTCAAAGTATTTCTTGCACATTTTTCATTGTATAATGCACTATGCCAATGGTAATATCTCACACTTTTTTTTTTTTAATATTTTTGTCTTGATTGGATTGTAGCTTGCAAAAGATTGTAAGTATTTCTTGTACATTTTTCATTGTATAATTTCCTATGCAAATATCTTTTCATGTTCTTCATTGTTGTACAATTGCATAGCATTATACACGTAATCAATAAGTACAATATAGGCTGTCCATGTTCCTTAGTATAATATGCCTTCTAAAGTAAAATATCTCTCCCAAGTATTTGACCCTTCTAAAGGATCTAGATTTAAGTATAAAAAGGATCTAAGATAGTAACAATACCTCATGGTTATATTTGCAACATTCGACCATGGTTATATATTTATTAGTATTTATATTTTAGTAACCACATGTCACAATTTTCTCCACACTCACATTTAATTCAACCAACCCACCAGGCTATGTCGTGACTAGTATGATAATAATTACCCATCATATAGAATATCTATCTAATTGGATATTTATACATGAATATAATAATAATAATCAATAACGTATATTGTAAGGAACCAATACACATTTCAAAAACTAGATTGGAATTTGGAATGCTAAAGAGAGAAGGCATTCACGGGGTGGACATTGATACACCACCATGTCCATCTGTCATTGAGATTTCACGTAACACCATTGTATACACAATCAAGTATATATACATATATTCTAACGGATATATATTATATATATGACAATAGCATGCATGTTGGTAGTGATGGGACCCTGATTCAGACACAGGACAACCCTGTGAAAAAGGTCAAGCGAGTGGCGCACATGACAAAAAAAATGATAAATTTGTTTGACAGAACCTGCTTTTTAACTTGGAGTTCGAAAAAGTTGGATTTTGAATTTTAATTACCTTAAATGAATTAAATTGAATTTTACCATATTACACTGTACAGATGGATGACCCTTAGTTAGAATCAAGTGTAATTAATTTAAAACATTGAAATATGTGAAGGCTGCAATAAGACTTGAAATATATTAACCAATGGAAGATGAGAAAAATAAATATTTTTATTATATCAAAAAATATATATTTGTTTTG
>ML785930.1:100879-129235 GCA_009831015.1 Picea engelmannii | reverse complement strand
ACAATTGACTATGTTTAACCATGGTTGATTATGTTTGACCATGGTTGACTATAATTTACTATGGTTGAATTGCATCATAATGTGACATTGGCGAAGGTTATGTTTGACTACAACGTTAGGATATGTTCATCACATTGCAACATTGATTCGTCTCATTGTGAAATTGGGTTTTGTTCAACACATTGTGATGTTGGGTTATGTTCGTCATCAGATTGTGATGTTGAGTTATGGTCATCATATTGTAATGTCGAGTTATGATTGTTACATTGGGACATCGAGTTATGTCCATCACATTACAATAATGATTTATGCTCATCACATTGCAAGTCGAGATATGTTTGTCACATTGTGATGTTCAATTAGATTGAATTGCATCATAATGTGATGTTGGTGAAGGGTTATGTTTGATTGCGATGTTGGTATATTTCGTCACATTATGATGTTGGGTTATGCTCATCACATTCTGACGTCGAGATATGTTTGTCACACTACGATGTCAGTATATGTTCATCGAATTATGATGTAAGGTTGTGTTAATGTTGGTTGACCATGGTTGAGTATGGTTGCCTATAGTTAAATATGGTCAACTTATGGTTGATAAGGGTTTACTGTGGTCGACATATGGATGACAATGGTTCAATATAGTTGACCATGTTGACTTATGTAAACCATGGTTATATTTAGTTGGCCATGATTCAATATGGACATGGTTGACTTTTGTCACATTACGACATTTGACAAACAATGTTTTTTTTTAAGCGAAATTTCACCAATTTGGCTAAATTTTAATTTTTTTGAAGAAATTTAGGCGAAATTGTTTCATATCTTCATTAAAAATAAAAAACTTGTAGCCTAATTTATGATTATAGTTATGCATACACCTATATTTTTCACGTAAATATAAGCATTTTTCATGAACATATAATGAGTTTTTTTAATATTTTCACTAATTCAATGGTTATGCATCCCATTTTTGGGTATATTCGTTACATATGGATGATTAGTTAATAGAAACTGCTCTTGGGAAAACCATGAATTTTCAATTGAAGTCATGTAAATTTATGTAGGAAAATAAAATGTTTTTAGTACTTTTACTTCTATTATTTTTTTTCACTTCTTTGAACATGCATGTAGTATATTAGTGTGTAGAAATTTTTCCATGTATTTCTAAAGAAATCTTCCATTGCCATTCCTTTTTGTTGTAATTTCCCTCTAATTGATATGAAAGCTTGTTTTGTTCTAAATATTCTACTATAAGAGTTTTTTTTGTTAATTATTGTCAATGATGCACATGTGACACTAATGGAATGGTGTTGTCGCCAAATTTTAAAGGTAGTAAAAATAAATCAATTGGTTATCGCCTAAGATAAATGATATATTTTTTTTACAAATATGGTTTGATTGCCAAATGATTTGATAAGTTATGACTTATGTGCTTTGAAAAACAACATTGTCGACAAGGGTTATGGTGGAATACAGTGTTGGTTTTTATTCGTCACATGCGACGTCATGAAATGTTAATCACATTTTGACATTGAGTGACGTTTAGTCACCAACGTCACATTGTGAAGGAATTTTTTTTTCATCGGGTTACGAAATTATGTTTTTATTCATCACATTGTGACATTGGGTTATTATTTGCCACATTGTTATGACAAGTTTTGTTCGTCACATTGCGATGTTGGGTGTTGTTCATCACATTATCATGTTCGGTCTTTAGTTGGCCATGCTCTGGCATGGACATGGTTGATAATGGTAGACTTTTGTCACATTGTGACATTCGATAAGGGTTATGTTGGATTGTGACGTCAATTTTTATTCGTTACATTGCGACATCAGGAAATGATCATCACATTGTGACATTGGGGGACATTTATCACAATGTGATGCCATGTTTTATTCATCACATAGTGACATCAATATTTTATTCGTCACATTGTGACGTTAGGTTATTATATGCCACATTACAATGACAGGTTTTGTTCGTCACATCGTGACGTTGGGTGATATTCATCACATTGTACGTTTGGTCACGAGCGTCACATTACAATTTTCATGTAAGGATATGATGGATTTTGTCACATTGCAATGTTATGTCACATAACGACATTTCCCATGATTGACTATGGTTTACCATGGGTGCCCATCTTACTATAGAGGATGAAGGTTGACTAAGGTTAACTATAATTATGTTACATTGCGATATTTATGTTGGTTGACTTATGTCAAATTGTTGTGTTCCAGGTTTTCTCACGATGCGACGATCTAGAAGGGTTTGGTTCATTTGGGACATTCTTATTAGTTATCTTTCATTGTGAAGCTATTTTTTTTACTAATATTAAATTGTACATTCGTTAATGGTTTTTTCACATTGTGACATTCCTTAAGGGTTATATTGCTTTATATGATGTTCCTTAAGGTTTTTATTGCAACATGAAGAAGTTGATACTATGGTTGAGATAAATGATATAAAACATTTACACAATTTAAGAGAAATACAATAGGAGGCAGACTTAAATAATATGTCAGATTGTGACATTTCTAAGCAATCATATGGTTGAATTCAATGTTACTATCATAACATAAAGAGAGACACTAATAGCAATATTTCAAGAGGTTCATTGTAAAATAGTGTCATATAGTGGAAATTTAAAAGTAAAAAATTGATTGCCATTAGATTAATATAAGTTGAGACATGTGAAAATAATATATGTTATGTTTAAAGTTGGCATTGCAATTTACTTTCAAAAGTGTGTAACATGTCCAAATTTGGGGAGTAATAATTTTATGAGGTTGACATCAATATTTGTGACATCCAAGAGGTTGACATCAAATTAAAGAGTAAAATTGAAGATGTTAAGTTTGATATTCATAAATTAAGAGGTTAACTTTATTAATATGACATATTTTGATATTTTAAAAATAATAAGATGATTAAATTTTTTTTTTTTTAAATAAAAAAGGAGTAGTACCTGCTATATTAGATTAGCACAAAACTTTGACAAAATATACAGTGGCAAGGCTACCTTCACCAAAAATGTTGCCGGTATCCGGAAACCAGCATAGGTGGGAAGCAAATAGCAGTTATACGATAATACATAAAGAAAAGAAGCATCTGTCCTACCCGGAGGAAACCAGGACAGATGCTTGTGGTCCAGATAAACATGAAACAGTTTCACAATAAAACTAAAAACCAGGAAAATATAAGAACCTAGGTACCCGGTGATGTGTCGCTTCCTCCAGTCTGCCAAGTGGTCCCCACCCGGATGGAAAAAGCCTATGCGCACAGGGGGCACTTCCGCTGAGCTGGAGCCCCGGAGAACGCATCGAGGAGTAGGTCCATGCGCTGGCCCATGAGGAGGGCCCTATGTTCCAGGTCCGACATGTGGCCTCAGAGCTCGAACACCAAGGCCAGGTGCTCGTCGCTGAGGAGAGATCCATGTGTTCCTCCACCCGAGCCACTAGGGGGAGAAAACTTCAATTCCAAAGCCTCGCTAATGCCAACCGCGAGCTTCCTCTGCACCGCTGCTATCTCTGCCTCCAAAGTCCCCATGGCACCGGATTCTTGCAAGACGCCCGGCTAGGGAATTTCTTCGACAATGCAGCCGGGGAAGTCGTCTTCCCTAGCCGAAATGCATTTGGTACCCTCCCGGCTGGTCGACTCCATGGCACGGGGCTTCTCAACACTCGGCAGGTCCCCTATTGACAGGTCCTCCTCAACGATGCAGGTTGGAAACATATCCTCGGTCTCGGCCTCCTTCTTGTCACTCGGCTTGAAAGTCATGTCTTCCCTTCTACAACCAACTCCTAGTTCTGCAATTGTGTTGAGCAACTCCCTTCTCTCAACCCGAGCCTTCTTCCTAAGAATGGAAGATGCCAAAGACAGAGCACGTTCAAGTTGCTCCTTCCATCGCCTCTGCGCTCTGTGGCCATCCCAGGCTAAACCCCGACGAGGCCTTCCTCGCTTTCGAGCCATTGTATTCGGGGGGTGAATGCAGATGCCAATTGATTGCAGAGTTAAGCTAAAATTCCAGGATGAGAGCGGTTGTAGGTGCAAAGCGCAAGCAAACTGACTCTGTCGTGGCACACAAAGAGACAGCCAGCCCTGGAAAATCTTATCAGAATGCAAAGAAAAGGTGGTGAATGACCAGGCAATGAGCATAGCCACAGCAGGAGCCTTCCCTCTCTGCTCGAGCTCACAAGAAAACACATAACCAGACCCCGGAGTCATCCATCCTCTCATATCCTTTTTCAGTCCGAGTGCACAGGGGGTGTTAATGGTCGCGCGAGGGAGGAGTCCCTCCGTTGTATGGCCTCTGCTATGGCCGTCCACCATTGTAAATGTTGATGTGTGGGTGGCGACCATCAACAATTAAACCAAAACTGAGTGCTGATCCTGGTGTCACCACTACGGTGCCGCGTGTCACCCCATCCGGGGGATGATTAACTTGAATCAACATTTCAAAAGTAATAAAGGTTCTGTTTGATGTAGACATTTGAATAATATGAGACATTGCAACATATGGATAGTAATAATAAAAGATATGAACATCTATAAGATGTGATATTAGGAACAAAATAAATATCAATATGAATGTAACATTGATAACATGAATAGTAATAATCTAGAAAGTTTTGCTAAGTAATATATATTTGATTTGCTTATTTAATTGATAAATGTATTTGATATATGAATAAAATTTTGATATTTATTATTCCAATGATATGAATGTAACATTGATAACATGAATAATAATAATCTAGAAAGTTTTGCTAAGTAATATATATTTGATTTGCTTATTTAATTGATAAATGTATTTGATATATGAATAAAATTTTGATATTTATTATTCCAATGGTGTTTATTATGCTTAGAAAATGGTATCTAATGACTAAGAGAAAACAATTAAGTACTAATGCATGTAGCTGCATGCATGTAGCTTCCGGGCTAAATGAAAAACTAACCATGCTTGCAAAACAGGCTACACAATAATGAATAGGTGGAAAAGAGGAAGAGCCCCTGAGGAGTGAAGGCACCTTGATGATATACATTACATATCTAGTAACTTTAAAGGAAAAAATGCCATATGAAACTTTCAATAAAATTGATGATCTACATTACACATATAGTGACTTTGAAGGAAAAAATGTCGGATGCAACCTTCAATAAAATTTTAAATCTCGTTAGAAAAAGTAATAAAACTATATGTATAATTTACTTCATAAATAAATTTATTTGTTTTTAAAAATTCATTTTATTTTTATAAATTCCTTTTATTTACATAAATATTAACATTCTCCATATATTACATAAGAGAACTATGGTTGCACCAATATCAGTAAAAATACATTGTAAAATAATGTTATAAATTTCAACCATTAATTTTGTGAATGTTTTAATTAATATTATTGATAATAAATTATATGTGAGTGAAATAATAATAATAATAATAATAATAATAATAATAATAATAATAATAATAATAATAATAATAATAATAATATTATAATTTTAAGGTCACCGTCAAGTGAGATATCAAATTGATGTATAAAACCCCTTTATTTTTGGGACAATAAATCCTCTATTTAAATGATAAAATATTTAAATTACAATATAAGTAAAAATATTTTTTATTTTAATAATATAAGTAAATTCTTTTTATAATTTAAATATCGTTACAATATTTAATATAAATCTAAATATATTAAAATATAACTATAAGTTATTTTGTATATAGTTTAATAAGATAATAATGAGGTGATTATTAAATAAGTTGTGATCAAATTTATTAATAAATAAAGTCAAGTTTATTTCAAAATTATGGCAAAGTATATAAAGTATATAACTGATTAACAAATGTAACATAATAATTAATCAATTTATATTTATTTATATAAAATCACAATTTATAATTAATTAATTTATATAAAATTACAATTTATGCGATAATTTATTTAGATAGATAAAGTATAAGTGGTTAACCAATGTAACATAATAATTAATTAATTTATATTTATTTATATAAAATTACAATTTTAACGATAATTTATTTATACACGTGACAATGTATATTGTTTAATAATATAATTATTATCTTATTAGTCCTTGCAGAAGGACTTGGACTAGCAATTGTTTTTGCGTTGACTCCGAATTAGTTTTAGCGTTGATAAAAAAATTATCGTTTTTTTTCATAGTTCAACTTTGTTGCAAGTGATTCAATTTTTTTTCCTAGCTTGTGATTGATCCTTCAAAACAATATCTTATTGTCGGTTCGACGACGACAATTTTAATTCCACACGTTTAGTGGATGGTTGGAACATGTGCATGTATGGGTGTGGGACGGGTGCATGTACGGGTGCAGAATGGGTGCATGTACGAGTCTCAAAGTGGTGCATACACGAGTCTCAAAATTCTCAGTGTCCAAAACTTTCTATTATGTCAATTGGTAATTGGGGACATTTAAATCTGTGGGCTAGACTATTTTTTTTCACATTGCACATTGCAAGCATACAATACTAAGTTCTTACTACATGCTACCAACATCACTGTATAATTATTTTGATAGCTTTGAAACCCTAAGATTTCTTTTTGATAGTCCCGTACAGGGGAAAATACTGTGTTTGATGGTGGAAGAAATGGACAATTTGTTGCTCAGCACTGCCCCGCCTCCAAGAAAATGGAAAGCTAGATTACATCGAATACAAGCAGGGAGGGCTTCATGCAGAGCTAGCCAGTGAAGATTAGAGAAAGAAAACATGTTTTGATAACTGATTTGACAATAATAGTTGACAATTACTCTAAGTTGGAGGAGGGGGATTGGAACAAAAACTGTGTTAAATATTTGGAGGATCAAAGTCCGAGGAAATGGAAAGAATATTAAAGCAGTCTTTGTGAGGACTTTGTTGCAACACTGGTTCTAATTATTCCATCTTTTTTTCCACATGAAAAGTACTCTATATATTCAAAGGGATATATAAATATACATCGTCGGTCTCCGCCAAAGAGAGCCTCAAAGATAAACATAGCTGGAGATAAAAGCACGACAAATCCAGCAAAAGCCAAATCCACAAATCCACGAGGGAAACAACCTTCTGGTCAATAGATAGGTAGGAAGAGTCAGCTCAAAGAAGCATCAGTCACAACTTAATTTTGATGGTGGGCCCTGTGTTACCATCTTCCCATTTGGTGAAGCAAAAATGGCCCGGGGGCAAATTCAAAGCTAATTTGGAGAGAGAATCGGCCTCACAGTTGTCCTCTCTAAAGATGTGTGAGATGGATAGATTCCTGAAACAGAGAGATGTCTCCTTGGTTCTTTCTTTCCATCCAACAAGAGCCGCCACCTTGAAATCTGCTTTGCCCTTCAGCCAATCAACAATGATCTTGGAATTGCCCAGGAGAAGAAGCTCGTTGATATGCAGTCGTCTTGCCAGATTGAGGGACGCCCAAGCCCCCAAAAGTTCAGCCTTCATGTTTGAACCCTCACCATAATTTATAGTCCAGTGATAGCAAGTGTGAGTGTTTAGCATAATTTTCCCTCCCGCCCCATAGAGAGAACCATTCTGTTGAGAGGCACCATCAAACCAGGTGACCGCCCTGTCAGTTGGATAATCAAAACGGAGCTGGCGCTTTGGAATTGTAGGTGGATGGGTCTGCTGTATATCTACCTTTTGTAAGATGGAATTAGCCACAAAAAACACAGATGGAGGCTTCCCGTCAAAGAGACCAGAGTTCCTACACTTCCAGACCTGCCATAGGAGATGGACTGGCAACAGGGTAAGTGAATTGTAGGCTCTGGTCCATCGCTGATGACAATTGAGAACACAGGTGCCTGACCACGAAGTGTAGAATCAGAGCGTTGGATCGATGATCTGCCATACTGCGCGAACGAAAGGGCAATCGATGAACAAATGTGATAAGGTTTCACTCTGATTTTGACAAAGGTAACAACGACTCGGCCCCTCCCAGCCATGTGCCTGTAAGTTCGACCACACCAGAACACGATTCTCAACTAGCAGCCAGAAAAAGAGCTTTAATTTGACAGGACAGTCGACCTTCCATAGCTGCTGGTATCGGTTTGTTTTATCGTGTGACCAGTAGAAGGTAGCAAGAGCATGATATACATTTTTTCCGTAAGAGCGCCCGACTGGTCTCCTCCAGTCCACAGAAGAACGTCCGGTCTGTCTTGTAGACGGATGCCCACTTCCATCAACATCTGAGTGTAGCCCCTCCATTCACTGAAAAAATCGACCTCTAGTTGTAGCTCTTCACCGCTGAGCCAATGGTCATTGAGCAGACCTCCATTGATCGGAGATATGATTTGATGGAGGAAAAAGATATTTTTTTGATGTAAGTGAGCCAACAGAGGAGCTGAGAGCAGGGCGCGCCTACCCAGGCCTAGAATGTAGTCTCTGCCTACTTCAATTAGATAACCGTTGCCCGGGTTCCAGGAGATCCACTGTAGGATAATCGGCAAGGTCAGAGAGAGATGTTTCCAGATTAAAGAGCCACTATTGGGATGATCCGAAGCCGATCTGATCCAAATGTGCGCTGGGAGAGATGGAAAATACTTAGCTTGGATAACTGAGCTCCAGAGGCCAGGTTTCATACGAATCCTCCAAAATGTATTGGCCGAGAGCGCCCTGTGGAAGATTGGTAGGTGCCTGAGACCCCAGCCCCCCAACGATTTTGGTTTTGAAATCAAATCCCATTTGCAAAGGTGATAGCCTTTGTTGTTTTTACTGCCTGTCCAAAGGAAAGAGAATATCAGTTGACAAAGAGTCTTCAGGATCGAATCCGGGATGTGTGCGAGCGCCATCCAGTACACTGGGAGGCTTTCCAGTACAGATTTTATTAGGACAAATTTTCCACCTAAAGAGAGAAATCTGTTGCACCAGTGCTGGATCTTGTTGTTGAATTTGTCTAAAAGCCAATGCCAATCTTTGCTAGTATATCTGGTAGATTTTAAGAGAAACCCAAGGTAAGAAAACCCCTTCTCAAGCTCAAGTGCTTTGATGCCAAACAATGTTGTAATATCCGAAAGAGAGGACTCCTGAGTACTTGATAAAAGGAAGATAGATTTTTGTAAATTGATCTCCAGACCAGAATCTGAGCAGAAAGAGATAAGGATGGTGTGAATCAGTGCCCATTCATTAGGTTCGGCTGATGTCAGGATCAACACGTCATCCACAAATAGTAAATGTAGGATATGTGACCGCCCCGAAATTTTTATGCAAGTTAGGTGTCCCTCCGCTTGTTTGATTTTTAGCAAGATGCTAAGCCCCTCTAGGACCAAAATGAAAAGTAGAGGTGAAAGAGGACACCCTTGTCGGAGTCCTCTCTCACAGTGGAAAGATCTGGTAGCTTCCCCGTTAATTAGAATAGCTAGAGAGGCTGAAGATATGCAGCCTAGAATCCAGTTGGTGATGATAAGGCCGAAACTACACTGCAAAAGTACCAGGTGAAGAAGGTTCCAGTTAATGCAATCGAAGGCCTTTTTAAGGTCCATATTTAGAAGAGTGGCATCTTGTTTTCTCGTCTTTAAACTGTGGATACATTCATGGGCGACTCCAACATCATCGAGGATTTGTCTTCCTTTTAGGAAACCAAGTTGTTCAGCAGACAAAGCCAAGGAGAGAAAGGGTCGGATTCTTCTTGCTATAATCTTGGAAATAAGTTTGTAGCACAGGTTACACAGGGAGATAAGGCGAAAGTCTTGAAAATGTTTGGTCAAATTAGACTTTGGGATCAGTACCACAAAGGTTCTGTTGAGCTGTGGGTTCACAACTCCTCTAATTCTGGAATCCTCCACAGCGTCCAAGAGATCCTGGGCCAATAGATCAAAGAAATGCAGGTAAAATTCAACAGACCAGCCATCTGGTCCAGGGCTCTTTTCTTTTTTGAAGCCCTTAAGTACCTCAAACAACTCCTCCTTTGTACAAGGCGCTTCCAAAGCTAAGGCTTCCTCGGTGGTGACCATGTTGGGGAAGTGATTGGCTAGTTCTATTTGTGCAGCAAGATTAGAATCCAGGGAAACTTTGAAAAAAGAATTAAAATGGTTGAAGGCCGCAGCTTTGATACCTTCCTGTGAATGATTTAACCGACCATCATCATCCTCAATGTCCCATAATTTTTTTTTGGAACACATGGTACTTGCAAAACGGTGAAAAAAGCGAGTGTTTTTTTCACCAGATTCGAGCCATGTCATTCGACTTTTCAGCTGCCATCTCTCTTCATCAGTGCGCAAGTATGCAATACGTTCTTCCTCGAGGCCTCGAATTTTGAAGTCAATATCCAAAGTGTTAGCAACCTGTAGCTTATGGCGAAGTAGGAGGTCTAGCTCCTGCTCTATTTTGTGTAGGTTGGCCTGTTCAACTAACTTTTTCTCTTTTAGCCAGTGAAGGGATCAGGATTTTAACCTGGACAGTTTGACCGTGAGGTTTCCTTGTGGGTCATCCGGAGACAAGGAGGAAGAATCAGTCCAAACCGATTTGACAAGACTGTTGTATGAGACGTCTTTCAGCCAATGAGGGTTGAATTTGAAAGTCTATCCAATACCAAACCGACCCATGCCCAACTGTAAGCAAATGGAGGCATGATCAGAGAGAAAGGGGAGATTTACCCAAGATCGATAGCTACAAGAAGGCGTAAGCAGGTCCTCAACAATTAGGAAACGATCTAATCTTTTGGCGATACTAGCTGTGCCTTGTCTCCCATTTCTCCAGGTGGGGAGAAGCTCCGCTGGTTTCAAATTGACTAAAGCATTTTTGTAAAAGATGCGGTTAAAAAAACTATGGAGCGGGTCGATCTGCACCCTATCTCCCCAAATTTCCTCAGAGCTAGTGGTAAGATTGAGATCACCGGCCAGGATGAGATTTTTAGCAGCTAATATCCCAAGTTCATCAATTCTTTGCCAGAAGACTTTACGATCAGCACAAGGACCATAAACATTGAGCAGGTTGATGTCTGCCTTAAGCTCAAAGCAGTGTCCGGAAAGTAGAATTCCTTCTGGACTGAGCATTGGAAAGAAATCAAAGAATGAGGGGTCCCACGAGGCCAGAAGGTCCCCCGAGTTTCCAACCGAGCTAGCAGTGCAGGTCATCCAAGTTGGTCTCAGCAAGTGCATGAAGTCCCTTGCAGTAGAGGCATCCACAAGAGTTTCTTGAAGAAAGACGACTGTCAGCTTAGAGAGATCCAGAAGTCTACGCAGGGAGGCGTGTTTCAGGGGCCCTCCAACCCCTCTAATGTTGAGGGAAAGTAGGATCATGACTTACCCCAGGCAAGGGCTTTTAATCCTCTAAGCGCCCCATGATTTGTAGCAGATGCAAAAGTGTCCAATGCCACAGGTCCAGCCTGTGTTTTTTTTCGAGCACTGCGGGTTTTAAGAGGCGAGAGCTCCAGTCCAATGCCTCTCGACCAAGCAGGATCTGGTCCAGGTGAAGGTTTAGTGGAAGATGAAGAAGGTCGATCAGATGAAGAATGTGTGGGTTGGCAAAGAGCTTTCCCAAGGTAGGTATTGATGGGTAACGACTCGAAGGGGAGACGAGGGGCAGGGGCAATGATCGGAAACATGGAATCAATTTGGAGGGCCGATTGGGTCGGTTCTGTGAAGCCAGGGAGAGTGGACGATCCAGGAAAGACCTCAGTTAAAGAAAGAGATTGGTTGCTCAGAGAATCCGGTGGAATCAACTCAGGTGGTGAAAGTGATGGAGAAGGAAAGTGGTCAACTGAAACATGTTCAGTAGGTGTTGGCAGAGATGAGGGTATAAGAGTATGAGGTTCGGTCTTAGCTGGAGGGGAGTCCGGGGTAGCAGCAAACAAGAAAAGGTCGACCTGTTCAGTTATGAAAAGTCTGTCCTAGGAAGTGAAAGAATTAAAAAGAGAAGGGAAAAAACGATGGATTTTACCTAAAACCGAATCATCAGACGGAATGGTATCCCTCCCGAAAAAAGAAGTCTCCTCCACATGCTGGTTGGGTGATGAGATATAACCATCAAAAGTAGGATCCTCGGCCAGATCCAAAGCAAGAGCAGGTGGTGGGAACTTGTAGCAGTCTTTCCTCAGATGACCAGTTCGGCGACAGAAGGAGCATCGAAACGGGATGCCTAAATAGTCAATTCTCTGAGCTATTAGCTGGTTTCGCCAATCAATCTCCAGGATTTCGGGTTCAAAAATCACCGAAACCCAGCTGTCAAGGCGCCAAAACCCTAAACCCTAAACCAATTTTTGGATGAATAATTGTATGTATAGTTTTTGTATGCGGGCATATGTGTGAACATGCAAACCAATCGTCAAAGCAAAAGTCTTCGCACACATTGCACATTGCAATATTGAACATTGGAAATTGCAATATTCAACAACCTGTGGGGATGGTGCATGTACGAGTGCGTAACGGGTGCATGTACGTGTCCCAAAGTTACAATGTACGGGTACAAGACCATAGATGTGCGGGGATATGCCTGTGAAAAAGTCTCCACACTTAAGCATCGACGCATTGCACATTGCAATATTAAATAATTAATACTTTTAGTTATTTAATATTGCAATGTGCAATGCGCTGCTGCTTAAGTGCGGGTATTTTTATACAAGAATATCCTTGCACAACTATGGTTGCAATTTATTAAATAATTAATTATTTATTAATCCCAAAGTTACGATGTATGGGTATGGGACCATAGTTGTGTAGGGATATGCCTTTGCAAAAGTCTCCACACTTAATCCACAGTGCATTTCACATTGCAATATTAAATAATTAAATAACTGTGCGGGGATATGCCTTTGCAAAAGTCTCCACACTTAAGCCGGAGGGCATTACACATTGCAATATTAAATAATTAAAAATATTGATTATTTAATATTGCAATCTACAATGCCCTATGGCTTGAGTGCAAATACTTTTGCAAAGGCATATCCCCGCACAACTATGGTTGCAATTAATTAATTAATTTGTTTTTTTTTGTTTACTAATTTATCCATGACTTGCAGGATTAGCCTGTGGCTGAGAAACTGCGACTTAGGGGCATCTAAGCCGTCAAAATCACCCGGGGATTGCACCCGGCTTGAGCCACACCAACCCTTAACATGGATGGATTTTTTGTCCCCACAAGTTTCGAACTAGTGACTTTAACATCACGAAGTGGCTTAAAAACACACTCCATCACCGGCTGTCCTACACGTCGGGGACAATTAATTAATTATTATTATCAATCAATTAATTAATATTATTTAATTATTGCAATGTGCAATGTGTTGCTGCGAATTTTGCATAGGAATATCCCCATACAACTATGGTTGCAATTTATTATTTATAATTTATTATTTAATATTATTTAATAATTAATAATTATTTATTTATTAGGAACAAATAGTCAAAGCAAAAGTTTATGCACATACAATGTACAAGTACATAACCATAATTGTGCAGGGATATGCCTGTGCAAAAGTCTCCGCACATAAGCAAGAGTGCATTGCACATTGCAATATTAAATAATTAATAAATTATTTAATATTATTTAATTACTGCAATGTGCTATGCGCTACTGCTTAAGTGTGGAGACTTTTTCACAAACATATCCCTGCATAACTATGGTTCAACTTTGTTTCAAGCGATTAAATTTTTTTTCCTGGCTTGTGATTGGTTCTTCAAAACAATATCTTATTTTCGGGCCAACGATGACAATTTAATTCCACACATTTAGTGGATGTTTGGAACATGTGCATGTACTGGTGTGGAATGGGTGCATGTATGGGTGCGGTACGAGTGTGGAATGGGTGCATGTACGAGTGCGATATGGGTGTGGAATGGGTGCATGTACAAGTCTCAAAGTGGTGCATACATGAGTCTCAAAATTCTCGGTTTCCAAAGCTTGCTACTATGTCAGTTGGGGACATTTAAAGTTGTGGTCCAGATTATTTGTTTTCACATTGCACATTGCAAGAATACGGTACTAAGTTCTTAATACATGCTACCAACAACACTTCATAATTGTTTTGATAGCTTTGAAATCCTGACGTTTCTTTTTGATATACAAGAGAAAATACTGTGTTTGACGGTGGAAGAAATAGACAATTTTCCCTCAGCACTGCCCCACCTCCAAGAAAACAGAAAGTTGGATTACGCCGAATACAAGTAGGGAGGGCTTCCTGCAGAGCTAGCTAGTGAAGACTGTCAAGGAGTAACTCACTATCATTATTATATTCCGCAGGGTATAATAAAGCTTCTATTACACCACTATCATAAATAACACATAAATCAATTATTAAATTGTTGTCATCAATTTCAACGCAGATGAAAATTCCAGAGAAAGAAAAACGCAGTCACACCAAAATCGCTGTCAGAAAATTTATATAATTACCGTGATACCAGAAACGTGGCTGTGACAGGTGCATTTCTAATATATGGCTATCAAATATTAAATACGATCACTGTGTTAACATAGTAGAGTCGCTAAGACACATCATAAGCAATTCGCTAAGATATCTAAAGGGAAGCATTGTGTATCCTATACAACTCATTGTCATAACAAAATTTCACTGTGGAAGCCAAAGAAATGGTTGGAATACATTTGAAAGGAAACACAAATATAAAAGGAAAATAAACACAGGCTTATCCCTCCAAGTGGAAACGCAGGACTACCAATTAAATTTAAAAATGCAGGTGTAACAATAATGATTTTGGTAGAACTTTAAGATATTGTTTCTCCAAAAAAAATCGTGCTCTGGTGCGACCTCGATCTGACTAGGGTTCTCTCCTAGCCGCCGCCATGGACGCTCAAGGTGGAGGGGAGCCGCCACTCCCTCCCTCTTCGTCCACCTCATTTCGAAATCTCGTCGCAGCTTGCAGCAAGAAGCTGCCTCCTTCAGTTCCCCCAAGTTTTGTAAAGAGACTAGACACCGTCCCAGAGACTGACCTTCCCCCCGATCATCCAATGAAGGCCGCTCTTTCCCTCTCAGAACAAGGACTAGTAGGTCAATTCATGGGACTCTGTACCTCAACCAGATCCACAGATAACTGGATCCAAAGGAACTGGAGACCGCTGATCACAAACAACGTTATGTGCTACGCGGTCGGGAGAGGGTATTTTATCTTTGAATTTATCTCCCAGGAGGATAGATATTTGATCTTTAGAAATGGTCCGTACTTTATGGGCACCCAAGGGATCTATTTGAATTGTTGGACCCCAAGCTTTGATCCCGCCTCAGAAGTTCCCAAAGACGTCCCCATCTGGGTTAGACTCCTGAATCTACCAATACATTGCTGGAACCCCTCCTCGCTTCAAGCAATCGGAAATGGACTAGGGCGTTACATCGATTGAGCAGACTCAAGAGACCAGTACTCCTGCACAAGGATCTGTGTGGAAGTTGATCTGGAGGTAGGTCTACCAGAAGCGATAAAACTAAAAGTTGGGGATTGGTAACACTTCCAAAAGATGGATTACAAATAGCTTCCATTCAAGTGTAGAGGCTGTCATGAATACGGCCACTTCCAAAGGAACTGCCCAAAGAGCCCCATTATAGAGAAAGCAGGGGACGAACGCTGGAAACAGGCTCGAAAGGGAAAAACCAAAATGAAAGGACCAAGAAGCGAAAAGATAGTCCCAACGCAAGTCAAAAATTTAGGAACCAAAGAGAATGAAAACAACTTCAGTATATTGGCTAGGGAAACTGCCAAAGAGGAAGCAGATCCAAGTAAAGATGTCCAAGAGGAAGAAGCAAGAGGAAACCAGACTCCTGAAGGCAATGGAAACCAAATAAAAGAAGAATAAGCGGAGCAAAACAAATCCCCCCAAAGGATGGAAGGAAGTCAAGACATAGAGGAAGGGGAGATCTCAACAGGAAGCGACTCAGAAGGTGCAAGCGAAGCTTGGGCCACCCCAAAGAAAATGGGAAGAGGCAGGAAAACCAAAAAAGCAGAAAGAGACCAGGAAACTTACAAATATGTCCTAAAGGGTTCACAACCAACTATTAAATAGCTGATCAATGTTTGGCATACTAGAAAGCAAGCCAAAGCCTCCCAAGGAGGCCACTCATCCCCCCAAGGTAATTGATGATCCTAACCTCCTGGAACTGTAGGGGTTTTGGTAGAAAAAGGAAAGAGGAATCACTCAAGGATATAATCAAAGCTTCGAAAGCAAACATCCTACTCCTCCAGAAGACCAAGATGAGTCAGCAAGACTCACTCAAAGCTTTGTTGAATGTTTGGAGAGGCAGCCAAGGAATAGCTGAAAATGCCAGAGGCACCTCAGGAGGGCTATGCACGCTGTGGAACACCTCCAAAATAGACATGATCAGCTCCGATACATGCATGCACTGGATTCACACTAAAATTCTCCATAAGGATTCGGGTTATCTGGTAAGCCTCTTTAATATCTATGTACCACAACATATAGAGGAAAAAAAACACTGTTGGGAATCCCTAAAAGACTTCTTGCAGCAACATGAACTTGACAATATCATTCTAGGTGGGGATCTAAATGTAACCCTGGCTCAGGAGAAAAAAAGAGGGGGATCCATCGTGAGAGACCCAGCTAGAGAATGGGTGGAAGATCTAGTCTCAACCTAGGAGCTAATAGACATCAAGCCTGCCAAAGGACTCTATACGTGGAAAAATAAAAGGATAGGCCCTGGGCACATCGCTTCCAGACTGGATAGATTCCTTGTCCAAATCTCCTTTCTTTCACTAGGGCTCACAAAAAATGCAGAGATCCTGGCCCACAGTGTCTCAGATCACAAGCCCATCCTCTTAGAGATCAAAACCGACCAAGTCTGAGGACCCATCCCTTTCAAATTTAACTCGAATTGGATCCAAGACAAAGACTTTCTCCCTCTTATTTCCAAAACATGGACCAACATTGTTAAAGGCTCAACTTTTTATGTATGGGAAGAGAAATTAAGAAGGCTAAAGATAGCTCTAAAATCTTGGGCAAAGGGCCTACCAAATCCAATCATCTCGCGAATAGAAGCCCAAATGCAACTCGAGAACCTTCAACTGGAAATGGAAAACAAAGAGGTCACACAAGAAGTCCTGCAACAAGAGGACTGCCTTCAAAGACAATGGCATAGAGCCTACAGAGAGGAAGAAAGCTACTGGAGGCAAAAATCCAGAAGCCTTTGGCTAAAAGAAGGAGATAAAAATACAAGCTACTTCCACAATCAGGCGAAGGCAAGGAAGCACTATAAAGCAGTGACAGAAATTCAGGTTCAAAATGAAACAATTGTAGATCCAGAAGGTATAAAACAAGCAGCCTTTGAAGATTTTGAGGCGCTCTATTTAGAACCGCAAGGGACAGAAATAGACCCCCAGAGGTACCCTCTCTCCATTATTCTAGGCCTCATTAAGGAGGATATCAACACCAAGCTAACTAAGGAAGTATCGCATCATGAAATGAACCCAGATAAGGCCCCAAGCCCGGATGGTTTCACTGCCAGATTCTATCAACAGTGTTGGGGAATAATTAAAACAGATCTCACCAAGATGATCAGGAAATCGCAACAGAGCAACAAGCTAGGTGGGAGCACCAATTCGGCCTTCTTGGAACTTATCCCAAAAGAGAAAGGTGCAAACTCCCTCAATCGTTTCAAGCTAATCTCCCTTTGCAACACAAGCTACAAAATTCTCACCAAAGTTATAGCCAACAGACTCAAAACAATCCTCCCTCTCATCGTCCTAGAAAACCAAGGAGGCTTCATCAAAGGAAGGCATATTGACAACAACATCATCCTAGTGCAAGAGGCCCTACATTCAAGTGTCCGGAGGAAAGACAAAGGTATGATAATCAAACTAGATCTCGCCAATGCCTTTGATAGAGTTAGACATAAGTTTTTATTTGAAGTAATGAGAAAGTTTTGTTTTGACCCGTCCTTTGTAAGTTGGATAAAAGATTGTATTGGATCTTCGTGGATAGCCCCGATGGTGAATGGGAGAGTAACAAAGTTCTTCCAAGCCTCCAGGGGCTTAAGGCAAGGGTGCCCCCTTTCACCCTTGCTCTATGCAATCCAAGCCTCAGTTCTAAGCTATCAGCTGGAAATTTCCCAAGTCCAAAATAACCTCCAAGGTCTAAGAATCGCGCAAGGGGTGAAAGATATAAATCATGCGCAATTTGCGGATGACACACTGTTGTTGGGAGGGGCAAGCCCTATAATAACAAAGAAGTTTAAATAAAAGTTGGAAGCCTACACTGCAGTCTCAGGAAGTGAAATAAGTCAGACCAAAAGCAAAATTTATGGATGGAATATTACGCCAAATGAAATGTTGGGAATCACAAGAGTTCTGGGGATGGAAGGGCACACCAACTGGGAGGCCTTCAAATACCTGGGAGTTCCCATATTCAAATCTTCCCCAAGAGCTTCTCACTGGAACCATCTGATTGACAACCTAAAAAACAAAATTTCCTCATGGGGGGCGAACTGGTTAAATTTAGTAGGGAAAGTTGTCATGATTAAAGCTGTGTTGTCCAGCATACCCATCTATCAGATCTCGTTGCTATTAGCCCCTGCCTCCGTCATCCAAAAAATCGAAGCACTCCAAAGATGATTCTTGTGGGAAGGAGGAAAATAGTCAAGAAGGAAAATGCATCTGATAAACTGGGAAAAAACCTCAAAACCTTTCTTGGAAGGCGGCCTTAATTTCAAAAAAAACCCAAGTTTAGAACCTGGCTCTGGGGGAAAAGCTGCTATGGATGATGGTCACTGGCAAACCAACTTGGAGCAAACTGGCACTTTGGAAAAAATATTTTAGGGGGCCTAGGGACCGTTTCTTAGATTTCCCTTGTAGGGAATCAAAAGGTTCCCCCATTTTCACCCTCTACAAAAAGGCTTTACCCCATTTCATCCCTCATCTCACCTGGGTGCCAAGAAATGGTAAGAAAATCAACATTTGGAAAGACTCAATCATGGGATATCCCCCCCTAGGGTTGAGACAAGATCTGCTTCGTCTCATGGATTGGATGGAAAGCCAAAACATAATTACTCTCTCTGACATTTCAATTTGGGGGGAGGACAAGTTCATGACTTGGCAGGGGTGGGGAGTGCTCAACAGACCCCCTGATATGGAAAGGGAATGGTGCACCCTACAACTCTGTCTCCAAGGGAAAGGCCCCCTAAAGAAAAAAGGAAAGGATGAAAGAGGCTGGGGAGAGAATGCCAAAGCCTACACCACAACAGAAGGCTACCACCTATTCACAAATGTCCCAACGCCCCGGTAAACCCGACCATCTGGAGAGCAATCTGGCAGTCCAAGTCCATTCCAAAAATTGACTTATTCATCTGGACCCTTCCACATAACAACATCCAAATAGGGGAAAATATCAAAAGACGTGGTTGGGAAGGCCCATACAGGTGTCCCTTATGTCTACTTACTGAATAAACTACAGACCACCTCCTTCTCAATTGTGATTTCTCCAAAGAAGTCTGGAAGCTAGCAACAGGAACACAAAGTGACTTCAGCCTCCCTCCATACACAAGCACCCTTCTCCACCAATGGGACTCCTATTACCCATTCAATACTAAAAAAAGAAGCCAAGCCTTTGCTCTGTGGAAAGTTATCCCCAAGTTCATCCTGTGGAACCTATGGCTGGAAAGGAACAACATAATCTTCAGGGACAACAAAAGGAGCACAACCCTTGTCATGACCAAAATCCACACACTCTTTGGTGAAACTGCACCTTATTTATCCCAACCAAAAAACAGCCAAACACTGGAAGCACCAGAGGAACTCTGGTTGAGCCAGTTCAAAATCCAATTTCACATGGGCATAAAGGCTAGCATCCCAATCAAGGAGAAATGGGAAATCAGGGAAGGCCAACAAGAATTTGCCAATTGGAAAACAAGGAGAAAATCCCATATCATGTCCTTTGACATGGCTTCGAAAGGAAACCTGGGCCAAGCTGGAGGAGGAGGGATAATTGAAAGTCCATTTGAAGCAACAACAATAAATTTCTCCCTGGGTTTAGGAATCGAATCCAACAACAGAGCAGAGGCCTTGGTTCTCTGGCATGGACTAATTCAAGCAAAAAGGCACAGGATCCAGGATCTGGTTATAATTGGTGACTCCAGAGTGATAATACAAGCACTAATTCACCAATCCAAAACCTAGAGCACGAGTCTCAACAACCTTTTGGACAAAATTCAACTCCAGCTAAGGTACTTCAACTCTTATAAGTTATACCATGTGTTAATGGGACTAAATGGGAAAGCGAACGTTGAAGCTAACAAAGGCGCACTCTTGGCGCTGAGCACTCTGAAGGTGAATGGAATGATTTCCAACATGGCACTCCCTTGAAACATGAAAATCGCCCCCACAACTCCAAAACAAAAGAAAGATGATTCAACAGACAGGGAAATCAGGGAGATCGCTCAGGTTAAGTCTCGTCAGAACAAGTTATTGGGCGGAGGGGACAAGGCATAGTACCATGAGAAAGTGAGCTTAAGACAGGATGGAGACAAGGTGTCAACTCACCCATACCTCACGGATTCATCAAATCAAATGGAAATCATGAGCATGGAAGAAGGAGGGATTAAACTGAATACGCCCCCTTAGTCTCACTCCATTACAACGCAGCGATCTCTTGAGTATTCTCCAGTGAAGCAATAGGGCGCAGGCAGAAGGGGAAGAAGACCAGAAATGGCTTCAACCTTGGACAACAAGCCAAGCACTAAGGAAAGGCTCAAAGCAATGGACAAAGCACTGGAAAATCTAAAGTAGCTGCTTCAATACTAGCTGGACTTCCTCGAAAACTTGGATTCAGAAGCAGGCAGGCGGATGGAGAAATTAAAAGAGGACATCACCACTACCAAGATCGGGATTACAGAGGAGCTGGACAAACTGCACAAGGAACTCAAGAACCCCCAGCAGGAATTTGAGGAACGAATTGATCAGCTGGAGGCAAAAATGGCTCAACTCAACAGTGATTGGAAGCAGGATCCCAAAAACTAATTCAGTCATTTAGCAAGAAAGCGAGGCCTTCCCCACTTCAACAAGCTTGGGGTTTTGTATAGAACCCAACGCTGTAAATAACTCTGTATCTGGTCAATATTATGATAGAGTCTTAGTTAAGGTTTACAGTCTACTGCTATAGGATTAGGAGGATACTCTAGGAATGCAGGCACGTGGACAAGTGTGGCCTATTTTGTAACCGAATCAGTGGCTAGTCCACCCTTTTATACAATATCACTAATCGTTTTTGTAAAAAAAAAAATAATGATTTTGGCTGGCCATAGGGGTCCAAAAAAATGCAGGTAAGATTTAACTATCATTAAAAACGCAGGTAAAACATCCAATGCAGTCACTCATCATACATACAATGCATCATATATCCAAACGCAGGTAATACATTCAAATGCATTTAAATAAATGGGTAAATTTGTTGTTTAAATATGTATAATGAAGGTTAATTCCACAGGGTAAGCTCGCCATCCGATTACATTAAAATCAGATGGTACATTCACCATCAACTTATATTTAAAACACCGAGTGCATTCGCCATCAATTAAATTAAAACATAGAGTATAGTCTCCATCAAAATACAGTGATTTGCAGAGGGAGAAATTTCGTGGATGAAGATATTAAACATCAGAAAATTCATCATCCAACCATGAGGATATGCAGAGGGAAATTGCGGTGGAAACTCAATAGCATCTGACTACTAAAACCATTTCTGAATATTAAAATCCTTTATGATTAATAAAATAATTTCAAAGTAGTAAAAACGTGGGTAAAGTGATATTGTAGTGGGTCAATCGCAGTGGTAAACGCAGAAAAAAGTCATGAAATGTAGAGGTTTGACACATGAAATTGATGAGTTACAAGTGATAAATGGATATGTACCAAGACTTAGCAGGGGGTACCATTATTCGTTGTCCAAAATATGTTAAAGGTGCAGTCTAAAAATAATAAATCTCAACCATTACATCGGAAAAAGAAAGCGCTACCATACACATTGAAAACATGAAGAAAAGTTGTTGGGTAAGGTGAGTAAGCGGGGTATCACTTTCGCACTGACAATGCAGTGGTATGGGTAAGACCGCCGGGCAGAATTTTCCATTAAAGGTGATAAAAAGAAAAAAAAAACGCAGAGTGTAAATTATCCAGGAATATATTAAAAACTCATAGTAAAAAATTAGGGGATAGGAATGATAACAATGGCAGAATTAATCATCACAAGAAGCTGCAATGACCATCAATCAACCACGAAAAATCGACAGGGGTATACGATTAGGCAACAATCCTTAGCTCATCATCCACGCATAGAAAAACAAGGCATTAGAATCTATAGGTCGCTATGCATCGAAGTGACGATCGTCGATTTGGCTCTTGGCCGACTACTTAGGTGTGGACTGGCGAACTATGGACGAGGATGGAGTAAAAGCACAACTCTTCACAACAAATCAACAAAACCAAAAGGACAGTCACAACATTCAGGGATCGAATGCCAAGGGAATCAAGTCAAGCAACGAGCTTAAGGCTACGGGGAAATTAAGTTCTCAATTAAAATGCTAAGTCCAACACCTTCTTTACACAATTAAAAGTACATAAATGAAAGCGTAAGGTCAATAATAATCTACCATGCAGAATAAAATAAAGCGTATCGTAGCCCAATGTGACAACTCCAAGTTGTTGTCCCACGCGCTCCGTCCTGCTCCCGCTTGCCGACCACTATGACTTCACCGGTACCTCCCAGCCAATGCTAGGGGTAATATTCTTCTCCCTTAGCCCCCCAAGCTGCAAAGGGGCCACACACAAACCAAATGACAACTATCTCCCAGCTCGCCTCGCAAGGCCGAGCTACCACTCCTCACCGAGCTGGGTATCCCAATTCCCACAATATAAGTTAGTCAAGTCTAAAATTCTGCAGCGTAACATTACTCATAACCCAAGAGATCTATCCTCCTCCTCCTCCCTCCTTTATATAGAGTTTCTAAGTCATTTTCTTTCCCAAATTCCCATTTAATTTATTGTTCGAAAAATTAATTCAAAAAATTCCTCCCTGTACATGTGTCACCCATCCCCTTCGTTGCACCAGAAATTAATTTCATTAATTATTTAATTAGTCCTATTTCCCTCACCCACCTAAAATCATTCCTAGAATCTCTCCTAGGTGTCCCCATATTACCTTACACATTTTAATGATTTACCCCCTTACTAATTTACTAGTTGAGTTCAATTTAGAAAGTTCTGAAAGGCAAGATTCCTTGCTAAGTTAGTCATTCTTCCTTTTTTTCCTTATGTTTCCCTTTCTCTTTATGTTTCCCCATTTTCCCCTTAGTTTCCTAATTCTTTTAAATCTCCCTCTTTCCCTTTTTATCTAAAACTCAAATTAGCAAGTGTAGAATTTACCCTTTTCCCCCCTTTTTCTTTTTAGTTAAAATTTTTAATTAGCACACGTAAAAAACAATCAATTTTCTTTCTTTTTAAAATTTTAATCCCTCAAAGTAATTTGATTTTTTTATAAATTAATTGAATTGCTTACCCCCTTCTCGTCACATTTTTAAAGATGACTATTATTATTATTATTATTATTTTACAAGTATCACTTAGACCTAGATTTTAATTTCCTAGGCTGGGTGACATTTTATTAGGGAAATTGTTTTTAAATCTTCTTATCACTTTATTAGTTCTAAGGCAGTCTAGGTTCATACACTTATTAGTTAACAACACAATGTGCCCTTCAGGATGCACTCGGTGCTCCAAGGGTGCCACTCGCCTCATTCTGTTTTCCTTGTGCAACGTGCCCTTCAGGATGCATTACGTGCTCCAAGGGTGCCACTCGCCTCATTCTGTTTTTCTTGCACGACGTGCCCTTCAGGATGCACTACGTGCTCTAAGGGTGCCACTCGCCTCTTGACTGACTTGGTAGACATCAAGAACCTCTGGAGTCAATACTTCGTCAGGTGATCTTGTGGGAGACTAAGGGCCTCTAAGGAATAAGGCCCCTGCCTTATTGCGCGCCCCTTAGAATCATCGTGAGCGACTGTCGCATTCTACCCTCATGACATCGCGGGTCTTCTCGAACTAGGTAATCGTTAACCTACAGTTTGAGCCATGATGGGAGTGCTAGTAGGCTGTGGCAGGGCTTCTATCCACACCTCTCCCTCAATGTCTCTGGTAGTCATGCGTGACCCCTCTACTCCACATGTGAGTCTGGTTGACAAGCTATCGTTAGCTTGCATCATCAACGAATCATGTCAGAAAAAAAATCCATAATCATAACATCTAATCAGATGCACACATGTCATATATACAACAATCAAACCCCAATAGTCCACTCCTTGACTCAATCCAGAGTCCAAGGGTTTCATCGATGCCTCTGCATCCTCAAGGTCCACAATCCTTTACACTCAGGAGAACCGAGTCAATAGCACCTGTCTATATCAATACAATAGAATAACATGTCATCATATCCATAATGCCTCATAATCATAATCAAATGCCCAATAGTATAATAATCCGGATCACTTGCAAGAAAGTGTCCTCAAAGAATAAGTTCGCTCAGTGCGCGCAAGAGCGGGATGTTACAACATTTCAATACTAGACAACCTATGCAGGGATGGTGCATGTACAAGTGCGAAACGGGTGCATGTACGTGTCCCATAGTTACGATGTACAAGTACGAGACGATAGCCGTGCGGGGATATGCATGTGAAAAAGTATCCACACTTAAGAAACAACACATTTTACATTGCAACATTAATTTATGATGTACGGATACTATACCATAGATGTGTGGGGATATGCCTCTCCGCACTTAAGCAACAACGCATTGCACATTGCAATATTTTAATTATTTAATATTTTGTATTTTGTAATAAATTGTGTTTTATATGTTGTTGTTCTTTTACCTTTTCCTATCATATAAGAAAGGTATGGGATTCCATGTTTGATTTTGTGGGGGTTGCCACTTTCAATATTATGTTATTCTTTCCACTCAATATTATTATAAGACATCATTTTAAGGTATCATATATATGATACCTTAAAATGATGTCTTATAATAATATCGAGTGGAAAGAATAACACATGTTTCCTCCTAAGAGGTCACATGTTCAAATCTATAGGGGGGTAGCACATGTATAACTCTACTATAATAATTTAGAATAATGCATCACACTTTGTATGTAACACAATCTATATAAAAATTAAATTAGCCCTTTAGTGTTAAATTTATCCATGTTTATTTGTTTTGACTTTTTTTATTCATATAAGAAGAAGTATGGTAATACATGCTTCATTCCCTAGAGGCATGCGTCTTCCATTGCTACAACTTAGTGACCCTTCATTATTGAGTTGTTTTGTATCTAAAACATTTTAATTTCATAATGATAAGAGCTTGCATCGTAGGGTAAATTTTCCATTAACTTTAGACTTTCCACTTGCTTTAAGAATTCCACCCTCAAGCATGTATAAATAATATTTAAAGTCCAAAAATATTTATTCTTTCATTGCATCATTCAAAGGCCCCACCTAAAAAAGACAAGAAAATCAAAGATGTGCATAGCTTAACATTATCTTGAAAATTAAGCTAGGCATGACTTATGTTAATTAATTTCCCACAACATGACTTAATGGCTAGACAATATCTATTTTACTATAAATGTAAATTAAACCCCGTGATGGAGGCATTGGCTAAAGTATATGAAAAACCCTCGGCCTCAAATAAGGTATTTCTAATGAAGAGATTATTTAATATGAAAATGTTAGAAGGTGGGTCTGTTGCAGAGCATTTAAATGAATTTAATACAGTTACCAATCAACTAAGTTCTGTAAAAGTGGACTTTGATGATGAGGTTAGGGATCTTCTAATCTTGTGCTCATTGCCAAAAAGATGGAACAAATTGGTCATGGCTATAAGTAACTCTGTCTTTGGTTCAAACACTCTGAAATTTGATGATGTTGTTGGTGTTATCCTTAGCGAGGAAATGCGATGGAAAAGCATAGGTGAGACATTAGGTAATGCATTGACCGTGGAGAATAGGGGAAGACAAAATGATAGAGGAAAGGGATCAGGAAACCGTGGGAATTATAGGAAGGGAAGATCCAAATCCAGACTAGGAAAGATAGAGTGTTGGAATTGTGGGAAGAAAAGACATCTGAATAAAGACTACAGAGCTCCAAAGAAACAAAGAGATGGACAACAAGAGAAAAATCAGGAAGCAAATGTAATAGGTGATGTGTGACAATATGCTTTCATTATTTCTTTAGATAATATTACTGAATCTTGGGTAGTAGATTCAGGGGCTTCATTTCATGCCACACCCCATAGGAAATATTTCTAAGATTACATTCAAGGTTATTTTGGATAGGTTCATTTGGGTGATGATGCACCATGTAAAATTGTTGGAATGGGAAAGGTACAAATAAGGAAAAATAATGGAAACCAATGGTTACTGAAAGAGGTGAGACATGTTCCGGATCTGAGAAAAACTCTAATTTCAACAAGGCAGTTGGAAAGTGAAGGATATATATCTACATTTACAGATAAGGCATGGAAGGTCAACAAAGGATCATTGGTGATAGCAAAAGGAGAGAAGGTAGGTACATTGTATTTATGTACTAGTAATACTGACTCTTCTATCTCTTTAGCTTCTACAAGAGCGGATACCACACTGTGGCATCATAGGCTTGCACACATGAGTGAGAAGGGGATGCATATACTTCACAAAAGTAATTTGTTGCCATATCTTAAACAAGTTGATTTGGATTTCTGTGAGCACTGTATTTATGGAAAACATATGAGAGTCAGATTTTCTCAGAGTGAAAAGTTGGATCTTGTGCATACAAATGTATTGGGACCATCTCATGTATCATCTCTTGTTGTCTCTCACTATTATGTTACTTTTATTGACAAAACAACTAGAAAAACTTGGGTTTATTACATTCGAAAAAAATATGATTCTTTTTGACACTATTAAGAAATGGAAATATTTGATTGAGAATGAGATAGAAAAAAAGTTGAAGTGTCTTAGATCAGAAAATGGAGGTGAATATTGTAGCAAGGAGTTTGATGATTACTATTCATACCATGAGAATCATAGAGAGAAGACAGTTCTAGGAACACCACAAGAAAATGGTGTGTCAGAAAGGATGAACAAGACAATCATGGAGTGTGCAAGGAGTATGAGATTGTATGAAGGGTTTCCCTTACAGTTTTGGGAAGATGCTGTAGATACTGTTGTTTACTTAATAAACAAAGGACCTTCACGTTCTTTGGATGGAAACATTCCATAGGAGGCATGGACAGGTAAAAATGTAAACTATTCATTTCTAAATATTTTTGGTTGTGAAGAATTTGTCCATATTGATAAAGAAAATAAAACAAAGCTTGAATCAAAATCCAAGAAGTGTACCTTTATTAGATATGGTGTTAATGATTTTGGTTATTGCTTGCAGGATTATGAAAATCTAAATAATTCTTAGGAGTATATATGTCATATTCAATGATAAGGTCATGCACAAAGATTAGTTGCATGGAAAGAAACATGAAAAAGAAAAACCAGAATACACAGTGCTTGATGAGATCACTGAAAAATGAACTCCAAAGGTACAAGAAAATCAAAATGTATAACAACAAGAGTAGGAGGTACCTCAAAATGTATTAAAACAAGAGCAGGAGGTACCTAAAAATGTATAACAACAAGAGTAGTAGGTACCTCAAACTCCTGCAAGTGTTGTTAGAAGATCTACTGGGTTAAGAGGATCCCCTGAATGATACTCTCCTTCATTGTATTATTTACCGTTGACTGATTCTGGTGAACCAAAAAGTTATGAAGAGACAATGCAGGTAGACACTAAAAATAAGTGGGAGCAATGAATGAAAGAGGAAATGGATTCCTTGATAAATAACTAGACTTAGGACTTGGTTCAGTTTCCTGCAGGAAAAAGAGCATTGTAGAATAAATGGGTTTACAGGTTAAAGGAAGAAGATGGAGGCAGAAAGTGGTACAAGGCTAGACTTGTTGTAAAGGGGTTTGCACAGAAGAAAGGTATATATTTTGATGAAATATTTTCTCCTGTTGTTAAAATGACTTCGATTAGGACCATTTTAAGTCTTGTGGTAGTAGAAGATTTGCACCTTGAACAATTAGATATAAGAACAAATTTTCTCCATGGGGATTTGGAGGAAGAGATTTATATGCAAAAACCACATGGGTATTAGGTCAAAGTAAAGGAGAATTTGGTACATGCAAGTTGAAGAAGAGATTGTATGGCCTAAAGAAAGCTCCAAGGTAGTGGTATTTGAAGTTTGACAGGTTTATGACATAACAAGGTTATAGTAGATGTCATTTTGATCACTGTGTTTATTTTAAAAGGCCAGAAAATGGAAGCTATATTATATTGCTATTGTATGTAGATGACATGCTTGTTG
>ML785930.1:45834-78220 GCA_009831015.1 Picea engelmannii | reverse complement strand
CATGTTTTGGCTATTTGCCCAAGTCACCTTTAGATTTCATCTTTGGGAAAGATATTGCTGTTGATGGGCAATATGATATTGATCGGGCAGAGAAGTTCATTGAACAAATTCAGTCGATACATCAGGTGGTGCAAGAGCAGTTGCAGAAGAGTCAGGCCAAGTACAAAGCGAGACATGACAAGCATCGTGTTGATCACAGTTTCGAAGTTGGTGATGAAGTGTGGCTTTACATCAGCAAGGAGAGGCTTAAAGGAGAAGGTAAAAATTTGAAACCAATTCGATATGGTCCCTTCAAAATTGTCGGCAAGATTGGTAACAATGCTTTTCGTTTAGATTTGCCTCCATATATGCAGATGTATGCAGTTGTTAATTTTGAGAATTTGAAGTTGTATGAGCCTCCGTTGATTGATGATCAAGGAGAGCATGTTCATATTCCTTCCATAGATTATTTTTCTCCAGAGTATCTAACAAAACTGCAGGAAGACACCATACTTGACAGGAGGATGCGAACTTCGAAGCGAGGAAATGTGGAGTATTTCCGAGTTGGTCTTAAAGGGACAAATCCAAGCAAGGCCAAGTGGATTGAGGTTGGAAGGGTGAGGGAACTATACCTTCATCTTCACATAGACTGAGATAGTCTTTTGGAGGTCCAAAAGCTTCCTAATGGGGAGGTGTGATCAGGGGATCAAATTTTGGTCAATTTTCAAAGTGCTCGGAATGTGATGAAAACAGTTCCATTGCATCCGTCTCGTCTTCCTGATTCTGGCGGTATATTTACTTTCGCAAACAGAGTCCGTATGAAGGAGTTATCGTGATCTGTCCGCCAAGCCAAACAGGCAAAATTTTTGGATGCTGACTGTACCTATCCGTACAGTCCGTATGGTCACGTGGCAGGGCCGTACCATCATGATGACATGGCAGTTGGATGACATGTCACGTTTTTATTGGTTGGTGGTTGTCCAATCGGGTGATGGCACGTTTCATTTGTAGCCAATAATGTGTGGACACGTGGCCCAACCCATTGGCGCCATGTGTCACTATATCACTGGTTTATATGGTTGTATGTAAAAGTTTTATGGGGAGTCCGCGGGGTTCGACCCCGGGACCTCCCCACAGCATAGAGACTTTGCATGACCGCCCGGCCATTGGGCCACGGTGTATTGTTTATTATATATACCGATTTGCATTTATTTAAAATCATGTATTATGACTGTTGGCAGGGGGTCGGGTCGGGGCTTAGCCCCGGCCCATGGTCTTTCCAATACTATATGACCATAGCGTATATATTAAAACCCGAAATTTTGGCGCGTGTATTGTATTTCATTTTATATATGTATTAAAGTGTATGCGCGGGAATGGAAACCACGACCCATGGTTCATATATGTAACCCGTGGGTTTTGTGTTATATGACCAATGGTTTAAACGTGCATGGGAATTGCACGGTTTTGGGAGTTATACGGTTTACCAACGGTTATAACGAGTTAATAACCACTTTTCCAAGCCGACGGTCCTATGCGCCATATGCCCGAGTGCCGAGGCGGTTAGGGGCTGGAGGCGCCTTAACCGTCCTACGGTTTGTACCGATGCGCGGTTGCGTACGAGACTGAGTTCTTTACGCTTAAATGAGTGTGTGAGCCAGGTTTGGAGAAGAAGGGTGTGAATTGTAGAACCAGAGACAACAAGTTGGAGAAGGAGACTTAAAGGAGGCATACCTTTCTCATTTTTCGACCGTTTCAGTTGCCGAAAGAGCCCAGACAGGGGTTTTGGGATGCTGGGAAGCCATTGGAGCAGTCGGTTTGTCAATTTGAGCATTGTAAGGCATTTTTTTGAACACTTTGAGCAATTTAATAATAATGATCCATTGGAAGCTGGACCAGGAGATGTAGCCTGAAGAGGGGTGAACTCCTTTATCAAGTTGTTGGGTTTATGTACTGATGTTCAATGTTTTATGCTGCTGTCTATGTGTATTTTGCATAAGTAATCCTTAATTTATGTGTTGCAAATTGATCCTGTTGCTTTAAACACATAACATTTAACTTGCAATAATTATTCAATTTTTCAAGTCTTCTTCAAATTTTAGATCAATGCAGGATATAAATGTTCTCAAGAAGAAATTATCTAATTCATTTGCAATGAAGGAATTGGGTGCTGCAAATAAAATCCTTGGTATGAGAATAACAAGAGACATGAAAAATCACAAATTGGCATTGTCTTAGGGTGAGTACATAGAAAAGGTGTTGGAGAGGTTTATAATGCAGAATGCAAAACCAGTTAGTACACCTTTGACAAGACATTTCAAATTAACCAAGTAAATGTGTCCTAAGACACATGAGCATATATCATACATGTCTAGGGTCCCTTATTCATCGGAATTTAACAACTTGATGTATGCTATGGTGTGCACAAGACCAAATATTGCACATGTAGTGGGAGTTGTGAGCAAGTATATGAGAAATCTAGGTAAGGAACATTGGGAGGGAGTAAAGTGGATTATTAGGTATTTGAGAGGTACTGGTACTCATGCATTATGTTTTGGAGGTTCAAACATTGTTCTACATGGATATGTTGATTCATATATGGTAGGTGATAAAGATAGTAGGAGGAGAACCATAGGGTATCTTTTTACTGTAGGTGGAACAACAGTAATTTGGATTTAAAAACTACAAAAGATTGTTTCACTTTCAACAACAGAAGTAGAGTATGTTGCTACTACAGAGGCTAGTAAAGAGTTGATTTGGTTACAAAGGTTTATGGAGGAATTGGGAAAGAAGCAAGAGAATAACAGTTTGTACTGTGACAGTGAGAGTGCCATTCATCTTGAAAATAACTCGAAATTCCATTCTAATACTAATTGTATACAAATCAGGTACCATTTCATATGTTCCTTCTTGGAAAATGGACATTTGAAGTTGGAAAAGATACATACCAGCCAGAATCTCGCAGACATGTTAACAAAGCTAGTAACCAGGGAGAATTTGAGTTCTTGCTCAGTTTCAGTTGGCCTTCAAGCATGAAGGTGAAGATCATAAATTTTCCAGGTCCAAGGTGGATCATAGTCCAGCAAGTACAATAATAGTGGATTTTTTTTTATTAGTCTCCAAGCAGGAGATTGCTGGTTGTGGAGCTTGATTGTCTTCCTAATTCATATGCAATTCAAATATTGTAATTTCATAGTCAATCCAGATTGTTCATTATAAGGTCACAGATCTGGCGGTAGAAGTTATGTTAGGGTTTTTTTCCCTAGAAGGAAACCCTCTTTTATGAGGGAATTATATTACGATTGTGTGCTATGGAAAATATTGTATTATGAGAGAGGAGACTGTGAGAGAAAGAAGATGAAGTTACATTGGGTGTGTTGTAGGTTGTATCCCTTCATTTTGCTGGATATAAAAAGGAAGGACCTAGAAATTTCTCTGGTGGATGTAACCCACACTGGGTGAACCACGTATATATATGTCTCTATTGTATTTTGTATCTTTTGTGTTTTATTTCTGCATTTGTTTTATTTTATTGCTCCATGGCCCTGTTTTTCTAACACAGGTTGTTCATGTAGCAAAACTTCTTCAAAACCTCTGTGTGTGTGTAGAGGGAGATTGCATTGTTTTGAGGGAAATCTCTGCAATGAAAACACATGTAGAAGAGTGTGTTCAATTCATAATATTTCACTTAAAATTTGAAGTCTTGCACTACAATTCGATATGAAAACAATTCCATGACCAAAGGCATTTTCAGTGCAATACGCACTATGTTGTGCTAAAGGAATGTTTTAGAAAGTGCAATGTTTCACATGGAAAGAAACTTTGTCACGATGCGATATGTTGCAACCAAAGAAAGTTCCCTTTGTCACGATGAAGGAAATTTTGGGAAAGTGCAATGTGTCACCTAAAATGACTTTACCCGTGAAACATCACATCACACCAATTTGTATTTCCTTCTTCTACATCGCATTACACCAAAGTTTACTTTTTTGCACTAAATCACATCTACCCAAGTCTAAAAGAGGTCTGATACACATCAGACCAAATATTTTTTTAAGTGCAATAAACAAAAATATTCATCCAAAATGTCCCTTGACTCTGAAAAGAGTTTCTAAATTAAGCTTGAAATAATTTGAAGCTACAATCCTTTGCAAATCGCCTCAAAGCCAAAGCTCCTTTCTAAGAGGTTGAATCTCTTATTTATAACATTAAAATAATCTAATTATAAAATAGAACAAAAAAAATATGCCCTTGCAAAAGTCACACATCAACCATATCTCTAGTGAACTGAAAGTTCCATGCGTGCATTCCTAGCATTCTATTATCTTCAATTCTTTAATAAATCATCCCACATGCTTTGATGTGGAAATACATGTTGATTATTTTAGTGATCTTGAGATGGGTGGTCCCATGCATGAATCTCTTGAGTTAATCAATCCATTTTTCTGTTCTTGGATAATAACTCTAGTTGAGTTGATCTTTTATGGAAATTTTGAACGGTGAGACATATCACATAGAAGAAAACTCATGTGCGATCTGAAGTGTCGCGATGATGTAAAGTTCTTTTCCGTGCAATATGTGATGAGAGAGAACACTTTTTTAGGATGTGATAAAGGAAGAAAGTTTGCCTTGCTGAAAAAACTGAAATTTCCCTTTGTCGTAGATGAGAAAATTTTTGGGCGATGTGAAATGCAGTAGGGAAATAATATTTTGAGCAATTCAATATGTTATAGTGAAAACTATTTTAGGTGTGATATGCCACAATGAGATAAGTTTTCTATGATGCAATTATCTTATGGAAGGAAAATTCTTTGTGACGTGTTGTATTGCAACAAAAACAACTTTTAGAGCGCAACATAAAAACAAACCCTATGTCGCAAGGAAAGGAAAATAATTGTGATATGCATTGTATCGTATGAAAGTGAAAACATTTTCGATATGTGAAAGAAAAACAAATTTTGAATAGGTTTATAAAGGAAAAATTCTAAGGGGAAAAATTTGGTTTTCTCAAAGGCACTTCATGTGATGTGAAACTCAAATGGTTTAATATTTTGTCTTATGTGCACTCCTCATCAAACTTTTTCCACATGTGTATCACAAAGAAAATAAAGTTAGGTAAGACATGTGTATCACATGCAAAAAAAATGTGTGACATATGTATCGCAAAAAAAATCACTTTATGTGCGATATGCATTTGGAGCATCATGTACAACTACAAAGAATATTATACTGTAACTACATTATAGTGTGATATGTTGCAACGGTGAAACTTCTTTGCGATGGGAATCAACAAAAGTTCTCGTTGTGCAAAAATAAGTTGTTTTGTGATACACATAAAACCAAATCCTTTTTTACATATAATACAAATGAATATGAAGTGTGCATAAACCATTTCACCATCTTATAATCTCACCATCTATATAATCATGAGAAGGGAATAAGAAAACAAATGAAAAGAGGGCCAGATTTTGCAATCATGGAAGGATTTGGAAAAAGAAGATAAGTTAAGGGCTTGATTTTGAAATTGAGAGGACAAAGCGAAGAATAGGAGAACAATGTCACTTTGGGAATTATTTTGTCATCACCCTCAAAGAAATACTAGAAGGGGAAAATAAAATCCCTACCCCATATGTTACATAGTAAGGAAACTCATATTCATAGGATTAGAGTAGATGAATGAGTATAAGTTGTGGTTGAGGATGAGTTTGAGGTTTAATCTAAGGTTGAGGTCGAGTAGGAAGAACCTGATACTTGTTTCAAAGATATTAGAAGCACACAAGTGGTTTACAATGAACTATCAATATTTTGTGATTGTCCAAGCCTAATTCTACCTCATATTGTTCTTAAAAAAACTCCAAGAGAGGTAAAGTATTGAATTTTTTTCTTTTCCATCCACAATATTTTTCTATGCAACCTTTCATATAAGTAAATAAAACTACTTTGTTTGAGCACAAAGTTCCTTCCACAACCTCCACCTAAGCTTGTTGATACCATGTTTAAGGAGTGTTAGAATTTATTTTTAAATATTTATGTTAAATGGTTTTCTGACCCATATTTAGATTCTATAATAAAAGGAGAAGGAGAAGGAGGATGAGAAGAAGAATTTTCCAAAAATTATTTATATATCTTGAACCCTTTCTCCCACCTTGAGGAAGCCTACATTATCTTGTAAAAGGTGTTGTAGTAGTTTTCAATTGTGCTAAATGACCCTTTTACATTGAAATTATGGTGGTTACCAACAACATTAAAGTGGTGATCAACATTAACAAATAGTTGTAAAGGAGAAACATTAACAAATAGTTGTAAAGGAGACTCATTAACATCAATGGACAATAATTCATCGATCTTGATGAATTTTTTTTTTTTACATTTACTACAACACATTAACCATCGACGAGGAACTATTTTTGATGTCAACTATGACACAATCATCGTTGATGATAGGGAATCAGTAATGCCAACATCAACCAAAATTATTCATCAACATTGATGATAGATGAAAACTGTAAGAATTGTAACCACAATAATTATTCCTTTTGTGATACCTAACAAAGGTTAAATGATGTTGATCAATACAAGAACATCAACAATGAATATTGAGGATCATCAAAGATGAATACTTCTCACTCTCTCTATTAATGAGCATTCATCCACTGTTATGTTTGTCGGTTAAACCAATAAACTACTTTGTATGTCCTTTTGTAATGCTTTCATCATTGTTTTGATGTAAGTTTCTCTCAAAATTAAATATGATCAAAGATAATGTTTGAATGAAATTGATATTATTAAAGTACATAACATTTAATACTCACTCAAACATGGACCTAGGTTGACCCTTTATTTCTTTATAGAACTTATGTGAAGGTAAGTGTGTTGTGAGATAAATTCCTAAATGGGGGGAGGTGAGCACACTAACCATTATACACTCATGAATGGGGGATTGATATTCAACATAATCCCCCCGTTTACAAAATCATAAGTAAATTGATATTTTGGGGAATAACCAACATAATCCCCCCTCCCTTTACAAAATCAAAAGCAAATTGATATTTCGCGGATTAACAAGTGGACTCACTCCTATTCTGCTTGTGGGCCTTAGTGGATTGCTTATCTCATATTTACTTTGAAACACATCAATTCGACCCTTCTGGAAAGTCGGTCGATGGAGATATTAAATTGAACAAGAATATAATCAATGTTAAGTTTTGGAATAAGGATAACCCAGAGAAAAGATTCATCGACGTGATATTGATAGATAAAATGGTGGACGATGAGGTTAAAGACCTTCGTATAACAAATAATCACCCCGCACCCAAATGAAATACACCCACCATTTCCCTTACCAACCTTTTTGCCTAAATTACAATGATTTTCTCTTGGGAGATTTTGTCAATTTTGCATCATTACATTGGTATATCAATATTCTACTTTATTTTTCAATCATTATTAAATAAAAAATTAAAATAAATTAATATTTCCTCGGATGGGGTGTTTCCAGGCTCAGAACATGGAAATATTACGAGAAGGCAAACTGGCCAGACGACTGACCACTTGGCGCCTGATCAGACCCACCCCCCCTCATCCATCACCTCATGGTTTTAAATCTTCGACCGTCACTCTTCAGACTTCACTTATGGCTAGCTTACCACATGCTCAGGATGCTTAGTTGCGTGGGAGACTTCATGGAGCTAGGTAGGATGCCTCCACAGTCCCATCCGCACATCAACAATGACGCTCCTAAGGCCATGCCCGAGGGCGTTGATCTTCATTTTCTCCTTTGACGTCTCCATTTCCAGCTCTTCCTGGTATTCAATTCCTTCCCCCGCTCCTGGTGCGACATCCAATCAGACTCCCATACTTCTGGTTCATGCCTCTCCTCACAGGGTTTGCTATTCTAATCCTTTTTCTTGCACCTCCTCTGTGCTCTCCGTCCCAGGTCGACTGTACTCACCGCCATGCCCCGCCTTAGAGGCAATTCCAAAAGAGGGGAAACCTGGTATGCGGCCAGAGGAAGGGAGGTGCCCAACTCTGATCCTCCTCCTGAATCTGAAGGCATCCCCTTCCTGACTCCTTTCGAAACTCCCACTCCTTCTGAACCTCTTCACGAGACCACCCTAGACCTCTCCCCACTCTCAAATCCTTACGCCTGCATAATTGAGTGGTTTGACAACTTCGATAATTCACTGGGCTTCACGCCTCCACCCCCTCCCCTCCTCTCCACCCTCCTCCTCCTCCACCCCCTATCACTCCCTCTGCTCCCTCTGTTTATCCTTCCCCCTCTTCTGACTCTCTATTGTCCCCCCCTCTCCATTCAACTTGTGACAGGTGTGCAGACAGAGCAACTATCATGGTTTCCTTGGATAACCTCAAGAGGGTTCTAGGGGATGTTAAGTCCGTCTTACTCGAGCTTCAAATCAAGGAATCAGAATGTTGGATCCGTGTGGAACTTTTGATGTCCTTCCTACTGTTTCAGGATAAATCCGTGAGTACAGACACAAACTGATCTCCCTAGATCCACCTGGATCTAGAACAGAACAGGACAGAATGATACTCTTTCCCTAGATTTTAACTATTGAATGAACTAGGAGGCTAGAATCATGAACATACCATATGATCGCTTCCTTGGGTCTTTGTTGTACCAATTTCGCTCCGATGATCTTGCACAGTCCAGACCAAGACAGTTCAAACCAATCAAAGTGAAAACAACTCAATATATTCAACAATTAATCTATACATATGATCAAGGAGTTATGTAATAAAGTGCAATCAACTTTATGGGAAAGGGACACATTACTGTATTATATTGATAGAAAGAAAAACTTACAACCTATGCCTTGATGTTGCAAGCCTCCTTTCGATAGCTCCTAGCTCTAACACACACACTTGCTCATGCATGAAGAAAATCAACCACTTTTGATAACCTTGCTGGTGTCTCTAGCTGATGTAGCATCAGTCCTTCATACAATCTTCCACTAATTCTCCAATCAATCTCTTGCTAGTTTGCTTCTAACCTTTTCCATGAGAATTCCCCTCAATATATAGGATAGAATAGATTAGTTACTTGGATAGGAATGATCCCAAGATATCAGGAAAACCAATACTTAGATAACCATTCGAATGCCAACTCACCATTCTAGAAGATTCCCTTCTAGAAAGTTCGAGAATTTATCTTTTTCCTTCCTTTAGAAGATGTTCGCACCCTAATAATTAGGCACAGTGCGAACCTCTCGCACCCCAGATTAATGCAGCCTGCGAGAATCATGCATTCTCGCAGGCAAATATATAGGTAGCCTGCGAACCTCCCTTAAAAGTATGATTTCTGGAAGCAGACAAAGGTAACTTTTCTCAGGAAATTGTTCTATTGAAGAGCCTGATTTATCCATCATCACCACATCATTATGACAACCAAAATTATGGATAACAGAATGCCCCCCAAAGTCTGAGATTGGAACCAATGACAGTCGATAGACTTTGTAAGCTGCATGTGTGTGTCAAGAACCAAGAGCACATCTAATCGGAGACCTGCGAACAAACAAGCATCTGCAGAGTATCATATATATTAATTCTAAGGTAGGCATTCCCATACTCAGATCACAGACTGATGAAATCATAAACAAAGACCATGGCCACCAATCATACACTGTGGATCCATGCCACCACAATATAGCATAGCCACTTGAATACACTGTGGATCTATGCGACAAATTTTCAAATCAAGACGACATAGCCACGAAACATACACAGTGGATCTATGTGTCGCAAATGATACATACTCCATCGCAACCTGGATCATAAAGATAATATCCAGGGTCTTCAATCTTGTCACCCAAAGTACGAATCTAACCATGTGATTACATGTGTTGAAGTCGAACATGGCAGAAACCACTTGATTACCGGTCATTGATGTAACCATTAACAAGTGCGAGGGAAATCACCATTGATGTCAATGACTCCTAAGGTACCATAGTACAATCCATCGAGTGTGAATAAATGAGTTGATGTCGAACATTCGACGGATTCTCTCGATCAGGGGTCAATGATGTAAACCCACTGTCGAAAGTGAGGAAACTTGCCATTAAGGCATGCAAGCTCCAAGGTACTAAATAATTTCTAAGTCTTGATTCCGGATAATGTGATGAAGTCGACGGAACAAAACTCGTCACAGGAGGGCCTTGATGTATCCCCCATCAATGACATGAAATGAGTAACAGAGTTTGAAGGTGAAACATAGAATGTACCAATTGGACTTTGGACACAGGGAAGGCTGACACAGAGACAATGGATAACTGCAGATGGCCAACTCAATATAGGTTTTAGACAGACTTCTCTTGAACATATGAATGACACGACCAATAATTTGGCAGCATTGACTCAAATACGACACATGGAATGACCTTGTAGAAAATCGAATGAGAGACAAATGGATTTCCCAAACCGGCTTCAAATGATGAATAGGGGGTGTCATGTTCAAGAGTGACACTTACTGCCAACCAATACAAAGATGGAACATATCCCTTTCCCAAATTTTCCCCCACCATTTCTGTCAAGTACCTCTTTATTTTTACGCAAGCTTGAAGAGGATCACATATGCTTGTTGATATAAGCTCATCCTTCAGACGAGTCCCTCGGAGTATTTTTAATGAACCCTAGGAAGGAGTGGTTCGGTCCCATCATGGGTCTGTCAATGTTTGTTTAACGAGTCCAGAGATAGTAAACTCGAAGGTTTTTCAAGATTATAGAGTTTGGAAAAACACTTTAAAAGAGAACTCTCTCAGTTCCTTTTTCGTACAGTAGTCCAACGAGACCGAAAAGGGTTAAACTATCGCTCGAAGGACGCGTACTTCAAATAATTTAGCGAGCGTGAAAATAACAAGGTCGCTCGGTGATCTTTTCATGTTTAGAGAGTCTGAAAAGAGCTTAAAGAAAACTCCAGGGCGGTTCCTTTTTCGTATAAACCACAGCGAGCCCGAAAAAGTGATAAAATGATGCTCGATCACGTTCTTATGTTTTTCACAAGCGCAAGAACAGACAAAAGGCGCTCGAGGTTTTTATGTAAAAACCATAGAAAACAATCAAAATCACACCATAACGGAGAAAAATATGTCCATATCCATCCATGTTTCATACCTGCAAGCTATTTCACTCATTTTCACATTAGTGATTAGGTTTAAATAATAAATAAACATAAAAAACCCACATTTGATATAGTAAAAAGTAATTAAAATGAGTAAATAACTAAATTTACCATATCATTTCACATATTTACCATAGAGTTCCAAAAAACCCTCATTTTACCCTCTGCATTCGGTGTCGATTTCCTGGAGCTACGAGTGATCATTTGACGAGCCGTCAGCAGCATCTTGGTAAGTTCTTCATTCCTGATCTTTTCATGGTTTAAAATCTTGATTTCATTGGTTAAAAGTTTTGTTTTAAGTTGTTTTTTTGGACCATATATGCGTGGAGACATTCTCGCAGGTGGCCCATACGGGACCTGCGAGAATGACTCGTTCTTGTAGGTGGGCTTTAATCCGCCTGCGAGAAGTTCGCACTGTGCATAATATGGCACCTGCGAGCAGCGCAGAACTCAAAATTTTTTGAAACGTTTAGCCAATAGGAAAAATTCATTTCATGAATAAGATCATTAATCATCTTTGTATGTTTCTTATGCAGGTAAATAGCCACAATTATGGTGCTTGAGTAGTGAGAACGCAAACATGAGGAGGATAACACAAATGCCGAAAATCACCCTCCCACCATAGCTGCGTTAAGTGATTGCGGTATCTTAAAATACTTCCGTATCCCGGGCATGAGAGCCCAAGTCCGATTATTGGAGTATATAGTCCGAATGTGGGATCCGGACCAGCAAGTTTTCATTGTAGGAGCTCACACATTAGCTATTGACATTGAGGACATATATTTCTTGACCGGATTATCTAGGCATGGGTCCTATGTCAGTCTGACCGGCAGCAGAGCAGGCGGGTTAAAAATGAGTGAATATTGCAACCAATACTGCGTACCTGAGGCCGAAAGAAAGAAAGGGAAAGTGGCAGTGTGGGGAGTAACTAAATTGACTCTCTGCACTATTCTCTTCACGATTTCTCGGATGGCTGGAAGTGCCACTCCCCATATGGCATTGCAGAGCTATTTCCAGTACGCCATCAAGTGTACTAAGCCCCGAGTATTTAACTGGGCTGATGCAGTATTGCGCAGTATCAAGAGACAACTGACCAAGTGCAGGCGGGGAGAACTGAAACAATTTGGATATGGATCTTTGTTAGTGTCTTTCTTCTTAGAGAGGGTCCCTGTATTTCATCTACAGGCTGAGTGGAGGTTTCCGGGTCCTAGGGATCCGAGGATGTTACGGTGGTGTCGGCTCATGGCCCGACATGTGGTAGGACCAATCGTAAAATATGACGATATTTTCTTTGACTAGTTGCAAAACCAGATGTCGATGATCGATGATTACGCATATGTCGGGCTGGATTTCCAAGGAGATCCGGATCTAGCCCTACCTGAGGACGCGCAGTGGGGAGACCTCGGTAAGAAGTACACAAATTTTCTCTTTTTAAATGTTTTTGTATTTTTAACATATTTAAATGTTTTTGTTTTATAGATTTATCCGAAGACTAACACCAAATGTTTGTCGATAACACAGATGTTGGAGCATATAGACCTACTGGCAGTTCTCCTATTCAACGATGAGGAGAAGATGCAGCAGTATTACCGCAGTATGCCGAAGATTACCAGGTCGTGGAGCAGAATTTAGAGGGTCTGACAACAGACATTCCAGATATGACTCTGGAAGAGATTCCACAATGCGATCAGCGTCACACTGTAGGGGTTTCCGCAGCTATGGGTCGGCTGCTCCGTAGAGTTGCTAGAGCAGTTGTGTGCTATCGTGAACGTCATCCTTGACGTCACTATGTAGAAGCTATAAGCTTCAATTTTTGATATTTTGGTCTTCGGACAAACATTTTGTAAAAACAAACTCTTTTGATCGTTATATATATACAAACGACATCTACCGGTTTACTTTACATCGTGTGAATTTTCATGTGTTTGATTTATAAGTTGTTCATATGTCTGTCCAGTACATAATTTGCCAATGCATCCGTTAATGAATTAAGACATCTAGGAATATGCTGATATTCAATGTGATCGAAATATCATTCCAAGAGGCGAATTCGCAAATACACCCTTAATAAAGTAGGACTTCGAATAGAATAGATATTACTTAGTTGTAGTACTACCAACTGCAAGTCGAGTCGTACAACCAAGTGACGAATTCCGAGTGAGATAGAATCGATCAATAACTCAATTACGGCGCTATACTCTGCAATGTTGTTGGTTGCACAACCAAGACATACACCTTATAAAGATACAAGTTCGTTCGTTGGGGCATAGATTGCCCATGCAGCAGAAGCTAGGTTCCGAGTACTATGACTAGCACCATCGGCAAAGGCAATATAAGGTAGTGAATACTCTGACATCTGACAATCAAACACAACGTCACGTAAGGGTAGAGACCAGATAATGTCGAAAGCAAACTAAAATAACACACACACAGTATGATACATAAAATACAAGTACGTGTGCATAAATGACTTATGCATAGTACTTCTTCAAGTATAACCCATTTCTGGGTTCACTCAAAGGTATACCATCGTAATCAACTAGCTCATACACTCATTTTTCCAAAACTTTGTGAACAATGTAAGGACCACGCCACATTGGTTCGAATTTTCCATCTCCTAAGACATCTTTATCTTGTTCATACAAAAGAACAAGATCACCTTTAGAGAAAACGCGAGGCTTGACATGCTTGTCATAATGTGCCTTGAAGCGTTTCTTCTGGGATTCTATTACTAGAGTAGCATCACGTCGAGTCTTGTCTAATCGCATCAGATACAACAGACGTTCCTCTTTAACAGAAGTATTGGGTAAGAGTTCGACAGCTAGCTTTAGAGAAGGTATCTCACATTCTATTGGCAGAATGTCTTCCATGCCATAAACTAATCGAAAGGGCGTAAATCCCGTAGCAGATTTAACATATGTCCGATATGCCCACAATGCCGAAAACAACATCGTGTGCCAGCTGGTTTTATGTATTCCTATCATCTGTCGAATCATAGTTATAAGAACCTTATTAATTGCTTCGACCTGGCCATTAGCTTGCAGATAATAGGGTGTTGAGCTATCATGATGAAGACCCAACTTCTTCGTAAGTTCAGACATCATAAAATTCCTAAAATGACTACCGTGATCGGTAATGATAGCCTGAGGAACACCAAAACGAGCTATGACATGGTTGAAAAGAAATAACGCTGCAGTCTTTCCAGTATTATCGAATGTTGGCATCGCCTCGGCCCACTTTGTAAAGTAATCAACAGCTACAATAATGTAACCATGCCCCCCGACCGAGTGAGGGTGACATGTCATGAAATCAATGCCCCATTTTTCAAAAGGACCAACTGAGACCATAGGATGAAGGGGAGCAGGATGCGACCGAATTTTCTGATTGTAGGTCTGGCAGGCATGGCACTTCTGAACAGCAGTAATGCAATCATTGAACAAGGAAGGCCAAAAATAACCTGCACGTAAGATCTTTTGGGCAGTAGCATACCCAGACATATGACCACCACATGCTCCGGAATGGAAGTCATTCAAAGCTTTCTCGGCTTCTTCAAAAGTGAGGCAGTGTCAAAAAACAGAGTCAATGCCTCGATGATAAAGAGTATCTCCAAGGATAATGTACTGGCAAACTTGATAACGGACGCGACGTTGTTCAACATTGGACAAAGCAGGACGAAAATTCTGGGTTTGGAGATATATAATGATATCTCCATACCAAATATCATCAGTGTCGATAAGGAAAAGCGATTCATCAGGTAATGAATCGACTGCTACATTTTCCGTGGCAGAGTGGGGAAAATCACAAATTAACTCAGCAAAAACTAAGGATTTCTTCGACGTGGCGCGATCGAATTCCAAGTCGAACTCCTGAAGAATAACAATCCACTTCGAGTACTTGCCCCCCACAATTGACGTGTCAAAATATGTTGCATGGGGTTACAATGTGAAATCACTGTAGTTTTCCTAGAGAGAATATAATGCCGAAAACGTTGAACTGCTTGAACAACAACCAAGGCCAGTTTTTCAACATGTTGGTACTTGATTTCAGTTGAAGTAAGACTTCGACTCAAGTAATATATAACATGTTCATTATGTGCATCATCCTCTTGAACGAGAACCATGCCGATAGTATACTCGGAAGCCGCAAGATAAAGAAAGTAATCCCGACTATAATTAGGAGGGAAAAGAAGTGGAGCTTTCGTAAGGGACAACTTCAAAGCTTCAAAAGCGTTGTTGGCAACTTTATCCCAGACAAACTCTGAACCTTTCTTTAGAAGACGTGTAAAACCATGAGCAATCTCGGCGTAATTAGGGATGAAACGACGAAGAAAGTTTGCTTTCCCCTGCAAACTTTGTAACTGGCGCAGTGAAGAAGGAGGAGGAAGATTAAGAATCGCCTCAACCTTGATAGGATCTACCCGGATCCCTTGACGTGAAACAATGAAACCGAGAAGATGGTCAGACTCTACGCAAAAGATGCATTTATGAGGGTTTAGACGAATGCGATAGAACCAACAACGAACGAAAATTGCTCGGAGATGATTGGGGTGATCGACTCGGTGTAAAGAATGAGATGGCAAATCATCCAAGTAAGGTTGAACGATATGATTTATACCGTGAAATGCATAAGACATAGCACGTTGAAATGTCGTGCCCACGTTCTTAAGACCGAAAGGAAGTTTTCTATAGGCGAAAGTACCCCAAGGACAAATAAAAGCAGTTTTATGTTGGTCCTCAGGAGCGATGTTAATTTGATTATAGTCGGAGAATCCATCCATGAGAGAAAAGATTTCGCTGCCGGCACAGTCATCAACGATCTGGTCGATGAAAGGGGTTGGAAAGTTGTCCTTCAGACAGGCTTTGTTAATATCCCAATAATCAATGCAAACACGTATACTACCACCTTTCTTATCAATTGGTACAAGGTTGGAAACCCATTCTGTCAGAGCCACAGGATAAATAAAACTGGATTTGAGAAGTTTTTCAACTTTGAGTTTGATAGCTGCCGCTTTCAGTGGATGGACAGGACGGAGGCGCTGCCGGACTGGTTTAGCTCCGGGGTACGTCTTAATTTCATGGACAACAATAGCGAGGTCGATACCTGACATCTCTTCATAACTCCAGGCAAAGATATCACGAAATTCTTTGAACAGAGATGGATAAGTGACAATTTCCTCTGGAGAACACGAAGCTCCAATATGAACATTTTCAACTATCCCAGGTTTAACTGATATATCTATGGGTATCGTGGGAGAAATATTACTGAGGTTCCCTTCGGCAAACACATCATGTGTAGATCCAGGAACGGTCGATATGACAACAACGGTCGACGGAGTCGAAATCCGTTGGTAGTTCTCGAGAGTGTGTTGTTCCAGAAAGAGTATAGAACGATGATGCCCATCGTCCCAAGGGGTGTCTTCCATGATGGACATGATCATCTCGTCAGTGGGGAAAACAACATGGAAAGGATCGGGAGACAACTCATCAAGAGAAGGTGTAGAAAGGGTTGCCAATTGAATGGCTTGATAAGCAGACTCAACCGGACTTAACGACATGACATCGCCGAAACGAGTATGATCTCCTGGATCAGGGGCTATCCAAGGGTCAAAAGACACAGGAATCTCATGAGGTACAACGGAGATCATATTAATAGAAGCAACTGATGGGCGTGGAATATCAGGTGGTGGCGGAATGGGGAAAGTACCCATTAACGAAGAGTCCTTTAAAAGACCGACACCGACATTCTCGTAACCCGGTGGGGTTTTAGCTATAAACGGCAGGTTGCCAGTACAAGTATCGGAATTAAAGAAGGCAAGTTGATCAACCGTAACAACTTTTACCTGGTGAGGAAATCGTACAACACGGAAAAGTGTTGACACAACAGAGCGCATAGAATCTACCCAGCTACGACCAAGAAGAAGATTATAATCTAAAGGAGCATCGAAAACTTCCACTTCAAATTGGACTGTCTTACCTTCTAGAGTGATAGGCAACGATGAAAGAACACCGTAAGGCTTAAAACCAGAGCCATTAAAGGCTTTCAGAGTATTTTGTGATTCATTTAAAGGAGGAGAGCCAATGGCTTTCCAACAAGCAAGAGACATTACGCACATAGAGACACCCTCATCTATAACAGTTCAGAAAATGTTCTTGTCGGCGAAAACAACTTGTATCTGAAATGAAAGTTGAGGGGGTAACCTTGGAATATGATCTTCCAAGTCAAAGACTATCAAATTCGAATCTGTAGGATCAATTCCACCTATAGCTTTCAACAGAGCCCTTCGTTGTGCAGGACAAGACTAAAGGACTTCAAGGGCAGACATCGTTGAAGGTGCTTGGGCTAGATCTTCCACAATACTGTAGTTCTGGGCCGCACGAGCATGAGGATTGAAAGCCGACTTGCGAACAACACCCTTAGGGGGTCGTAGGACTGTATTAGGGCTCGGTCATTCGAGATGAAGAGGACCGTTGGTAGGTGGATTCGGTGGAGAGGTTGGTACCAAAGTAGGAGGTAAATCGTCAACCTTCTCCTTAGATGGAGAATAATCTTTGGCTCTAGTTGCGATTGCAACGTCGTTCTTCTTAGAATCACCAGTGCACATCAAAACATATGATGTCGTAGAAGTAGATGGTTGGTCATGAATGACCAACGAGGCCTTTTTTTGAGGCGGGACGGGTTGGGATAAGACTGCCGGTGTAGGTGGTTTTGGCATTCCTTGAAGGAACTTGGTAACTTCGGCACGTCGAGGACAATCCTTCGTGTAATGATCGTCACCACAGATAAGGAAAGGGTACCGTGGTTTGTGCTTATCCCGCTCTTCAACAGGAGCATTTGTAGTTTGTTCTGTTGGATTATTATTCTTACCCCCCTTATTCTTGCCTCTCCCCTTTTTAGATTTACCTTTATCGGTCGGAGTAGATTGAACAACGTTCACCTCAGAGGTTTTATCGGCGGGAGCGGCATGAGATGGAGCATTTTGAACATTAGAAGATGTAGATTTAGGGGTTGTATTTGAAACAGAATGTGAGTGGGTATGGGTAGTACCAATCACACCATCAGCTACATGCGAGGCAGCTGAAGTAGTTGAAGCACTGGAAGTACCAGGACGGGGTAGTTCAGGTAACAAATCGTAAAGTGTTCCCGTTTGCGAATAAATGAGATCAAGATATTGGGCACGACTTATAGCCTTCTCCTCCGTAACAACACCACCCATGGCGATGTCTTTACCAATTTCGTTCACAAAGGATTTCGTGAACCATTCGGCCAGTAACTGATCAGGGAGTTCAAGTTTGATGAGACGTCGTCTCCGTCTCCACTCATGTATATGATCTGAGATATGAGTGCCTTTAGTTTGTTTAAAATAAGTTAAAATCTCAGTCCCAGTATCATAACGGATCGTCAACTGGTAATGTGTAAGAAAAGCCATAGCCAGGGTGTTAAAATCGGAGAAGAAACCTCGTGGCAATTCAATATACCACTTCGCAGCGGAACCAGTAAGAGTTCTTTGAAAAATACGTAGGCGAATGGAGTCATCCATCAAAGAGTTGGATGAACACCACAGATGAAAAGTCATCATGTGATTATTTGGATCCTCCCCCGCCTTGCCATCGAATTTCGAGATATCCGACGGAAGATTGGCAGGACTACCAGGCCATTGGGGGGAGTGACGAATAGGATCATTCAGAATCCTAGTCAAATTGGGCAAGTCCAAATTAGCAAGAAAAGGAAACTGCTGATTCACTTGTGGGTACTGGTGACTTTGGGGTGGAAGCCTTGTCCGCAAACCAGTAGGACCATAAGAAGACTGTCCGTAGAGGGAAGACCCTGGCTGATTCGGCGGTGGACGGATAGGATAGTAACCCTAAGGATTGTAACCTTGAGTTTGAGTAGGGACCTGAGGTTGAGTAGTTTGACCCGAGCCCCAAATAGGATTGGTTATACCTGGATACGATTGGCCTATAGTAGGGACAATTTTCTGCCCCCCAGCATTTTGAGGAAAGTTTTGTAGAAGCTGATTCCAATACTGGGCCAATTCAGGAGGTATATTTTGTCCAAAAGGTGAGGTTGGTCCCCCTATCGTAGGTACAGTTCCACCCGGAAGTTGTGTGCCAACCGTAGGTTGCGTAGTAACTGTGTTGTGTCCGGGAAAAGGGACTGTACCACCCTGTCCACCAACAGGAATCTGCGGGTTTGTTGCAAAAGTCGGGATAATGCCACTAGGGTTAGGATTGCCAGAAGGAAACGGTGGGAGTGTCGGGATAAAACGAGGAACATCATACCTAGGAAAAGGAGGACCACCTGGAGAACCGGCTGGGGTTTGCGGAGGTGTTGGATTGGAAGAATTCAACAAAGCATTCAACGTATGGTAACCAGGAGGTAAATTTGGGTTAACCTCATGCATTCACTGGGTATTGATAAGAGCAAGAGTAGCTGCAGTAATTCCGGTTTGGACACTCATAGTATTTGCGAGATGGGCCATCTCGGGAGGAAGAACAAAACGATAAATAGTAGTCTCTGGTGTAGTTTCTGTCTGAGGAGACACTGGATGGTTAATTTCGTAGACGGTAGGTGCCTCAGTACCAAAAAGGACTCGTCGGAAATCACCTGACCAAAAAGGATCTTGGCCTACTACACCGTGAGAAGGCCCAATGGTTGATTCAGAAGAGGTTACAACGGCTTCGTCAGAAGAATTTAATCGCACAACAAGTCATTCACCACAACGAATGTGATAGTCCTCTCTAGTATTGGTAATTCGAAAATCTTCTAGAGAGTCAGTTCGTGCTACCTGTGGAGGTGGTGTAGTGACAACTGGAACGTCACTTGTTTCCCCGTGTGGTGGAGTAACCACTGGGACTTCAGTCTGATGGGGAGAACCCTCCGGTGTACCGGTAGGCGAGGGTTGAGAATCGTCCAGATGTTCTGGAGATAAACCTTGCATTCTACGTGAACACCGTGGGGGAGAAATTGTAAATAAGTGACAAGCTCTGCGAAGAAACTCTTAAGGTCAACTTCGATAAACAAACAACAGACACTAGTAACAAAATCTAGAAAACAATCACCAAGCAAACAATACCTTCTAATTTCGAAGCCACTGGTTGGTGATGAAATCCAACGTCGCAACAACGAGACGAGAAGGGGCGGGGCTAGGATGGAAAAGTTACATTGACGACCTGCTTAACGGACTTACACCCTGGTGCAAGCTCCCACACATAATCGTGGGTATACCCTCCAAGGAGCCCGAGTGAGTTTGATCAACGTCAATTCCAGGTATCGTGAAGACTTTCCCCTCCACAGTCACCTTATGTAAGAACCTAGAGAGACAGGCCGCTAAGGTCACCACAAACAACAATACAGCCTGGGGGAACAGTCGTCAGTCCGATCCACACGCAAGGGAAGGGTATCTAGCCCGAAATCAACTCAAAGGCTTCCACTCATAATTGTGGGTATACCTCGGAGTGATCCCCGTAATACGTGCAATATCTACACCGATGTCAACAAAGAAGGGTGAGTAACTCTGTCAACACCAATGCGACCTAGTGCTTGACCCTTGTGTTAGAAGGGCTTCCCAGGACAATATGTTGCAAATGGAATTTAACACTCCCTAACTTAAGATGCTATTGTGTGTTTTGAGATTTTGGAGAGTGTATCTCTCTTCCTACTCCAAAGCACTAGCCTAACTAAATGTTGGTGTAAAAGAGCCCTAGAAAAGAGTTACTAGATACATTTTAAGATTACACAATGTTTTTAAAGGCTGTTGTTTACTCAAAGGTAACAAAAATGAAACTCATGTGTGTATGACTCTGACCCAAATAATGCAAGAATGAAAATGAAAAATAACACTTTCCATTCAATGAATTCTATATAAGGGAGAGAGAGAAGTTTTCTAAACCAACCACGAATTATATGCAAAATTTCCTTTTTCCAATGTCAATACAAACAATCATTCATCAAATGACAATGTACTATGTTTTCTTTTTCAAAACTTCAACAATTCTTAAAATTTGATTTTCAATGTTTTGTAAATGACAAAAACAATTTGATGGAAGAAAACAATTGTGTTCACTTTCCAAAAAGAACTCGCAGTATATCAATGAGAGAGCAAAAAATCAAATCACAAAGAATCAAGCAATAACAACCCAATCAACTCTTTCAACGAAAGCAAGAACAAAGAACAAACCAAATAGTCTTCTCAATGAAAACGAAAATGTTCTTTCGAACCAACAAGCAAATGAGAAACACCAAACACTTAACTCCCTACCAATCACTGGTTCTCAGCCAATCAGACACACTCAACTCCAGAAGTCAGAGAGAATGAATTTACCAATAAGAGCCAAGAAATGAAAGTCAAGCTACAAAGGCAAGAAAAACCTTGAAACCCTAAAACTGTTCGAGCATGCAAACTAAAGCAAGAGATATATAAATCAATGATCCAATAAGCCCAAAAGAGGTAATTCAACTGATCTGAGCAGTTGGAAAAGTTAAAACTCAATTTCAAAATTTTCAAAAATCTTGCTCGCAGGCAAGCAGTGTTACACAGTGCGAGAATCTGAGATTCTCGCAGACAACCTTGTCACAAGGTGCGAGGTGTTCGCACTAGACCCTATATGCAGGGTGCGAACCTGACTGGTTCTCGCAGGCTGCAGTTAAACACAGTGCGAGAACTCCTGAAGATGACAAAATTTTTGAAAGTGAAAGCAAAAATGACAAAAGCTTCTGGACCCAGTAAGTCTATCAGGATACCCTGAAGACTCAGAGACTGACAAGACGGGAGAAAAAAGAAACTAGAGAAAATGGCCACAGAAAAACTCAAAAACCATAAAGAAAAAGGGAATGATCCCTAGTGGAGTCGCCAATTTTGTTTCAGGATAAATCCGTGAGTGCGGACACAAACCGATCTCCCTAGATCCACCTGGATCTAGAACAAAATAGGACAGAATGATACTCTTTCCCTAGATTTTAACTATTGAATGAACTAGGAGGCTAGAATCATGAACATACCATATGATTGCTTCCTTGGGTCTTTGTTGTACCAATTTCGCTCTGATGCTCTTGCCCAGTCCAGACCAAGACAGTTCAAACCAATCGAAGTGAAAACAACTCAATATATTCAACAATTAATCTATACATATGATCAAGGAGTTATGTAATAAAGTGCAATCAACTTTATGGGAAAGGGACACATTACTGTATTATATTGATAGAAAGCAAAACTTACAACCTATGCCTTGATGTTGCAAGCCTCCTTTCGATGGCTCCTATCTCTGACACACACACTTGCTCATGCATGAAGAAAATCAACCACTTTTGATAACCTTGCTGGAGTCTCTAGCTGCTGTAGCATCAGTCCTTCATACAATCTTCCACTAATTCTCCAATCAATCTCTTGCTAGTTTCCTTCTAACCTTTTCCATGAGCATTCCCCTCAATATACAGGATAGAATAGATTAGTTACTTGGATAGGAATGATCCCAAGATATCAGGAAAACCAGTACTTAGATAACCATTCGAATGCCAACTCACCATTCTAGAAGATTCCCTTCTAGAAAGTTCAAGAATTTATCTTTTTCTTTCCTTTAGAAGATGTTCGCACCCTAATAATTAGGCATAGTGCAAACCTCTCGCACCCCAGCTTAATGTAGCCTGCGAGAATCATGCATTCTCGCAGGCAAATATATAGGTAGCCTGCGAACCTCCCTTAAAAGTATGATTTATGGAAGCAGACAAAGGTAACTTTTCTCAGGAAATTGTTCTATTGAAGAGCCTGATTTCTCCATCATCACCACATCATTATGACAACCAAAATTATGGATAACACCTATAGGACCTCCGACAAGCCATCACGGATTGAGATAGGCTCAAAAGGGGCAAATCCCAGGTGCGCCAAGCCTTCGCTGGGCCAAGGCTCGATCTGGGTTTTTAATTAATTATGCTTCAGGTTTATGTTTTATTTTTTACCTCGGTAGCCATGGGAGGCTGGCCGGCTCTGGGGAGTTTGGTCCATGTTTTTTCTGTTCAGTTTAGCAACCAACATTTCTCCCTGTGTGGCAACATAGTCTCTTTTTGGCATGTTCTACTCTTATTTTTTGGACAAGTGGCAGCTGTGGTTTCCCAGTAGGGCACTCTGCCATGTATGAACATGCACTACAGACATATGTAATATCATTTTCTTGCAGGATCTAATACAAACTTCTAACTTTCAAAAAAAAAATAAAATTAATATTGAATTTTTAATTATTTACATATTTAATAATCAAAATTTAATAAAAATAATTAGTATATTAAAAATATAGCTTAATATTACAAAATTATATTAAAAATATAACATAATAGAATCCAACAATATTACATAAGATGATTGTTGTAACATGTTTATATGCATTCTCAATTGTCCACATAATTATGTCATGTCATGTTTCCCTCTCCAAACCATATGTTTTTCATTGCATTAACATTGATGCAAGGTATCATAATTCTTTTCATTTCATGATTTAGATTTTATTTAATTTTGTAATTTCATATAAGTAGCATAACTAGTCGCACTGCACACTATTTATCATACCATTGGACCATATTAAGCTACACACTAATTATTTTGTAATATAATATTTTTAATATAATTATGTAATATTATATTTTTAATATAATATTACATAATTATATTAAAAATATAACATAATAGAATCCAACCATATTACATAATATGGTTGTTGTAACATGTTTATATGCATTCTCAATTGTCCACATAATTATGTCGTATCATGTTCCCCTCTCCAAACCATATGTTTTCCACTGCATTAACATTGATGCAAGGTATCATAATTATTTTCATTTCATAATTTGGATTTTATTAATTTTGTAATTTTAGATAAGTAGCACAATTAGTTTCACTGCACACTATTTATCATACCATCGAACCATATTAAGTTACACACTAATTATTATACGATTGAACCATATTAAGTTATAATCAAACTTAAATTTGTCTCACTTCCATAAATTAGTAAGACTAGGGGACGATTTTGATGTTTTTTTGAACAGTAAAAAAAGTTTAAAAATGGGTGTAATATTCTGGCTAGACAAAGAGTTTTGATATGTAACAAAATTATAACCAATCTGTGGATTTGAACATGTACCTAAGTTGTTTCCCCAATGTAATTTTATGTCTCCACTTTCTAATGACGTAATTTTTGCACCTTCAGGAGAAATTGCTAGTTATTCAATATTCCCAAAGTTATGATGTACAGGTACATGACCATAGCTATGCGGGGATATACCTCTGCAAAAGTCTCCGCACTTAAGAAACAATGTATTGCACATTGCAATATTAATTAATTAAAATAATTAATAATTATTTATTAAGAACAAATAGTCAAAGCAAAAGTCTCCGCACATACGATGTACTGGTACAGAACCATGACTGTGGAGGGATATGTCTATGCAAAAGTCTTCACACACAAGAAAGAGCACATTGCACACTGCAATAATAAATAATTAATACATTATTTAATTATTGCAATGTGCAATGACCTACTACTTAACTGTAGAGACTTTTGCACATGCATACCCCCACACAACTATCGTTGCAATTTATTAAATTAATTATTTGATATTATTTATTAATGAATTATTAATTATTTATTAAGAACAAATAGTCAAAGAAAAAGTCTCCACACATACGATGTATGGGTATGGAACCATAGTTGTGCGGGGATATGCCTGTGGAAAAGTCTCTGCACATAAGCAACATCGCATTGCACATTTCAATATTAAATAATTAATATTATTAATTATTTAATAATTAATAATCACAATATTTCAGACATGTCCACCTCTACATCTACATCTATGAAAATCAATTTTATCAATGAAAACAAATGAATTGTAATGATGAAAATTAGAAACAACCATTATTTAATTAATAAATCGATTTCAATCTTTTGTAATTAATATATGGAATTATTCTCCTTATTGATTTTTATAATTATTCTCCTTATTAATTGTTTTCAAGGGAATACATGGACTTGCACATGGACATATCCCTTGAAATAATATGTGTGCACCGCCATTAAAACACATACACCCAAAAAATGCTCGAGACATCCACTTCTTATGTTTAAAAGCATACCACTTTATTTATTGTATGTGTCGAGTTCAATTTCCTAACCAACCTTATCAATTCTCAACCATCATAAGTGCATCATATAATTTGCATTTCACTTCAAAGGGGCCTACTTCTTATACTTCATATAATTATGGTGTTGTTTCATATCATTTGAACTCACAATCATTGTTAACCTTGATGCATCACATAATTTGCATTTCACTTCAAAGGCATGCTTCTAATGACTATTGTGGTATTTCATATCGCTAAACTCACAACCAATATTAGCCTTGATCATGTAGTTGCATATGTATAAATTGAAGTATAAAAAAGATCAATGATGGTTGCATAGCATGCTTTTGAAACATTACAATGTCAAGAAAATTAAATGATCAAAGATCATTCAATTTTCGAACATTTGGAGGGATGTTGGTTTTCCAAACACTCATAAACCCCATGCCTCATAAAAAACACATACGATAAGTGTTGATGAAATAAAAGCATGGGAGCACGGTCACCATCTACCACTTTGGTGAGAGAAATGTTTTAGAGTAAAATATTGTACGTTGAATACATTTGTAGGACTTTTGGACAACGGTATTCTTCTTCATTAAAGCACGAGAGACAAGAAATATTTTAATATTTTATTTTAAAAATAAATTTCACTCACGTAATGGAAAATAAATTGTGAGAGGCGAGAAATGTTTTAATATTTTATTTAAAACAAAATTTCATCGACGTAATGGAAAAAGCAATGTATACTCAATAACATGTCGAAATTTTCCATTTCAGTCTATAATTGATGTCAAGTTTGGATAACATAAGAAGAACATGTGAACATTTTTCATTCTCGTCTGCAACTGATGTTAGTTTTTAGCCCCACAGTATTAGGCACAATCGATGGAGAGTTCATGATTTTTCTGATGGGTGAATAAGACAGTTAAATGTCAATCCAATGGCTGTGTACATGCATCTATAGATGAAATGAATGCTAGCAGTTGGATGGAGCTGGATTATGTTGAATGCGTTCCCAGATCTTGAGAGTAGCGATCATACAAAAATAGATCTGCAAAGAACAACCTAATGCAAAATGCTAATGACCAAAGTTGTCGGAACAAGTTTGTAAAATCATCGGTCTAGAAGGGCAGAGTGGGTTTGTAATATTGGGCCTCCCATGGACCAATCTTTTTCCGATGGATTCACCATCGACTACTCTTCCCTTGGGTCGAGTCAGGATCTCCATGTCAAAGTGAATCCACCACATGGATCTAGATTCGTGCAGAGTTACGTAGTTAACACATATACCACTACAACCAAGATTGTCCCTACCATATGTACAACGTCTCAATATGTTAAAATCGATATAATTTCATAGAAACTTGCATCACTTCTAACTTCTAAGTATTAGTAGTGGATTGATTCAAGAATAGAAAAGAGTCATAAATGTGATTCACAAAGGAGTCTTCATGTAATGGCTAGGTTTGAAATCCTGAAGAAAAGTAAGAGCTTGGCTCATTGTAACATCACTGTGAATCTTGATGTAGACATTGGTCACCGGTTTGCACGGTGAAATATACCCAAAAATTTATTTGGAAATCTTTTGTATCATTTGAAAAATATGAGATCAGGCCTATGCGAATCAAGAAAGTTATAATAGTGTAATATGTGTGTGTGTGTGTGTGGTGGCCTTGTTAATATTGATAGGAAGAGTGAACAAAAAGGAAAGAAAATAGGAAAGGAGGACTCCCCACCAACGTAACTGAACCTACTCTTTGAAGCCTTTGTGAACATAAATTGTAACCATGACTGTCCACGACTCTCAAAATGAGAATGATGATGAACCACCATTGCGAGACTACTCTATATTTTTTTATCAATTAAGTGTCCACATATACTTTATGGTCTTTGAAGGCTTGCAATCTAACAATACTCCAAATGTCTATATTGTCACAAATAACAACTTTATCATTTCATGGAAAAAACTTAAAAGAAGTATAAGTAAACAGGGACAAGAGACAATTGGTTCATGATTCGTTCTTACTTTCCATGGAAGAAAACAATAAAAGTACTCAAATGCAATGGGCCATACTCATAGAATTGTAAATCTAAGAGAAATTGTAATCTTATAATGTTGTATATTTCTCCTGTAGAGGTCAAGAGGTCCTTGGAAAAATAGGGAAGGTTTTTGCATCATAAACGTTAAAAAAATATGCTAGAGCGTTAACTAAATACATAATGAGTGTAAATCCTATTCCCACATTGGCTACAACAAACCAGGGTGTGGCTAAAGAGATTCCTAGATATGCAAAGATGGTTGACAAGTGTAATATTACAACACCCACTCCCAGCCCTCGAAGGCCTGAATTGATCTGTTGGGAAATGAAATATTTGGCGAAGATCCATCACAACCAAGAAATATATGTGATTATGGGAAAAATATAACCGGGTAGATTGTAACATGCAAAGCTACAATAAAATGAGGAAGGATAAGGGTGGTGGTGCAAACGTAGTGTAGCAGGGCGATGGCGGAAGGTTAAGAAATGGACGTGTGATTGGATTATACATTGACACATGGAAGGCTTTCATAGGACTTTGATAGATGATGAAAATTGGACTAAGAACCTCCCCTTAATAAACGCCTTCGACGTAATTAGAAACATTGAAACTCGGGAAACCGTATCAGATGATGCCAATAAATGGAAGGATTATTAATTTAGTCAGTACATTCACATTTATTCCGGATGATGCCAATAGACATAAGGCTTATTCATTTAAGAAGTACATTTTCATTTATTCCAGGTTTGAGAACTGCGTCCACCATCAACTCCATTATTTATGCTAACCAATACAAAGGTTTCAATGCTCCTACAAGTTTTTTGTTGATCAATGCACGAAATCGAACCCATGATTGGATTGTGGTCCTTCAGCGGCGTGAGAAAATGGGTGATAAAACATGCAGTCATCAAAATCTTAGTTAATTTTGAGTCATCCTCAAACCCCTACTATCACACACCCACTACGACAACTACGAGTTTCTATTTTTTTGTCTTTTCTTCAAGGGACAAAATCCCTAAATTTCTACGAGGCCTAGCACAAACCATCCCTTCCCTTATCCTCCTCCATGTGACCACCTCTGTGAACATACTTTTGAGATTTTTGTTGCAAGGAACCCTTGTTCCTTCAATCCCTGAAACCCGAAAGCTCGGTATCATCCGGATCTACGATCCAGATCGTCGACTTGATCAATGGCCCAGATTAAATCCCGACATTCTACCTTTCAGGATCGCGGGCAGGGTCTTCACTCCTATTCCTCCGATGTCCAGAACCCCAATGGCTTTAGACCTTCACCACGTGTTCTCTACAAATGGATGGTCCAAATCCTCTCAGGACTCCTCCTTCCCACCACAAGACCCTGTCCGGTGACCTAGGGCTCATCCACAAAGCACGTCGGGGTTTCGTGTACCGAGATTTCACGACTTGTGAAAATGAGGGGTCTTGCCCTTTGGTTTCCTGGGTGCCGAAACATCGATACTTATTCACACTAAACCGATTCGGGGTTTCATATACCGAGATTTCATGACTGGCAAAAACGAGGGGTCTTACCCTTTGGTTTCCCGGGTGTCGAAACGTTCAAACTTATTCACGCTAAACCGATTTGGGGTTTGGTATACCGGGATTTCACGACTGACGAAAATGAGGGGTCTTGCCCTTTGGTTTCCCGGGTGTTGAAATGCCGAAACTTATTCACGCTAAACCGATTCGGGGTTTCATATACCAGGATTTCGCAACTGGTGAAAACGAGGGGTCTTGCCCTTTGGTTTCCTGGGCGCCGAAATGATGAAACTTATTCACGCTAAACCGATTCGGGGTTTCGTATACCGGGATTTCATGACTGGCGAAAATGAGGGGTCTTGCCCTTTGGTTTCCAGGTGCCGAAAAGCCGAAACTTATTCACGCAAAATCGATTTGGGGTTTCGTATACCAGGATTTCATGACTGGTGAAAACGAGGGGTCTTGCCCTTTGGTTTCCTAGGTGCCGAAACGCTGAAACTTATTCATGCTAAACCGATTCGGGGTTTCGTATACCGGGATTTTGCGATTGGCGAAAACGAGGGGTCTTAACCTTTGGTTTCCTGGGTGCCGAAACGCCAAAACTTATTCACGCTAAACCAATGGTCCAGATCACTCATGAATCAATCGACCACGATCACGTCATGATTTCATGAATCATGAGTTCATGCAGTCCTACCCTTTGACCACTCCAAGTTGTGAGTCAGCAAAATGCTACCCAACTGCCACATGTCCTGTGCCGATGGCCAGTTCCGAATACTTCAGGACTTTCAGGATGTTTGTCGAGTCTACTCTCCTGCCTATGCAAAGGTTAAGATCGATGGTCAATAGAGCTTCCAACAGATCCTTGGATCTATGGTCTTGGATCCCATCGCTACTTGTGAAGGTTGAAGGGGTCGAGGTGTTAACACCTGCTCTCCTCCTCTAGATCTGTCGGTCTTGACCGATCTGGGGTATTTCCGAAAGGATTCCGACCGTTCGTCTACCAAATGATGGGGTATTCTCTTTCAATAACTGGACTCGCTATGCTTTCTGAGCTTGAATCACGAGATTCAACCTCTCGAAGCTTTGAACTCCCATGACTTCAAAACCTGAAAGAACTACTCTTTCTTGTAAAAGGTTTCCAATCTCAGATCACATGATCCTTCAGAGGGTTCTTAGGTAATTATCCCTAGGCTTGGTGACCTAATTGAAAAGCCTTCTTCATCGAGCTATGAACTATGTGAGAGGGGTAAAGTAAACTCGTGGGTTTACTATAACGGTAGTCTTTTCAAGGATCTCACTCCGACTCTGGAATGCGAGGAAACTTACCAGGAGGAGGTGCCTTCGGGAAATCAAACCAGAACATAGCGTGAGTCAAGTAGTTGGGACAAATCTCAAGGGAATAGACTCATATTCTGAACTTATTCATTCTATACATAAACTGATTATGGTCATATAAGTATAAGCATGCATCCATTATTTCCAATCAAAACACAAGGCAAACACTTCTATACAGAAACCATTTATGAGTGTATAAACATGAGCATGCATTCATGATATTCAATTCAAAATACAAGACATAACACTTATCAGAAACACCAGACGCGACACAACTGCTGAGAGGGGTGCTCATTTCCACCCAACCGTAGGCTCAGTGACTCTAGACGAATTTACCACTAGCCACCCCTGAGCTAGACCATGATGCTTTAAGATTCAGTCTCCTACTTCCATCTCAACAGAAGTCAAAGATGAAGGTTACTCTCCTCCTCTGTTCAGAAATCCCTCGTATTTCCAGAGTTCCTCTAGTTTTTATTCCGAGATAATTGTCGCGTGTGTTCTCCCCTCCCCTCCCCCACACTTCCTTTCTTGCCTTTTTCTACAAGATTGTGTGTGGCGTGAATTCCACCGTCCGTGGTAAGGTATGAGAGCTTCTAGGGATGGATGGTTCACCCCCATCCCCTCATTAACTCTTGAGGAGTCTCCCCACCTACCATCCTGGTGGGTAATTCATTACCAGGGTCAGAGAGTTGCTTTGGTCTTTGAGCAAGTAAAAACCAGTATGGTATTGGTTCAGTGGAAGTTAACGCAACCATTCCAGGTCCCTTCCACCACCTCTCATTAGCCATCGTGGTCTCTTTTAGCACATCCCCCCTCCCAGCAGTCATGCAAAACATAATCATAACATAATTTACATTCATCAACCTTTTATACAAAGATCCGTCAAATCAAACATTCACATCTTTGAGTTTTCCATAGTTCTTGGCCAATATAGTTATTTTTACAGATTGGGGAAACAATGTGTTACGCATGCACAAATGTTTTTTGGCGTTATCCTTAATACTATGATTATATGTTCCTTATTGGAGATAAATAAGATAATTGTGCATTTATTCATCGCCGCCACCCCGATAATTAGGGGTTCATTTGAAGAGCCAATAACATGTCAAAAAATAATTTTCAAATAATTAAAAAAAAAAAAAAATCAAATTATAATGTCACACCTTGAGAAAAACTCACAAATATTTTGGTCCATGCCCAACTAATAACTTGTCAATGACATATATATCTCTATATACCTCTTGTAACATCCCCAATATAATCCCTGGTTTAATTAATGCATAATGTAGATATAGATGTGGCTATGGCCAATCAATGTAAATGTGAAATGTATTTCCTGAATTGTAAATAAATATAGTGTAATACTAGTTGCTGGGATATGGATAGAGATGGGGGGGATGATTAATCCATAAGAGAGGGGGGATTCCTAGATAATGTCCAAAAGGGGTCCAAAGGGAAATAATTTATGGGTATTAATTCAAACCCACATTTCTGAATTTTATTATCATTTGGGGAAAAATTCTATCTTCTGGTTGAGTGTATGAGATCCCAATCATTGAATATTTTTCATAGGGTGGGTGTGAGAGTCACATCCCATAGTTATTAGAGAGCACAGGGATGCAATACAATCAACATTGGGTAGAGTGAGCAATCAACTGTCTTAGGGAAAGAGAGGAAATTTGTATGGGTAGTAACAATCATTTTTTCACATTTAGTTTTGAGAGGAACAATAGGTATAGAAGAGGAGAGAAGAGCATGGGAATTGGAACAACAAGGCTAGACGAATTATGGAGCATGCTGGAGTGATTTTGAAGCATGTTGGAGATGGAAATTGAAGAGCCAAGTTTTCAAGCCTGAAGAGTGAACTCCTAGGTGAGTTTCACTGTATCAACAAGTGGTTGTTTTTGTTTTTGCTGGTGGTTTTCTTGGAAGTGAGTTCCTTTGAGTTCCCAATAGAGAGATTCATAGATACCTAATCTAGAGAGACCCTGATAAACGAATGGGACACCCGACGGATTGAGAGTAGTGAAAGGGTATATTCTTTGGGTTGGGCAGGTCAAGAGGAAGAAAGTTGGAGGAGTTTTAGGATAACTGTAAGGGAAAACCAGTGGGTTGTGTGATATGAATATGTGTGGGGAATGTGAGAGGCACCCTTCTTTTATGGATTCATATCCCCAGCTTGGGGGTGACTTGATATTGATATTTGGAACAAGAGGTCTATGTTTGGGTGGAACGCCCTTCCTAGGAAACTGGTTGCACAAACTCTCTTTTAAAGATAAATG
>ML785930.1:26588-41219 GCA_009831015.1 Picea engelmannii | reverse complement strand
TTTTTCCCTATTTTATAGCATTATAACACACCTTCTTTATAGGCTTCAAAGTAGGAAAAACCTTAAAGAAAAGGCACCAAAAAATGGTTATAGATCCATGCATATCATTGGCTACAAATCTCGTGAATCTCTGGATTTTGTTACAGTTGACTACCAAGTCGTATTACCAGTCAACTACCACTCGACCTTCATTCGGTCTTCAATCGGTTGCCACATGCCCACCTGTCGACCTCTTATCGTTCGACCTCTTTGACTTGCTGTCGATGTCTTCGACTTCGACTTTACCCAGTCTAAACACCTCAACCTCTAACTTGTTGTCGATTCCTTTGACTTCATTTTTCAGTCGATCCACCTCGACTAGACTTTCACTACAAATAATATAACAACCCAAGATTCTCCCACTTTTTGTTTTCTTTGTTGAAACCGGGAGACCTCTCAACTCTTGTTCATAGACCCAAGGTAGAAATTCCCATTTCCTCTCTACACCAAGAGAACTTCATGACACTCACATACTTGGTCAAAGAGTCTGCTATGTTTTCCAATGTGTCTACTTTCTCCAGTAACACCTTGTTTCTTTCCACCATGTCTCTCAGGAAATGATATTGTATATCAATGTGCTTAGTATTAGAATGATAAGTTGGGTTCTTTTCCATAAATATTGCGCTTTGACTGTCGCAACTTATCTTCATAACTCTCTACTCAAACCCAATTCCTAAACATTACCTTTGCATCCATTCTGCTTCTTTGATACCATGAGTGGCTACCATGTATTTATCTTATGTTGTTGATAGGGCTACGACCACCTCTTGCTTACTCATCCAACTGATTGCTCTACCCAACATTTTGAACACATATCCACTGGTCGACCTCTGTCGATCCAGATCTCCAGCCCAGTCGACGTCGATAAAGCCATGTACATTTAATTCACTGTCACCTCGAGTTTTTTCTTGGTAGCAAATAACATAATATTTTTGCCACACAAATACTTGAATACTATCTTGACAAATATACAATTCTCCTTCCCAGATGTTGTATCTACTCGACACTCCCACTACATGGGTAATGTCTGGTCGAGTGCAGACCATCACATACATTATACTACCAACAACACTTGCATAGGGAACACATGCCATGTGCTCTATTTCCTCTTGTGTCCTTGGACACTATTTAACAGTTAGCCTTTCTCCCACAGGAATTGGCACCTTCATAGGTTTGCAATCCTGCATGTTGAAACATTTCAAGATTGTTTCAATACACTTCGTCTGGTTCAACCAGAGCTTTCTAGCTGCTTGATATCTCTTACTCTTCATTCCCAAAATGAAGTTTGTTGCACTGAGATCCTTCATGTAGAACTTAGAGGATAGATTCTTCCTCACCTCCTTTATTGCGTTCATGTTGTTTCCAATCAACAACATGTCGTCGACATAGAATTCTAGATATATGAAACACCCACCTTCTTCTTTGGAATATATGCAGTGATCAACTTTTCTTCTTGTTAGAAAAACAAGATCGTGGATCAATAAAATAAAACAAATGCGAAAATAAAACACAGAAGATACACAATACAATAAAGACACAGATATACGTGGTTCACCCAGTGTGGGCTACACCCACCAGAGAAATTTCCAAGTCCTTCCTTTATTATTATCCAACAAATGAAGGGATACAATCTACAACACACGTGTTGTAACTTCCTCTTTTTCTCTCACAGTATCCTTCACTAAGAATACAATATTCACAATGATACATAGCCGCAATACATTTCCCTCATAAAATAGGGTTGCCTTCTAGGGAAAAAAACCCTAACATAACTTCTACCATCATATCTGCGACCTTATAATGAATGGTCCACATATACAATGAAATTAAAATATACATTCACAAGGAAAATTTTCCTTCGGGGGCTTCACCCCCGAACCCCCATCAGGGAATGCTGTCCCCCAAACCCCAAGACCCGAAAGAGGGGTTAAGCCCCCTATTCACTCCTCCACATGGAGGAGTGTACATTCTTCCATGGTCTAAAGTCTTCATGGGGTATAAACATGACTAAAAACAAACACCTCTGAATCAAGAACATAATCAGGCTCCACAACCAATACTTCTCACAAACCCCAAACTAAGGATGTATATGTCGAAATTTTAGTACCACATCCTTGGTGATTACTTTAGACCATAAGGGGATCTTTTCAGTATGCACACCAAATATTTCTTTCCCTTTACTACAAATCCTTCAGGCTGTTTCATGTAGATTTCCTCTTCCAGGTCCTTGTGTAGGAATGTTGTATTCACATCCATTTGTTCTATTTCTAGATCAAATGTTGTAGCCAGAGACACTAGTACTCTAATGGAAGTTAATTTTTTGACATGCAGAAAAATTCCACCGAAGTCGACTCCTTCGACTTGGGAATATCCTTTCGCTACCAGTCGAGCTTTGAATTTATTGACTTGACCTGCTGCGTTGATCTTATTATTGAATACCCATTTGCTACCAACATGCTTTCTTCCACTAGGTAATTTGACTAAGTCCCATGTCTCATTCTTGTGCAAGGATTCCATCTCTTCCACCATGGCATCCTCCCAAAGTTTTCCCTTTGCTAAGTTAACTGCCTCCTCGACCAACTTGGGCTCATCATCAGTGGAAGTTAACAAAAATGCAGAATGAAAGTCGGGTGGACTATACCTTTCAACTAGTTTTCTTACTCATTCTGAATTCCTTACAATCAGGGTCAGCCGTTCCACCTCTCCTTTTGATTCAGTCGACTCATCTGAATTATCTTCTTTGTTCCTCAGTTCAAACCGCACCTTCTCTGGATTATTCTCAGTCTGAACAATTTCTTCAGGCTCAGACTTACTTTCGACTTCTCTGAAGACCACATCTCGAATGTACACTATTTTCCTTGATGTAGGATCCTAGAGATTATATCCTTTCACTCCTTTGTATCGAATGAAAATACACTTGACTGCCTTCTTGTCCATCTTGCTCCTCTTTTCCTTGGGAACATGCACAAATTCATCACAACCAAATACTTTGAGATGTGAAAACGAAGGATTTTTACATGACCATACCTCATGTGGAGTCATTTTGACTAGCTCTGACGAAGGAGACATATTCAATAGGTATTTTGCAGTGTTGATTGCCTCCGCCCATAATTCTTGTGCGAGCCCAACACCACTAAGCATGCTCCTTTCCTTGTACATCAATGTTCTGTTCATTCTTTCAGCAACTCCATTTTGTTGTGGGGTATATGGTGTGGTATTTTGGCATGCTATGCCACACTACTTGCAGAATTGATCAAATTCCTTTCCATATAATTCACCACCATTGTCAATTCTCAACACCTTAATCTTCTTATTTGTTTGGTTTTCTACAAGAGATTTAAACTCTTTGAATTTCTCGTAAACCTTTGATTTCTTCGTCAAGAAATATATCCATGTTTACCTGGGAAAATCATCTATGAAGGAGACATAATACATGGATCCACCAAGTGAAGGCACTGAAATAGGGCCAAACGCATCACTATGAACCAACTCTAGAATCCCATTTCCCCTTGTTGCTCCAGATGGGAACCTCACCCGACTTTGTTTTCCATATATACAATGTTCACAAAAGTCGACTTCTAAATTACATTCAGGAAAATATTCAACCATACCTTTGTGTTGGCACAGGGTCAGACCCAGGGTTCAACGCTACAACAACGCACCAGAAAAACCCTAACTACCGACCCTTTCGACAACATCTGCGAAGAAGATGAAGTCTCACCCGAGGTAGAGGCAGGGGTGGTTGCAAGACTCTAGTGTCTGCAACCTTAGCTGGGACACAAATTTGTGATTGTAACACCTTAACAAAGCACTTAGCAGTTATAGTTCATCAGTATTTAACCAACAATTACTTCGCAGATAAACCCTAATAACAGATCAACGCAGTATTCACATAGATCCAATATAATCAAGCACTAAGCACATCAACATAGATCATATCTAGCATTCATTCTCATTGTTCAACACTAAGCTATCATATTAGATTCTTCTAAGAATATATCAGTGCACTAAGAATTTAACCACATAAATAAGAGAACAACCATAAAGCACAAAGCAACCACAACATAGGATATACATGGTTCATCCCCACCCTGGGGCTACGTCCACCAACTCTTCTTCTTTATTTCTTTATGTCAATCTTCTACATACACATAGCCTCAAAACCCTTACTCTGCATAGGACAAGAGATCTATGCGCACTTCACCAGATCCTCCTTCCCCGAGCAAAGTTACAGCACTAAGACTTTTCACAGTCTCTTACAATTACTTGCACTTAGCTTTGCAAGTATTACACAGTATGCACAAAGTGATCAAAACCCTTCGCACTTAGCCCTTTAGCACTAAGAATTTCATTCAATTCTCATTCACTCTTCTACTTACATTGCCTAGCTTTCTATTTATACATTACAAAATCAGGCCTAAACATGGGTAAACCCATGGGCCAACATCCCCATACCCGTTACATAAGCCCAAAACCCAAAAATCCCTAAAAAGGGGCCGAGATCCCGCGATCTCCACTTCGAATTGAACTTCGCCTTCAACATCCTGTCGAAGTCCCAAAAGTAGGTCAAACATGACCAAGGATCCTCAAAACTTGGTCAAGGGCCAACAGGCCCCAACACTCACCTATGACTCGTCCCGAGTCACTCAGATCTGGGTAGCTCTACTTCAAAACCCTCAAGTTTGGCTTAAGCTGCTTCGACCTATTGCTATGCCACAACCTCCTACTCGACGAACTCTTGGATAACTGCTTCGTTATCAGCTAGTCTGCGGAGTTGGGCAGGCTCATCTCCCAACTCTAGTTCTTCTGAAGGCAGGGGAATAGTGGACACTGTGCAACTAGACTGAAGGGCTTATTGTACCCCTTTGAGTTCAACCTCGATTCTATCGTACATCTCCTCCTGCTTGGCTTCATGTTTCTACAAGATGTCCTATGAGGCATCATTTACAGTTGCAATGATGAAGTCTAAGTCATCAATCGTGAGCACAGTTTGCATCATGGTTTTTCTAGCTCTTGACTTCTTCCGTGAGGTAGGTTTCTTGGGGGAAACCTTTCTTTTCTTTGATGGATCAGCCTCATCAACATGATCCCTAGGCAATGTTACTTCACCTTGATTCTACTGATATTCTTTTCCATTTGTCTCTTCTACTTCATCATCACCTCCTCCTCCAGGTGATATTGAAGAAGTTTCATCTGATGCACTGCTCAGGTCCTGTACTTCTTCGGTCTTCTTCCTTCTGCTGGTTCCAGGTTGTCGTGTTCTTTGTGAGCGACCTTCGAGCTGTCAAATTCGGGATCAAACATATCTGTAGGGTTATCAGGGATAAGCAGGCCTGCTGACCAGTCCTTAGTTATCTCCTCAAGGTCCTCTTCTGTGAGCTTATAGTATCACTGAAGCTCCTCTTTATGCTTGTCTGCTCACGCGGTGATATAAATGAAGTGTCAATCTGCGCGAAACTTCATGAGAGGTTTGAACCAGTACATGATGTTTTTCATCATGCGAAGGACAACTTCGATGGCCCTCTTCAACTTAAAATAGTATGTGTGGAATACTGCGTTTGACTGCCACTATTTTCCCATATCGCTTGAGTACCAGAGCATGGCAAACTTCGCAGCGAGCGGCTCGAACGAATCAATGTCCAGAAAGGTTGCACCTTCTGACATCTCCCAAGAAGTAAACACTATGAGGATTAGGAGCTAGCTAAAGTGGAAATCATAGCCCTGATCCTTAGCTTTGCGACAATCTAATTCCAGCTGGTTGACTAGGTAATTCGTCCAGTTCATCTGGAGTCCTTCTACACATTTCTCGGCGAGGTCAACAACGAATCCTGTGACCTGTGTAGGTTTGTTATTTCTCACAATCTTCCCTGTGATCAACTGGTAGGCCAGGTGCACTGCGCCATTCTGGATGGAGGCTACCTTGTAACCTCTCATCCCCTTTTTGACATCACCATATGTGTCTTTGATCCTCTGTGCCAATGCACGATATGTAGCCTTCCTTGGGTAGAAGTCCTATGGGTCGGGTACTTGCATGCTCAATCCAGTGATCCTATGGATCAACACCGGATTGACCATGATGCGTCAGTCTAGCCATAGATAGCCACCATGGTAACATGAGAGTAGGATCTTAACACATGCATTAACCTCTTGGTGCCTTCCAAACTGTGGAATATTTATCACATTCAAGAGGGTGGACTATGTGAGGTTCATAGTCCATGGTTGGGGGATTATTTTTGAGTTCCTCCCCTTCGTCCCGGTCAAGTACTTGTAAGGAGCAAGCATACTATGGTTCTTGAGGTCTCCTAGGTTGAAGTCATTAAAATTCAACGTCACGATCTTATCCTGCTACGTTCTAACTGCACTTATCCCCTTCGGGAGGTATGCAGTAACCATGGTGTAATCAAAGTCCCTTGGGACACTGTCACGACTCACTGCGCCAACCAAAGGTGGGATGTAGTCAGGCAGGATAGTCAGGATTAACTTCGAATTTTCCAAGTCATCTCGGTGCTTGGTTCTCTTCTCTGCTGTTGGTCGGGATGGTCTGGATTCTCAAGCAGTCGATGGAGAGGCTTGTACTCCTCTTGTGGATGACGCTTGAATACCTACGAACATTACTTTTTTGACCATGAGATCGATGAGAACTTCTCCGACGACTTTCTCTGCAGCACTGAGCTCATCCGACATGCACACTCAGATCAAATAACTTGGGTGGATGAATGAGTGCACAAAGCAATGGAACAGGTGTCGATCTCAATAAAAACAATGCGGTAGCAATGAGTTGGATAGGATACAATTCAAAAAAATGTTTTTGGTGCAAAAGTCGACGCACTAAGTAGGCAACGGTGTAACAGATCTCTCCAACGGACAAGAGGCCTTCATCAATGCGGTTCTGTCCATTGCAAAGCGGTCCTAACGGTTTGATGGAGAGATTTCTGGCCATAACTATTGTTCTAACCATTTAGGGTGTTGGTCTAATGATTATAATGCTTCCAACGGCTATATTTCTTCGACATGGAGAAGTGCCATGTTGCACTATTCTGATATCCCGACGAAGTTCCAGTTTTGCAAAACTTCCTTCTGTGAAGTCCCATTTGAAACATTCTGCAACTTTTCTATCTTTTCTCTCTTCTTATTGAGCTTTCTATCCTTCTTATCGGTGATCTTCGTCTCAGTATTCCTCTTTCCATCCTGATTCTTATCTTCTTTTGGCATAGTAACTTCGTGCTGTTGAGATTCTTTCATAGGGTCCAATGGAAATACTTCTTCTCTATCCGGGGTAGATGTTATACTCTCCTGTGAGTCTTCTTGTGTTATTTCAACTTTGACATACAAATTTCTGGTTCTGAGTAGCTTCGATCTGTGCTCCTTTTCTTCAATCAAGTGTTCTATCCTCCTAGTCATGAAATATTTTAATTCTTGCTTCTTTTTTTCTAAGTCTTCCTCTTCTTTCCTTCTGGCGTGATCCTTTTCAATCCAAGGTTTTCCTAGTAATATAGAAAATGGGGCGTTATTCTCAATAAATTTAACAACCTCAAATTATTCCTCTGTATAAGTTCCATGAGCACTCATAGATGTCTGGGTAAGTCTTCCTGACGCAGACACAGACGCATGTCCGCTCACAGGATCGTTCATTCAATTCCCAAGTCGAATTAGCTCTTTCGATTCCCTACTATAATCGTGCATAAATCGATCCATAGGTCCTTTCTTTTCCTTCACGGCCCCGAACACGACCATGAACAATTTCCCCACAGGAAATGTGATTTCCGGCTTCAAGGTTTCTTAAATATCGTTGTCGAGAGTTACCTAACCTTGCGATCTCTCGATCTCCGATTACTCGAGACGCACCTTCAACATTTATCCCCTGGGCTATCTCTTGGCCCACATGACCAATTCTCATATGACCGCAACCATATGTCCTTTGGGATTTATTGACGCGAAAGCCCGATCTCTTGTCCTCTTGACTCCTAATTCATCGATCCACGAAATGCCAAATTGGCAATGCCTTAGCCCCACCTAGCTATGCTCCGATCCAAGTGACCGTCCTTCACATGACTGAGACCTTATTTCGGGGTTTCACAACCTAAGCGATGGACCTCCTGTCTGCTTGATTCTCGAAACGTCGACTCCCAAAAAGTCGATGTACCAATGCCTCGGCTTCTCCTTTTCGCGATTTCAGGCTTTGAAACAACGAAATGCCTTTGGGTTCTTGCCCTCAGAACTCCCGAAGTTCTAATTCATGAAACTCCAATATGACGGCTACTTGGAAACCACTTTTAGGATTTCACATTTCGGGTTCTCCCGATGCGAGAATCCTCCTTGCCTCTATTCCTTCGCACTCTCGACCTCCGATGTGCCGAAGTGACGTCAATCTCTGCCACGTGTCCCAAATGGATGGACGGCTCTGATGTGTTTTAGGGTTTTCTCCCTAGAGATTTCTGATCTCTTGTCTTCGAGACTTCCGATATCCCGAATGCCGATATCCCGATGCGCCAATGCCTTTCAGGACTTTCACCCTCCTGTTCACGAAGTTTAAACCTCGTGCAGGCTCCTGTCAGATCCAATGGCTGATGAGTAATTGGACCAAGATCCGACGGTCCATATCCTTTCTGCTCTGTGTGCTCCTCTTTTGCACTGCCTCCTGGATGTGAAAACCTTTCAACGGTCCAGATCTCTCTGGCTGGATCCAATGGCAGTTGTTGCTCCTCCCAAGCTTTGGCACTTTCTTCCTAGACTTGGAAGAATTTCCAAAAAACCCAAAGGTCTTGACCTTGAATTATTTTCCTTGCGAGCTTTGCGAATTGAGTTCTCGCCTATGCGTATAAAAGCGTTGTTCCTCCCGAGCTTTAAAAATTCTAAACTCTTCAAGGAGTTCTATAGCCTCTGCACTCCTTGCAGCTACGACTTCATGCACCTAAAGTACTAACCTTCCTGAGCTTTGGCCTTCTCTGAAACATTAAGAGGTTTCCACGATTCCTGCACTCCTTGCAGAGTATTTGCATGCACGCAAAGGTGTTGTCTCTTCTGAGCTTTCCTGCTCCTCAGACCTTAAGAGAATAAATCTTCTTTCCTTCTCCTGCAGATGGATAATTACAAGGGCCTCCTGGCACTCAGTATACTCAAGCAACCTATTGCTAAGTATTTTCGGGTATTCAATAACCCTGTGTATATGCTCAATGCCCACTTGGCAGAGCCTCTTACAGAACTGCTCAGAGATTCTGTCTTCTTCTGAACTCAACAGATTTCCTCTTGTGCACTCTGGCAGTCACTCAATGCCCTCCTGGCAGAGTATCAAGAATTCTTAGTGATTCTTACTTCTAATGAACTCACAACCGAGTCCTCCTTTTGTGCACTCCTTGCACTGGCTCGACGCCCTCCTGGCAGAGCTTTACAAAACTCAAGAAGAGTTTCTGTCTGCCACTGTTTTCTTCTCCACAACCTTGCCTCCTAAGGTGTTCAACAACCTCATAGGTCTTCTTCGAGTTGTTGAATTCAATTCTTGTGCCCGCAACATGTCTTTGTCTAAATCCACAGATTCAAGAATGCATCCTCTGTGCACGACTATCAGAACCCGCAACGTTCTGCCACACCCTCCTGGTGTGAAGTCTCAAAGACTTCTCAAGCTTGAAACCACAACAACTACTGCAAAATGCATAAACATAACATACATTCATAGCATAAATAGAACACACTCACAGAAATTCATTCAACACAAGAAATATGCAGGAAAAACTGTTGTTTGTATTAAAATGGCTAATGCTTGTTTTGTACAAGGTGTCCTTGAGCATGGCCTGTAAATAAGGTCTCGACTCCTTCTCTTCTGCTCTCTACCTGCAGACTCTAACTCAACTATTCAACTCTACTATCTCCACTATTATCAAATGAGATACAATACGATCTTTTACCCGAGGGGGCTCTTCGAGCTCTTCGCTCCAAACCTCAACTACCCTATTCAATTACATTCAATGGTTGTCTAGTCTGTAGATTGGATCTAGATCTCATCCTTACAAACATTTAAAGGCCTAATTACTTCTACGCCTATGCAAAGCATGGCTTCCCATCTCAATAGCTTAATCAATTTAATTACATTTAATTTCAAATCAAAATGAGGGCTGGGCCTCTCTTTGGACTTAAATGCATGCGATTTGAATATGCTAACGTAGCTGGAATGGCTGGCTGGTCAATGTGAGATGATGCTCCTGCATCACTTCCACATAGGGTTATCAGATTTCCTTTAAATAATCCTATTCCTCCCAATGAAGGAATCATAGCAAGATTTCCTAAAATTTCCCAAGTTCTTTCTGTCATGATATTCACCCGTGTTTCTTCATCCAGAACACAGTCAATGTCGAAGTCTCCTATTCTTGTTTCTATGCACTCTTTTTCTTTGAAGATCTCTGATAAGTCAATATCTCTGTGATCATTCAGGGTTTCTTTTATTTGCAGTAATACAGTCTCTGATTCTTTATGGGGTTCTTCCATGGTCTTAGTTTCTTGACCTTCCTTAGGGTTTTCTTGTCTCATAGTCATTCTTTCAACCTTAGCAATCATTCTAGGGAAATCCAGAACTTCATGATCCACATCTTTACAACAAAGACAACTAGGTCTTCTACTAGGGCATTCCTTAGCCAGATGTCCTAGTCTTCTACAACTGTAACAAAGGGTTAATCCTCTCTTTCTCTTAAATGATCCCCAACCTTTCCTATACTGTGCATTAGGATCATAGTAGCTAACCTGCAAAAAAATCTTTCTAGGATCCTGCATCCATTTTTTAGTCCAAACATTCTTTCTATGCACGGGAATAACATATCTTTCATTATTTCTATTAGATCTACTCATATAAAACCTTATTTAATCTAGTTGTGCCCTAGTTTTCAAGCAAGGACAAAATTTATCAAACATACCTAGGTCCATACTTTTGAAACAAAAATTTCCACTTATCTTACCTTTTCAATCAAAACTTTTCACTGTTCTTACCTTTATCAAAGCACAAAGCTTCAAGATCTTACCTCTTTTCTTCAAATCTGACTTTTCTTCTTATCACATAGCTTCACAAGTCAAGTATAATAGTACGCACTAGGGCAACAGATCTACGCACAAAGCTTTCTCTTTTCTTCAGTTCCCAACAATCATAGTTTCAGGTCTCAACAATGGAACCATTTGTTGGCACAGGGGCAGACCCAGGGTTCAATGCTACAACAAAGCACCAACAAAACCCTAACTACCGGCCCTTTCGAAAACACCTGTGAAGCAGATGAAGTCTCACCCGAGGTAGAGGCAGGGGTGGTTGTAGGACTCTAGTGTCTGCAACCTTAGCTGGGACATAGATCTGTGATTGTAACACCTTAACAGAGCACTTAGCAGTTATGGTTCATCAGTATTTAACCAACAATTACTTTGCAGATAAAACCCTAATAACAGATCAACACAGTATTCACACATATCCAATATAATCAAGCACTAAGAACATCAACATAGATCAGATCTAGCATTCATTCTCATTGTTCAACACTAAGCTATCATATTAGATTCTTCTAAGCATATATCAGTGCACTAAGCATTTAACCACATAAATAAGAGAACAACCATAAAGAACAAAGAAACCACAACACAGGATATACATGGTTCACCCCCACCTTGGGGCTACGTCCACCAACTCTTCTTCTTTATTTATTTCTATTAATATTTTACATGTACAGAGCCTCAAAACACTTACTCCGCATAGGACATGAGATCTGTGCGCACTTCACCAGATCCTCCTTCCCCGAGCTAGATTATAACACTAAGCCTTTTCACAGTCTCTTACAATTAATTGCACTTAGATCTGCAAGTATTATACAGTATGCACAAAGCGCTCAAAACGCTTTACACTTAGCCCTTTAGCACTACGCCTTCCATTCACTTCTCATTCGATCTTCTACATACATCACCTAGCTTTCTATTTATACATTACAAAATCAGGCCTAAACATGGATAAAACCATGGGCCGACATCTCCATACCCGTTACATAAGCCCAAAACCCAAAAATCCCTAAAAAGGGGCTGAGATCCCGCAATCTCCGCTTCGACTTGCGCTCCACTTTTGATAGCCTGTCGAAGTCCCAAAAGTAGTTCAAACATGACCAAGGATCCTCAAAGCTTGGTCAAGGGCCAACACCTTTTTATTCAAAGATTGAAGTATTTTTTCTCCTATGTGTCCCATCCTCTTGTGCCATAGCATGGTTGGGTTGACTTTATGATGACTTGTCGATTCGATTTGAATCGACTAAGCCTGAGTTGAGACAAGTCAAGTAAAAGTCGATTCGACTTTAGGAACAATGATACCATTGCATCCAGTCGAGTTGACACTCCCTAGTAACTTGTATAGGGTTCCAATATGAACTCTTTTCATTAAGACCATCACACCTATGATCATCTTGCATGAATCCTTCTAAAATAGAGTGTGCACACCTGCATCACTCATATTGCCAACAGATATTGAGTTTCTTTCCAAACCCAGAATGCGTAGCACACCTGGAAGGGTTCTACTAATCTGATCATGTAATATCAGTCGAACTCTTCCTCATTCGACAATTTTGGTTGTCGAGTTGTCCCCCAAGAACACGTCTCCTCCTTCATATTGTTAATATTCACGGAACCATTCTCTGTGTGGTGTCATATGATAGGATGCTCTTAATTTGATCAACCAAACATCTTGATCTGACTATGTATTGGTTGACGCCAGGTACACATCACCTCCCTTATCTGAAGTCATCTATCTCTCAGTCGACTGCTCCTCGTTGGATCCGTAATGACTTCCATTGCCTTCGAATTGCACTCCCTTTTGTAATTTCCAACTTCACCACATTTCCAGCATCTTCTTGTCGACTGAACAAGGGATTTAGATCTACCCTTCTACTTAGACTTTCTACCAGAGAATTTTCCTTTATCTCTATCAACCAGTCGACCTCTCACCATTAAATCATCTTTGGTCGATCCTTTCATGTTATTCATTCTCATTTCTTTTGACAGTAGAGATGCAACCATGTCTTCTAGAACTAATGTGGTTGTATTACTCCATATATCCATGACTAAGCTTGATCCAGAATTGGATCTAGGAGCCTGTCAGGGCTCAAAAAGGCTAAAAAATGAAAGTGCTCGAAATCCAACGAAACCAGTGCCATTGCGTCCGTCTCATCTTCCTGATTCTGACCATATATTTACTTCGTCAAATGGGCTTCGTATGGGAAAGATATCACATTCTGTTCGAAAACCCAAACATGCAAAAAAATGGGTGACTGTACAGTCCACGTGGCAGGCTGACTGTACATGCCGTACAACCATACAAATGACGTGGCATCTCCTGGAGAAGCCACATGACAGGTGACAGGGAGTACAGTAGGTGATTTGGAATAGTCAGAGGGTGACACGTGTCACCACTGTAAGGGTGACACGTGTCACCACTGTAAGGGTGACACATGGCACAGGCTGACGTGGTAGACACAATGGCATGATGACAGGGTAGTGACATGGCAGTATGGTTGCTGACTGGGAAGACACCTCAGCAGACAAGTGGATGAATCAGTGTTTGACAAGTGGCAGTGGCTGATTGGTTGTTGAGGGGCCACGTGGCCCAGTCATGGGCTGCCACGTGGCACCCTGTGGTTGCCTTTTGGGTTGTGCAAAATATGGGGTCCCCACCGGAGTCGAAACCCCGACCGCCATCGCGCTACAGACTGGCAGGGCCGGGCTTACCACCCGACCTGCTGGTGTTACTTAATAGTCATATGGCAAAAATTGTATTTAAGTTTGTTTAAAAGGTAGTCAAAGGCGGAAAGGGCTGGGGCTAGGCCCCAGCCCGCGGGTGTATTGATATACCATATGGCCCGTGGATCTTGGCGGATCCCATGTGACCCGGACCTAATCCGAACAGGGCACGTGGGGGTAGGTGGTTAGTCACCGGTCTTATGACCGCGCCACAGGACCAGGAGCTAGGATAGCTAGCGCGCCCGGGAGGTTAATGCCTGGCCATATGATAGGCTCCCATATGACTAGGAGTGCGCGCCAAAAGGGTGTGCACCCTATTTTTATACAAAAGTGGGTTTTTTCCCAAAGTTTAGTGGATTTTTATTGATTTGTATGCCTGTATTAATGGATTTTATCCATTTTTGGGAGATATTGGGCATTTTTGGAGGCCAGATTTTGGGAGGAAGTTGGGGATGGATAACCAACTTCAGATCTATATAAACCAAGCCTGTTTGAGGCCATGGAGGACAGTCAAAGCAGAGTTATGCTGAAGGGAAGCCAAGTCAAAGCCATTTTTATGCAGGGAAGCTATTGAGGAGCAGATGCTTGCGAGCCATTTCTGGGAGCTCCGGTCATCCGTTTTGCATGCCATTTTTTTGGTTGGGTTCTAGAGATCTGGAAGAACATTACCAGATCAGTCTTGTAGCCAATTGGCACTGCTGTGATATATTTTTGAGCTTTGAACATAAATAAAGAAGCCTCCCCCACAGAGACAAAGGCCCGGAGACGTAGGCAACGTTGTGCCGAACTCCATTATCAATTCTCTTGCTATGGTTTGTTGTTTATTACTTCATTTCAGATCTGCATATG
>ML785929.1:425310-458743 GCA_009831015.1 Picea engelmannii | reverse complement strand
TTTCAGGGCTAGCGAGCCGCTTTTGGTTCTCCGGGCCAGTGGAGTCCAAATACGGTATTTTTAATTCTTGGTGGAAGTTAACGCCCCTTTTTTTAAGGTGCCCTCCACCACCATCGTGGTCTCTTTTCCGCACATCCCCTCTCAACAGTTCTGCAATAAATTCAAACTATCATTTACATTCATTGACCTCTTTCTGTAGGTCCATTTACAACACATATTCATACTTATGAGTTTTTCCATAGTCCTTGGCCAGTTCAGTTATATTTACAATCTGGGGGAAATAGGGTGTTACAGTGCACTTCTTTGGTGGAAGACACTCTTACCACAACTGAACATGGTCATTGAATATGTATCATGGGAGTTGTTCGAGGAACGATTCAGAGAGAGATACCTTTCTGAAGAGTTCATTGAGCACCAACTTAATGAATTGAATGTTTTATGACAAGGCAGTCGTACAATACTTGAGCATGACGCCATGTTCATGGAGTTGCTAGATACACATGCATCTGAACACTTAGAAATTAAAGGCTAACAATTTTGTGTTTGGTATCAACTTCAACATTCGTGCCAAGGTGAGAATCATGATGCCTCAGACTTTACACGATGCAGTACATAAATCTTTTATTGCAGAAGAAGAGTTGAACAATGGGGTTCAAGGTAGGAATCCTTCAAGACAGACATGACAAACACTGCATCAAGTGCTGTAGCAACAAACACTTGTTAGGAAGACTTTTGGGAAACATGATACAACCAAAGGACCTGTATTTTCTATCCCACGTAGACTGAATACCATTCAAAGGACTTCGTATAGAGCACCACCGCAACAACAACAATGTTGTCCTCAGCAATAAAAGTAGTCTAGATATTTTCTATAGAACAGATCTAGGCCTTAGAACCCTAGACCAACAGATTCTTACTCTAAGACTAGGAGCATCAACCCTAAGAACATATGTTGGACTTGTGGAGAGCCACACTACCAGAGAGATTTCCCTATTGAGAAGGAAAGAGCTGTCAGATCACTAGGAGAAACTACAGTGGGGTATTTGGGCAAGGCCCACAAGATTCATACAACAGTTAATAACTGTCAGGCTGAGCATCAATCTACAGTGCTTGAGACTTCAAGTATGATAGCTGATCAACAGTTTAGTGTTTTGATAGATCCAGGAGCTAATCAGAGTTTTATATCTAGTGTTGCGCTTAAAAGAATTAAGGTGAAGGCAATTGAACAAGATGAGTTTAGATATGCAGAAATGGAATCTGGTGCCAAGAAAAAGGTTGGAGGAAAATTTAAGGATTGCAACATTAATTTGGGTGATTTTGTCACAAGTGTAAACCTGTATGTCACAATCTTGGGATCTTACGACATTGTGATTGGAATGGATTGGTTAGAATCACACAACATGACACTTAACTGTAAGATTATATGATTACGTTTGATTGATGATTTGGGACAGAGTAGATTAATTGTAGGAAGAAACAAAGGAGTGTCTTCGATATTTATTTCTTCCCTACAATTACATAAAAGTATGCGCAAGGGATGTAAGTTGTATGCTATTTTAGCACTTAATGAAAAAGGTGACGCGGAAAGATTGGAATACTTTCCTCTAGTGTCAGAGTTTGCTGATGTTTTTCCTAAAGAGATACCAAGTCTACCACTAGAAAGATAATTGGAATTCACTATAGAGTTGAATCCTAAAACAAAACTGATTGCTAGAATGCCTTATCGGATGTTGACACCATAATTGCAAGAGTTAAAAATGAAATTGAAGGAATTGTTGGATTTGGGACTTATACATCCAAGCATATCATTGTGGGGTGCATCAGTATTTTTTTTAAGAAAGAAGGACAGATCGTGGAGGATTTGCATAGATTATTGTTAGTTAAGCAAAGCCATGATCAAGAATCAATACCCGCTACCAAGAATTGATGACTTATTTGATCAAAAGAAGGGATCAACAACATTTTCAAAGATTATATTTGAGATCAAGATATCATCAGTTGCGAATCAAAGAGGAAGATATCCCTAAGACCACATTTAAAACGAGATTTGGAAATTATGAATTTACTTTATTACTGTTTGGATTGACGAATGCCCTAGGTGTATTTATGAGTTTACTGAATGGGGTATTTTGTGAGTATTTGGATAAGTTCATACATGTGTTTATTGACGATATATTGACTTAGTCTCGGATGAGAGAGGAGCATGAAAATAAACCGAGATTAGTTTTATAATGTTTAAGAGAAAACAAGTTGTATGGGAAACTGTCAAAATGTCATTTTTATCAGACGATGATTCATTATTTGGGACATATTATTTTGGGAGAAGGTATCGCTGTGGATCCAACGAAAGTTGAAGCTATTATGGAATGGATAGCACTGATGAACGTGCATGAAGTACGTAGTTATGGGATTATCAGGTTATTATCGACGCTTTGTCGAAGGATTTTCAAAGATAGAAAATCCAATCACAGAATTGCAGAAGAAGAGCAAGAAGTTTGTATGGTCTGAGAAATGCACAGAATCATTTAAGAAGCTTAAGGAATTATTAATGATAACACTGATAATGAAGGTTCCAGATATGGACAAGGAATTCTTGGTATCCACTAATGCATCCAAGGAAGGACTGGGTGGAGTACTGATGCAAGAAGGTCGAGTTATCGCGTATATTTCAAGGAAACTAAGAAGGCATGAAGATAATTACACAACGCATGACTTGGAATTATTGGTGATCATTTATGCCTTACGATTTTGGAGACATTACCTTATCGAACGAAAATTCAAATTAAAAACTAATCATTGTGGATTGCAACACATATTTTCTTAGAGTGACTTGAATGCACGACAAAGGCGTTGGTCGGAACTTTTAAGTGAATATGATTTCGAGATCTTGTATATCAAAGGAACAATTAACAAAGTAGCATATGTGTTGAGTCAGAGACCTTGCATTTTCCTAGTAACACCACTACAAAAGAACCTTCAAGAAATGATTTTAACGTTACAGATTGATGAAGACTCGTATAAGGAAGTAAAATATAATATTAGAAAAGATACGATGATGGTACCTATATATGAGGGTTATTCTTTGAATAGTGACATACTTTTAAGATATAATAACATAATTTATGTACCACCAAATGACGAATTAAGAAGGTTAATTTTGAATGAAGGTCATTGAGTGATGTATATGGCTCATCCTGGAGTCACGAAGATGAAGGCATACCTTAAACCTTTATTATTTTGGAAGGGATGAAGAAATATATAGTTAAATATGTGGCGAGATGTCTTGAATGTCACTAAGTGAAGGCTAAACATAGAAATCTAGAGGGATTGTTACAACCACATGCGATTCCTGAATCGAAATGGGAAGTCATTATGATGGATTTCATTGTTGGATTTCCACTGACGGAAAGGAGACATGATTCTATTTTTTTGGTAGTTGACACTTTGATGAAGAGTGCACACTTTATTCCAATTCGAACAACGTATCAGGCACCAGACATAGCTAGAGTTTTTGTTAGCGAGATTGTGAGATTGCATGGGGCACCAAGGAAGATAATATCTAATAGAGGAATGATATTCACAATACTTTTTTGGACTAGTTTCCAAGAGGCTTTGGGAACACAATTGAATTTTAGTACTACATATCACCCCAAAACAGATGGACAAACAAAAAGAACGAATCAAATTTTAGAGGATATGCTTCGAATATATTTGATGGATCAACATAAACATTGGGAATATTTTTTACCATTGGAGAGTATGTGTACAACAATAAAAATTATCAGAGAACAATAAAGATGGCACCTTTTGAGTTTCTTTACAGATGACCGTGTAGGACACCTTTGAGTTAGGATCAACTATAGGACAAAGCCTTGGTGGGACTAGAATTGATCCAAGAAATGGAAGATCATATGCAATCCATAAGGTAAAGGATTAAAGAAGCTCATGACCGACAAAAAAGTTATGCATATGTGCATCGTATAGACCATAGTTATGAGATTGGTGACAAAATTTTCTTGCTGGTGAAACCACACAAGAGTTCGATTAAGTTTGGAAAGGGTGATAAAATCTCTCCAAGGTTTTTGGGACCTTTCGAAGTTGTGGAAAAGAAAGGACACATGGCTTATCAACTAGCCTTACTTGATTCTTTGAGGCGTATGCACGATGTGTTTCATGTTTCAGTTTTACATCATTAAATTTCATATCCGTCACATGTTATTGACATGAGTTATTTGTAGGTATCAGACGAGGGGGCTCTCCTAGTGGAGCTGATCTGCATACTGGACCATCACACTCGACAACTACGATGATGAATAGTTGATTAGGTCAAGGTCCAGTGGGACAGTTATAGTCCACATTCTGCTACGTGGGAGGACGCATATGAGATGCGTCAAAAGTTTCCTTATTTGTTTGATAGATTGGATATATAGATTAGTATCAGATACATTTATTACTTTCATTATTAGATTGTAAAAACTTCAGGATGAAGTTTAAAACAAGAGGGGGTGTATGTAACATCCAGTTCTACTAATCACATTTTTACACCGACTTATTCTTTGAGGACATTTGCGAGCAAGTGATATGGTTATGGTACATTATGATTTCTGCCTTGATTATGAGTTATGCTATATTGAGTATTGAGATTTATATGTTATTTTTCAAGATGTATATATTGATAGGTATTATGATGATTTTTCCTGAGTGTGCAAGAAACATGATAGGTTAAGGATGTTGATGGAATCAACAGACTTCCTTGGACTCTGGATTGAGTCAGGGAGTGGACTTGTATTTTGGTTTGAGTATTTGATTTACATACATGTGTTTAATGATGATTTCAATGTGGATATTATGTATATGGATTATTGACATTTTCCTTATCTATGAATGCAGACATGGTGATGCTTGCTAATCCAACTCACATATGGAGTAAAAGGGTCATACACAGAAACCTGATGAATGAGGGAGAGGTGTGGAAATATCCCTATGATAGCTTACTAGCACTCCCACCGTGATCTGAATTGAAGGTTAACGATTAACTAGTTCGAGAGGTCCACGATGCCATGAGGGAAGACTGAGACAATCGCTCACGAATAATTCTAAGGGGCACACAATAAGACAAAATCCTTGTTCCTTAGAAAATCTCTTAGTCTCTCACAAGGTCATTACGATGGATTTCATTGTGGGATTTCCACTGACGGAAAGGAGACATGATTCTATTTTTGTGGTAGTTGACACTTTGACGAAGAGTGCACACTTTATTCCAATTCGAACAACGTATCAGACACCAAACATAGCTAGAGTTTTTGTTAGTGAGATTGTGAGATTGCATGGGGTACCAAGGAAGATAATATTTGATAGAGGAATACTATTCACAAGACGTTTTTGGACTTGTTTCCAAGAGGATTTTGGAACACAATTGAATTTTAGTACTACATATCACGCCAAAACCGATGGACAAACAGAAAGAGTGAATCAAATTTTAGAGGATATGATTCGAATATATGTGATGGATCAACATAAATGCTGGGAATATTTTTTACCATTGGTAGAGTATGTGTACAATAATAACAATTATTAGAGAACAATAAAAATGGCACCTTTTGAGTTTCTTTACGGACGACTGTGTAGTACACCTCTGAGTTGGGATCGACTAGAGGACAAGGCCTTGGTCGGACTAGAATTGATCCAAGAAATGGAAGATCAAATGAAATCCATAAGGAAAAGGATTAAATAAGCTCATGAATGATAAAAAAGTGATGCAATTGTGCATCGTATAGATCGCAATTATGAGATTGGTGACAAAATTTTCTTGCTGGTGAAACCACACAAGAGTTCGATTAAGTTTGGAAAGGGTGATAAAATCTCTCCAAGGTTTTTGGGACCTTTCGAAGTTGTGGAAAATAAAGGACCCATGGCTTACCGACTAGCCTTACCTGATTCTTTGAGGCGTATGCACGATGTGTTTCATGTTTCAGTTATACGTCATTAAATTTCATATCTGTCACATCTTATTGACATGATTTATTTGTAGGTATCGGACGAGGGGCTCTCTTAGCAGAGCCAATATGCATACTAGACCATCGCACTCGACAACTACGATGATGAATAATCGATTAGGTCAAGGTCCAGTGGGACAGTTATAGTCCACATTTTGCTACGTGGGAGGACGCATATGAGATGCATCAAAAGTTTCCTTATTTGTTTGATAGATTGGATATACAGATTAGTATCATATACATTTATTACTTTCATTATTATATTGTACAAACTTTAGGATGAAGTTTAAAACAAGACGAGGTGTATGTAACATCCAGTTCTATTGATCACATTTTTACACCGACTTATTCTTTGAGGACACTTGTGAGCAAGTGATCTGGTTATGGTACATTATGATTTATGCCTTGATTATGAGTTATGCTATATTGAGTATTGAGATTTATATGTTATTTTTCAAGATGTATATATTGACATGTATTATGATGATATTTCCTGAGTGTGTAAGAAACATGATAGGTTAAGGATGTTGATGGAATCAACAAACTTCCTTGGACTCTGGATTGAGTCAGGGAGTGGACTTGTATTTTGGTTTGAGTATTTGATTTACATACATGTGTTTTATGATGATTTCAGTATGGATATTATGTATATGGATTATTGACAATTTCCTTGTCAGTGGATGCAGACTTGGTGACACTTGCTAATTCGACTCACATATGGAGTAAAAGGGTCATACACAGAAACCTGACGAATGAGGGAGAGGTGTGGCAATGTCCATGTCATAGCCTACTAACACTCCCGTCGTGACCTAAACTGAAGGTTAACGATTAACTAGTTCGAGAGGTCCACGATGCCATGAGGGAAGACTGAGACAATCACTCACGAATAATTCTAAGGGGCACACAATAAAACAAAATCCTTATTCCTTAGAAAATCTCTTAGTCTCTCACAAGGTCGACCAATGGAGTGTTGACTCCAAGTTTTTGACAAACTTCCAAACTAGTCAATGGTGAGTGGCACCTTAGAGCACAAAAGTGAGTCTTGAAGGGCACGTCGCGTAAATAAAATGGAGAGTAAATAAAAAACTAGATGACCTAGAAAATTTAAATGAATGCTTAGATTTTGTTAGAAAAGAGCATACAATTAATTGTTATATTATAAACCAGAAAACTAACAAAGAGTCTAAGTCTAAGTGCTTTGTCTAAATAAAACATTAAAAGGGTTAAGGGAATTTAGACTTAATAAATTTAGTAAAAGAAGAACAAAAATCAAAAGTTGGGTTGGTGCACATGTGTGCATGAAAATAATTAAAATTGAATTTTTATTTAAAAATAAATCTTTTCAAGAGAGAATAGGTGTTCAACGTAGAGTTAGTATCCTAAGTCAATCAACCTCTAAATCCTAACTAAAAGAAGACTCCTAAGCAAACTCAAACTGAAATTTAGTTAGGGGACACAATAAAGGAGGGATTGGGGAACTAAGAGACAACTAAGAGGAAAAATAAGAACAATTTGGGGAATGTGAGGGAAAATGTTTAATTAATTAAAATAAAAATGGATTTAACATGTGCAACTTGGGGAGAGTGTGACATGTGTTGTGGGTGAATAATCCATAATTTAATTATTAAAATTGTTTATTTGTGCATGAGAGCACATGTGTCAATGCAATTTTTCCTACAAAAGAAATGGGTGAGGAAGAGAGAATGGACCCTATTGTTGGATGAATGTTATGCTACTGAAATTTTTTACTAGTTTACTTGTGGAGAGTTGGGTTTCAAGCTTGTGCAATAGGTGGAAGCCTCTCCTTACGAGGACAAGTTTATGCTACTGAGTTTTTGGTTTTTTTGTGTGGCCTCTTTGCGGCTCGAGGGATAAGGGGGAAGAAGAGTACCCTAGCATTGGATGGGAGGCACCAATGAAGTCATTTGGTTAGCAGGCCAAGGAGAAGGAACATGCACAAGATATTAGTAGAAGATCAAGCTCAAGTTCAACATTCGTTGGGTTACGATATTTTGTTTTGTATTTAATTACTGATAATGCAATATTAATTGTGTAAATTCTTCAGTGCGATTAGGGGACAAATTGTTGTGTATGGAATTGGTATAGATAGAATTTTATCGGATTGTAAATAAAAGAGAATAAACCTTTTAATTCCTAGCTTTATACTTATTAGATGATTTGTTTATATGTCGTTCCATGGATGAATTCACTGTATGTCTAATGACGAAGTGATATGAATTGTTGTGTGAATCAATTCCAATAGGTACACATATATCTAGTTGGTAAATCTTTGTTTTATCATTCATGTTAATCTTGTGGAAATTAAAAAAAAAAATGGCGTAGCCCAAGGGTTAGAATAATAATAATAATAATAAAACAAGAAAAGTATTCCTGTATGTTCATAATTTTTGATAACATTTCTCTGTTGAAATCTAAGCTATGAATTTCTTTAACAATAATCTAACTTCGGATTGATGTAATGAGCATACCCACATTTAATTTCAGTTAAAATTTTACATTATAACAATGAATAAATGACTATGTTCCTGGATGTGAATATCGTCTGATGTCTTTGAAATTTATGAAAATAAGAATGCATTCGTCGTATCTGTAGAAAATGGAAAGAACAAATACCGGTTCACTTATTTATTTATATAATTATGTTGGCTAATTTGTTTTTATTTAAAAAAATAAATTGATACGCCTTTTCTATTGAGCCCAATTGTTCAAATTTAAAGCCCTTATGATCAAGAGATGATCATAAATAATAAAATTTTAACGAGTAATTACCCTCACGCAAGATGTATATGTTATCTCATGTTTGAGACTATGATCTTGTCCCTTGTTTTAGGTGTTTCCTTTAAAGCGAAGATACACCGAGTGCTTTAGAGTCAAATCCTAAAAGATGATAACATTCACATTACCTTCATCAAGTCTGCTTGTTACTTCTTCCTTCACTAGGTCTAACCAAAAATTGATTTTCCAAATGAAATTTATGGTAACTTTCCTAAAGCTTGTTGTTTTTGTCGTCTTCCCAAGAAAAAACTTGTACAACATGCCACATATCCAATTTTACAAATCCGATTATGAAATTTTACCTAAGTTACCTTGATATGTCTCCTTAGAGCCCTAAAAATTTCATAGTTTGAAAATTCCCATAAAATAAGTTATAGTGAAAATGCCAAACTGACCTATTTGAAACCGATTTTAGGACTATTCGAAAACCCTAACTTCCACAGGGAATATATTAGAAAGTACAACGAAACAACATCTGAAATTTTAACCACATGTACCTAGATATTTTTCGTATGTCTCCTCAAAGTTTCAAGGTCTAAAACATCCCAAAAAATAAGTTATAGCGAAAATGAAAAACTGACCTGTTTTAAAATAATTGCAGGAGCATTTAGGAACCCTAACTTCCACAGGGAATATCTTTGAAAGCATAATGAAAAAACATCTAAAATTTTAACCACATGTACCTAGAGATATCGCCTCCATATCCACAAAATTTCATGGTTTGAAATGTCCTATAAAATAAATTATAGTGAAAATGATAAACTGACCTGAAATTGATTTCACAACTCTCACCTTTTGGAATGATATCCAATCTTTGTTCATCAAATTCTTCAAATGTTATTACATTTTCACCCCCATACCTTCTCTTTTTATACTTTATAATAACCATTCATACTTTATACTTTATGTTAATTCAAAAATACAAAACACCCATTAATTAAATAATTAGTTCCCTTTTTTTATTTCACTTTCCAAATACCATGGGAAAATACCAAGGGCTTCCAAACCCATGGGTTTGAAACCACCATTTCAATTTTCAATTTTTCACACGCACCCCTTTTTTTAATATACTTGTAAACCTATATATAAATTAATCTTGGAAATGCTATATGTATTTGTAAATTTGTAAGATGACATTAATGATAACATTAATCCTTTGACATCAATGGAAATAATTACAACAATATCCCCCTTTGTCATTGATGGCAATCATGTAATGAAACACATAGTACAACATGAATAGAAATAATTCCCCCCCCTATTTGCAACTCAATTTCCCCCATATCTGCAACTCTCCCTTTGTCTGAAACACTCCCCCTTTGACATCAATGGAAAAGGGATGCTCCCCCTGAGCTTGTACTTTTCCTTAAGCACTTAGTGTCTAGATGAGATGGATATTAATCCCAATTTCACATCCCTTGATTTTTTATGACTGTAAAAACTACTCAAACAAGTTAAAGAAACACTCTTGAAGAGGTATGGTCATTGTCACCAACAACGCAATATAATTAGTCTTTGTCAATCCAGACAGTCTCTGTATCCAACATAAGCTATAGTATATCTCCAACAACAGTCAAACATGTTTTGATCGGTCTCAACAAATCCAAGTTTATTAAGCAAGAAACAATTGATTCAAAAAAATACATCAATTGTGTTGGCATATAAACATCTTCAAGTACCCCCCCCTCCCCCCTTGAGGGATCAATAAGTAGCAACAATAGTTCTTATTGAAAATTATAGTCGACGGACAACCTAGTCGAAACTCCAGTCGACTGGCATGTTGGGTCGATCCTCGGTTGATCACTTCCAAGGCAATCATTGGTAAGAAAGAGTAATGTTTCACGACTATACAACTGATGATACACAATGATATGAAGTCCTCAAACATCTGGTCAAATGATTTCGTGACCATCCATCAATCCAACCACAATATATCTTAGTAGTTGACACTGATCCACTCTTTCATGTCTCTTTTGAAAATATCTGAAAGCATGATTTCCATTCTTTCGATTTATATGGTGAGGATGATACTATGGCATATATTTTTGTGCTAGTTGATCAAAGGAAGTAGGCTCAAGGTCAAGTTCACTTACAAGAGTATAAAAACCTGGTAGATCAACAACATGCTTAAATTATGGCATGTGAGGAATAAGCAACTCATCAATATGTTCAACACCATAAACAATAGGTTGTTCTTCTAGAAAACCAGTTTGAATTTCACCTGCACAAAATAGAACTTCCATGGTTGTAGCAAGGCCAGGTGTAGGTAGAGATGCAACAACAACATCATATCCAAGACCCATTCTTGGTGATTTCATCTTAGGAGTAATAGGAACAAAAATACCCTGTCCATTATTTCCAAGTCCTGCTCCGATATAACCCATATTGCTCAGCAGTCAGGACCCAATACCTGTAGTGTGTTTTTCAAAGCGAGTTGTGCAAGACCACCTTGGTAGAAAAGATATTCTGAATTCACCCTTGTTGTCCTTGAGGAAGGTCAGGTTTCTATGGGACATCATTCTCTTTCTTCCCGTTCCCTTCATTTTTTATGGAGCATTTGAGGACATCAACATAGCTTTTAGGTTTTTCTTCATTTACTTTCTTTGTTGGCTCTGTAGCTTTTGAATCTTGTATTGTGATAATCAATCTTATCATAACCAAGACTAGAATGAATGACTGGAGATATTTTACAATTGATGATATCATCTAAGGTTTCAATACTCTTTTCAAAATTCAAGCTTCTACTCAACTTAATAGTTGTTTTCTCTAGTTCCCTTCTTAAAGAAATAATTTCAAATTCTAGCTTTTGGTAGTTTTCTTCCTTTTCCTTCAGCTAGATTCTCACCACTTCTTCAATCCTTCTTGCCTCTTCTAATTGAACCTTTAGGTTCATGATAGTATTTTAGATTTATTCAAGGCTTTGTGACATTTTTTCTTTTTAATCACGATCCTCTTATTCATATTTCTATAAATGCTCCTTTTGTTTCAAATTCTTTTTCCTAAGATTTTTTATTTCGTCCAAGGCACAAATGAGTTTGTTGACGCCCAAAAGCATAACATGGAATCCCCGCATGCAAATTGGTTGCAATTACTTAATACTTATATATATTTAATAATATACTAAATAGGCAGGACCCCGTTATGTGAATAATAATGATGAAGGATGCCTCGTCTTTTTATGTGCTCATGTCTATTTTGAAAAACTGACTCTATAGTTTGAATCAAAACTGCTTTCCAAGAGAAATGGGCAGATGATAGGTTTATTGGCAATTTAATTTAAAGCGGAAAGGGAAAAGGTGTTTTTTTAATGAGCATCTTGGTTTATTCTGCTGCATATATGTTTTGAATTTTGTTTTTAGTTGATTAAAAATCCAAGCATGGGATGTATATGGTTATGAGATATTGCACTTATGAATTCTTGTTATTATCATGGACATTGGTTAATTTTGAAGGGTGGCAATGCTTCCCTAGCAATGAATGTGGGACATATTATATACCTTGTGCTAAGTGTTAAGTGCATACATAAAACTTAGGGGTTATGGAAGATGGAAAATCCGACTTTGTATTGAATTGTTATTTGGTAACTATAGTGGATTATGTGATGGAGGCGTTGGTGCACTTGTAATTGATTATGGTTGATGGAATTAATGTAATATATGACGTGAAATTACTGCACGTAGATCTAACCCTACCTCAAGGTCTCCACCCTCACTTGGTTCACATTTGTTTGATTGCTTTGGCTGGTACTGCCTCCGTTTTGCTCGGCCTTGGAAAAAATAGTATTGATTATTGGGTTTCTGGCATTTTGCATACATGTATGATAGCTCTCACCTCTCCATTCATGAAATATAACTCCGCTAAGAATAAATTCATGAGGTTGGCTCTTATATTTGATTACAGACTGTGTTTTTTTGAAGTTTTAATGAATGCATGAGGGTATCAACTGCGTAATGGCATTTAAAGTGGAGTTTCTCCTTGTTGACATTTAAGTGTTCAAGCTAATTAATGGTCAAAATTTCCTTTTTGTTTGGATGACATTGCATCTAGAATGTGTGTTGATCTGTTGCTATGAATGTTAGCAAATAATTATGGCAATTATTGTTCGGGTTTCACTCATCTCTGGTCATTAAAATTCAAGGATTTTTGTTCTCTGTAAAACAAAAAGTAGTTGTTTGCTTCATAATATTACCCAATCATGGGAGATTTGTAGCTCCTTCCAACTACCTCTCAAATGTTTGTTAGATGTATGGTGTATTTTCCTTGCGGCCTCCATGAGAGGTCTTTGAAGAGGTCAATGGAAAGTGATGTGTTAAGAGATGGTTAAATGTTGTTTTTTGGTACAAACCCTTTGTGAAGGTTTCACCTTTGAGTTCTCCCCGACCTCGATTCTTCTATTTATGTATGGAAATTACGATTTTCAAACTCTAGTTTTGATTTATGTTGTAAGAGAATAACCAGACAATGGGAAGGTTTGTTAATTGCATTAAATCTAGGTTCGTTTGTTGATTATCCACATGGGTTTTTGGTTGATTTTGAAAAAATATATCATGTTAAAGTACATGAACACCAATTGCACTGGGTTTTAAACCCACTCTATTTACGCAACAAGTATTAGAGTTATGATTCCAGTGTTGTATGGTGAAAGGTCAATGGATTAGGTTGTGGTGTCAACCTCCCACACACCATTGGTGAAGTCTGGTTTTAATTGGGTTGAATGTCTTTGTTAACAGTCTTTCCTAAAAACTTTGATGATAAAGAAAAAGGGAAGTGGGAATTTGTACACTTGACAGTCTTGGAACTTACCCGGGGTTTTATATGGGATGATATGAAAACAAACGTGTTGGATTTTACTTACCAAATAGAGAAAAGTTTTGGCAATTATTTTATTGATGGTGATGGCATTTTTTTTGGATATCATTACATATAATAGAATAGTAATCATTTTTTTCCTTTTCATTATACCATTTTTTGTTCATTATATTCCCCTCGCCTTCCCAAATACATTTGAATCATTCCTTGTTCTATTATTATGAAATTTAAATTCATGATGAAAACAGAAAGGATTAATAACGAATGAGAAAAAACTAAGCTTATGACTAGTGTTTAAAAGTTGAATATGGATACAATTTATGTTACGTCTGCATTTGCTTGAATAGTACTTGTTGTTCGTTTCCCAATCATGCTACCACTTTTTGCACATTATAAGCCCCTCATCTTCCAAATAGCCCTACCACTCCCTATTCAAATGACAATTTTTATTGATTTTTATTAAGTTGATGGATGGATTGCATGTGCTTTTGTGGTAAATAATAGAGCCAACCTTTTGATTTTATTTAGGTAGAGTATTAGTGCATGGATTGTTAAGAGTTTTTCATGACATGTTGGAATATTACTTCAGGATGAGATTCTTTAGTAGAGGCAGTAATGGTAGAGGAAATAGAGGTAGAGGAAATTGGCAGAGGGTTCATAAAAAGCCTCAGTTTTCAATACATTTCAATGTTAATCCACAGGAATTAAATCATCTCTTTCAAGTTGGGTTCTTCAACCTAGTTGACCATGGGATCCTCTAGCCCTGACTTAAGAGACCTCCATTCCATCCACACCAAAAATTTTCTGGTATTTGTGATCCCCTCATGTGTCTATGCAGTCAGAACCACATGCCAATGATGGTTGGCAAGAGATTGTCCATCAGCCCGTCGCTCATCACCATGGTTGGCCTATTGCATCTTTGCTGCTACCCCCTCCTCCACTGCCAAAAAATCCAAATCCCCAAGTTGATCATGTTATTTCACCTGTACAATCTTCTCATGCTAGTAAGAGGCTAAAAAATGATGTTCCCAAGCTAGAGAAAGATAAAGGAAAAGGAGTGGCCACTCCCTCCAAATCATCCAAATAGTTCTCTGAATATGTGTCTTCATCTTAAAAATGATTGTTCTCATGTTATCAATGCAGTCCAACCTCAAGGTTCCAATCATCCTAAGGATGTAACAGAAATATTAAAAGAGGACAACAGTGAAAGGATGCCAAATTCCTATCACAGTAAATACAGTTTTTAGCGGTGATTAATGTTATTTTCTATTTTGAGAACAATCTTTTTACTTTGACAATGTTTTGGACAACAATAATATATTTGTTGGTTGTGGAGCCTAATTATCTTCTAGATTTAGAGGTCTTTGTTTTCAGCCATGTTTATACCCCATGAAGACTTTACACCCCAGAAGAATGTACACTCTTCCACATGGGGGAGTGCAAAGGGGGGTTACCCCCTTTGCGGGGTCCGGGGGCAAGCGGGCCCCCGAAGGAAAAATTACCTTGTAAATGTATATTGTAATTTCATTGTAAATCTGGATCGTTCACTATAAGGTCGCAGCTCTTACGGTAGAAATTATGTTAGGATTTTTTTTTCCTAGAAGGCAACCCTCTTTTATGAGAGAAATGTATTGCAGCTAAGGATGATAGCGAATATTGTATTCTAAGATAGGAGACCGTGAAAGAAAGAAGATGAAGCTACAACGGGTTTGTTGTAGGTTGTATCCCTTCGATTACTGGATAATAATAAAGGAAGGACCTAGCAATTTCTTTGGTGGACGTATCCCACACTGGGGAACCACGCATATCTGTGTCTCTATTACATTGTGTATCTTTTGTGTTTTATTTATTCATTTGTTTTATTTTATTGCTCCGCGATCTTGTTTTTCTAACAACTGGTATCAAAGAGAAAGGTAACTCACAGGAAAAGAGGGTTCCTGGTTCGAGTGGGAGCAATGTCGGAAGATGGAAAGTTTCGGGTCAAAAATTTAACAGCCAAAATTACCAGTTATGGAAGATGCAGATGGAAGATTATTTATATCAGAAGGATCTATTCCTACCATTGGGTGGAATAGCAAAGAAGCTGATGGTTATGAAGGATAAACAATAGGAGATTTTTGACAGAAAGGCTCTAGGAACGATATGGTTGAGCCTGGCAGCGTCGGTGGCTTTTAATATTTCAAAAGAAAAGACAACGAAGGGTTTGATGGATGTATTGGCTAAATTGTATGAAAAACCCTCATCATCCAATAAGGTATTTCTAATGAAGAGATTATTTAATATGAAGATGTCAGAAGGTGGGTCTGTTGCAGATCATTTAAATGAATTTAATACGGTTACTAATAAACTAAGTTCTGTAAAAGTGGACTTTTATGATGAGGGCAGGGCTCTTCTAATATTTTTCTCATTGCTAGAAAGATAGAACGACTTGGTCATGGCTGTAAGTAACTCTGTCTCTGGTTCAAATACTTTAAAATTTGATGATGTTGTTGGTGTTATCCTTAGTGAGGAAATGCGACGGAAAAGCACAAGTGATACATCAGATAATGTGTTGAACATGGAGAACAGGGGAAGACAAAAGGATAGAGGAAAGGGCTCAGGGAACCACGAGAAATCTAGGAAGGGAAGATCCAAATCTAGACTTGGAAAGATAGAGTACTAGAATTGTGGGAAGAAAGGACATATGAAGAAAGAATGCAAAGCTCCAAAGAAACAAATAGATGGACAACAGGAGAGAAATCAGGAAGCAAATGTAACAGGTGATGTGTTACAAGATGATTTGATTCTTTTTGTAGATAATATTTTTGAGTCTTGGGTGGTAGATTTAGGGGCTTCATTTCATGCCACACCCCATAGGAAACATTTCCTAGATTATGTTCAAGGTTATTTTGGACAGGTTCATTTGGGTGATGATGCACCATGCAAAATTGTTGGAATGGGAAAGGTAAAAATAAAGCAAAGAAATGGAAATGAATGGTTGTTGAAAGAGGTAAGACATGTTCCAGATCTAAGGAAAAATCTAATTTCAACAGGATAGTTAGCAAGTGAAGGTTGTATATCCATATTTACAGATAATACGTGGAAGGTCATCAAAGGATCATTGGTGATAGAAAAAGGAGAGAAGGTAGGTACATTGTATTTATGTACTGGTAGTACTGACTCTTCTATCTCTTTAGCTTCTATAGGAGTGGATACAACATTGTGGCATCATAGGCTTGGACACATGAGTGAGAAGGGGATGCAGATACTTCACAAAAGAAATTTGTTTCTAGATCTTAAACAAATTGATCTGGACTTCTGTGAGCATTGTGTTTATGGAAAACAGAAGAGAGTCAGATTTCTTAGAGTCGGAAAGGAAAAGAAGAGTGAAAGGTTAGAGCTTGTGCATACAAATGTATGGGGACCAGATCAGGTATCATATCTTCGTGGCTCTCGTTACTATGTTACTTTTATTGATGATGCAACTAGAAAAACTTGGGTTTATTGCATTCAACAAAAATCTGATGTTTTTGATACTTTTAAGAAATGGAAAGCTTTGGTTTAGAATGAGACAGGAAAAAATTTGAAGTGTCTCAGATCAAATAATGGAGGTGAATATTGCAACAAGGAGTTTGATGATTACTGTTCATACCATGGGATTCGTAGAGAGAAGACAACTCCAAGAACACCACAATAAAATGGTGTGTCAGAAAGGATGAACATGACAATCATGGAGCGTGCAAGGAGTATGAGATTGCATGCTGGTTTGCCCTTATAGTTCTGGGTAGATGCTGTAGATACTGTTGTTTACTTAATAAAAAGAGGACCTTCAAGCTCTTTGGATGGTAGAATTCCAGAGGAGGCATGGACAAAAAAAAGGTAAACTATTCTTTTTTGAAGACTTTCGGCTATGAAGCATTTGTCCATATTGATAAAGAAAATAGAACAAATCTTGAGGCAAAATACAAGAAGTGTACCTTTATTGGATACTGTGTTAATGATTTTGGTTATCACTCATGGTATTATGAGAATAACAAAATTATTAGGAGTAGAGATGTCATATTCAATGAGAAGGTCATGTACAAATATTAGTTGCAGGGAAAGAAACAGGAAAAAGAAAAACCAGAATACACAGTGCTTGATGAGATCACTGGAAAAGAAATTCCAAAGGAACCAGAAAATCAAAATGTACAACAACATGAACAACATGTACCTCAAACTATTGCAAGTGTAGTTAGAAGATCTACCAGGTTAATTATATCCCCTGAACGATACTCTCCTTCATTGTATTATTTATTGTTGACTGATTTTGGCAAACTAGAATGTTATGAAGAGGCAATGCAGGTAGACACCAAAAAGAAGTGGGAGCAAGGCATGAAGGAGGAAATGGATTCCTTGGTAAATAACCAGACTTGGGACTTGGTTCAGTTGCCTGCAGGAAAAAGAGCATTGCAGAATAAATGGGTTTACAAGTTGGAGGAAGAAGATGGGGAAGAAAAGCAGTACAAGGCTAGACTTGTTGTAAAGGGGTTTGTACAAAAGAAAGGTATAGATTTTGATGAAATATTTTCTCCTATTGTTAAAATGACTTCAATTAGGACTATTTTGAGTCTCGTGGCAGTAGAAGATTTGCATCTTGAACATTTATATGTAAAAACAACTTTTCTCTATGGGGATTTGGAGGAAGATATTTATATGCAACATCCACATGGGTATGAGGTCAAAGGGAAGGAGAATTTGGTATGCAGGTTGAAGAAGAGCTTGTATGGCCTAAAGAAAGCTCCAAGGTAGTGGTATTTGAAGTTTGACATGTCAGGGTTATAGTAGATGTCATTTTGATCAGCGTGTTTATTTTAAAAATCTAGAAAATGGAATCCATATTATCTTACTATTATATGTACATGACATGCTTGTTGCAAGGTCTAATATGCAGGATATAAATGTGCTCAAGAAGAAATTATCTAATTCATTTGCGATGAAGGATTTGGGTGCTGCAAAGAAAATCCTTGGTATGAGAATAACAAGAGACATGAAAAATCGCAAATTGACATTGTCTCAGGGTGAGTACATAGAGAAGGTGTTGGAAAGGTTCAGAATGCAGAATGCAAAACCAGTTAGTACACCTTTGGCCATCCATTTCAAATTAACTAAGGAAATGTGTCCCAAGACACAGGAGGAGATAAAATACATGTCCAGGGTCCCTTATTCATCAACAATTGGTAGCTTGATGTATGCGATGGTTTGTACAAGACCAGATATTGCACATGCAGTGGGAGTTGTGAGCAGGTATATGGACAATCCAGGTAAAGAACATTGGGAGGCAGTAAAGTGGATTCTCAGGTATTTGAGAGGTACTGCTACTCATGAATTATGTTTTGGAGGTTCATACATTGTTCTACAGGGATATGTTGATTCAGATATGGCAGGGGATAAAGATAGCAGGAGGAGCACCACAGGGTATGTTTTTACTATAGGTGGAACAACAGTAAGTTGGATTTTGAAACTAAAAAAGGCTGTTGCACTTTCAACAAAAGAATCAGAGTATGTTGTTGCTACAAAGGCTAGTAAAGAAATGATTTGGTTACACAGGTTTATGGAGGAATTGGGAAAGAAGTAGGAGAATAGTAGGTTGTATTGTGATAGTGAGAGTTCCATTCATATTGCAAAGAACTCAACCTTTCATTTGAATACTAAGCATATACAGTTGAGGTACCATTTCATACAATTCGTCTTGGAAGATGGACATTTGAAGTTGGAAAATATACACACTAGCCAGAATCCTGCAGACATGTTAACAAAGGGAGTAATCAGGGAGAAAATGAGTTCTTGCTCAGTTTCAGTTGGTCTTGAAACATGAAGGTGAAGAAGATAAATTTTCCAGGTCCAATAAGGTTCATAGTCCAGCAGATGCAACAACGGTGGAATTGTTGAGATCAGTCTCCAAGTGGGATATTGTTGGTTGTGGAGCCTGAATGTCTTCTAGATTCAGAGGTCTTTGTTTTCAGCCATGTTTATACCCCATGAAGACTTTACACCCCAGAAGAATGTACACTCTTCCATGCGGGGGAGTGCAGAGGGGCGTTACCCCCTCTACGGGGTCCGGGGGCAAGTGGGCCCTCGAAGGAAAAATTGCCTTGTAAATCTATATTGTAATTTCATTGTAAATCTGGACCATTTATTATAAGGTCACAGATCTAACAGTAGAAATTATGTTAGGGTTTTTTTTCCCTAGAAGGAAACCCTCTTTTATGAGAGAAATGTATTGCGGCTAAGGATGATAGCGAATATTGTATTCTGAGATAGGAGACTGTGAAAGAAAGAAGAGGAAGTTACAGTGGGTTTGTTGTAGGTTGTATCCCTTCGATTGCTGGATAATAATAAAAGAAGGACCTGGCAATTTCTTTGGTGGATGTAGCCCACATTGGGTGAACCACATATATCTGTGTCTCTATTATATTGTGTATCTTCTGTGTTTTATTTTATTGCTTCGCGATCCTGTTTTTCTAACAATATTTAGGTATTTTTTTTTGGACAACATGGATATATTGATATTTTTTTGATATGGTCATATTACATTTTGTTGATACTAAAATATTTGATCATAATTATGAGAGCGGGAGTTACAAGGAGGATGTTCGAATCAAATGATTGGGGTTTTATATTTCATGTTTAATGATTATTAAAAGAAATAAATGGGAGTCACAAGGGGTCCCACCTATTTAGTTATTATTTAATTAGACCCTTATTTAATATATTATTATTATTTCCCAACCAATTAGTTAAGCCAATTAGGATTAACTGAAGAAAGGTAGTTGAACTACCATAACTTATTGAGAAGGAACAAAATCTCAATGAAATGAAGAGACAAGGGGGGCAAATAGAAGGAGAACTTCAGCCATAAGGTTTGGTCTATACTAGTGAGATATTTTCATTCATTTTGAGTTTACTAGAAGGATTAACCATATTGATGACAACAAGGTCTTATTGAAGGAAACATGATTCAAAACTGAATCATATATTTCACCATTTTGTTTTAAAGGTGTATGATTTATCTTTGGCAATCTATTTATAAATTAAATTTTATGATTGATATAGAATATTTTGCAGAGTCAAGTGACAACATTTTGTGGCAAGTTGATCCATATCTTTAGCTTCAATTTTCTTTTGTTGTCAAAGTATTTTTGTATGGTGTCCATTGAAGGCTTCTAAATCTGAATTTGCTCCCTACCCTCACAGGGGTTTGTAAAGAGAATTCAACCTTGTATCCCAGAATGAAATCATTACAAAAATTAGTTTTTTGATTTCAGTCTCACATATGTATTTTGATGATCTGTTTCATTTTTTTCCTTTTATCTCTATGTACACACTCATGTAATTTTTGTACACACTTATGTAATTTTTGTTTAGGTTTATTTCCTTTTTGCATAGTTACATATAATATATAAAACAAACTAACCTTGGTCCCTTGTACTTAATACTTGCAGAATAAGTGATTGTTTTTCTTTGGCTATAAACCCTAGGTGACATTCCCAACTATCTTGCCTTAGCTCGACAAGATCTGAAAATGCTTTTGTAAGGTTACCCATACATTTTCCTCAACATTTATTTGTGACCATACTGGGGGCATCTTCCATATCTCTCTGGTTGATTGTATCACAATTATCTTTTATTTTTTCTGATTTGTCTGAATTCTCCTTGACCGATTTTTCCATGACAATACTTGTTACGAGACAACCCAATATTGGAAATGGTCTTGATGAACAAACTAGCAATGCATTGACCTTATTCAACACTATTTTAGAAACTACTAACAATCACATTGAACTTGAACGCTCTTGGGAAGCAATTGAAAGGGACATAAGTATTTGTGAAATTTGGGAAGCCAGACAAAGGCAGCCCATAAATCAACAGTAACCTCTCTTTTCCTAACCCCTTGGTTTTCTTTTTATGTCCTCAAATCCTCGCATCTCTCGAAGGAGAAGAGGGTTGTCCCCCAAAGCTACCCCTACTTTTGAGATAGGAAGGAGGAAAATTGTCTTATCAACACAAGAAAGTACTCTAAGGTGAACTTTATCTGATTCTACCACTTCACCTTTATCACCTATACCTATCACTTTCAACATGACATCTGCGGGTAGTGGTAGTGGCATTGAAGGTGCCTCTTCCTCACAACCTTCTGCTTCATCAATAATTGGTAGTATATACAATCATCAAGTCCCTATTCATTCCATTACCAATCTTTCTAAAGTTATAAATAAATATGGGCTTTTCCAATTCGAGGAAGATGCTATGACCACCCCATGGCACGTATCTTCTCCCTTGAATCTGGAACCTGCTACTCACCCATTACCAAAGTTCAAGGAGAATTTACCTAGGTTTTCAGGAAATAATACCGTTACTACAAATGAACACCTGGTAGCATTTTCTAATGCTTGTCATAATATAGGGGCTAATGATAATGACACTTGCATGTGTTTATTTGTCAACTCCCTCAAAGGGAAAGCTGCAACATTTTTTTTTGATCTCCCTCCCAAAATTCTTTCCACTTGGGAAGAGTTGGTTTATTGGTTCAAGTCCACTTATGGATAGTCCAAGAGTCTGATTGAGCAATTAAGGGAATAAAACAATATTGCCTATAAATATGGTGAACTCATTAATTCTTTTAACCTTCACTTCACGAAATTATATAATGAAATCCTTGAACTAATCCACCCTCAAACTCATGCTACTTTCATGCATTATTACAATGCATTACCTTCTCCTTATCATCATAGACTTGAAGAGAAGGCTATTGACAATCTTGGTTCCGCTCTTCATACTTTCCTAGAATATGAGGAGCACCTCGAAAGAAAGAGTCTCCCTAAGGGAGACTTGTTTAATAAAACATATATGTCTTCCCTCCTACAACTCATGCAATATATGAATAAAAGGATGATAGCCTATGAGCGAAAAGGAAATGCCTTTACCTCTGCTCCTAGGGAATCTTCTTCTTCTTTAGTTCCTTTTAGGAATACTAATGAAAATAATTTTCAGCCAAATGTCGTTATGTCTCACAACTGGTGTAACTTTTGTGAAGAAAATCATGAAGAAAGTACTTGCGAAGTTAAGAAAAATGCCAGAGATAAGATCTTTGGCACAAGGTTTGATACCACAATCATTGTTTTAGATTGGGTTGAACCAGAAGATGTTATGGTAATCAATACCATGAACAAATATTACACTGCCAAGGGTAAATATGAAACTCCTCTTACTTCTTCCACCCCAAGCTCATGTTCTCAAGGTACGGACACACAAGTTGTCAGAACTTCGGATAATCAAGGAGTGTCTTCTCCTCTTCCCTCTTCTAAGTATAATATCCTTAATCAATTGGATAATATCAAAGCTAATGCTACTCTTTTGGACATGGTTTTTGTCCCAAAACAACAAAATCATCTCAAAAACTTTATGGAAGGTAAAATTTCTACCATAGCCAATCTATTTGAAGAGTCAAAAGAAGAGGATTCAACTGTAAATAAAATAGGTGTAAATAATTTTAGGAACCTTGTAAAAAATCCCCCTTTTTATATCTCTGTAAAAATTATGGATAAAATGGCTCATTGTTTCCTAATTGATGGTGGGTATGGTCCATGTGTAATGTAAAAAATTATCATGGAAGAGGTTCGCTTATCATGCACTAACAAAAATTATAGAAGCATGCTCTCTTATAACAACTTGCTGTAATCAACTATAGGTGAAATCAAAGATGTAACCTTAGTTCTCTGCGCACATCCTGAGATAAGAACAACCCTCAAAATCCAAGTAATTGATATGCCAATGAGTAACTATTCAATTATTTTAGGGAGATACTGGAAAGCCTTAACAGGTGGATATCTTTCACTTCCTCAGAACGGAAAGAACATTATAGATATTAATGAAGGAATAATTTCACCATATATAGATAGTGTTCCCAAACCCAACATAAATTATCTCGAAGAAGATTTGGGAGTGTACTCTATCTTTTTTGATGAGGGTGACACTATGCTTGAACCAATTGATTTTTACGATGGCATGTGGCACATGCATTTCGATGGCTCATGCTCAAACAAAGGTAATGGGGATGACATCATTCTATATTCCCCTATAGGTAAAATCCACAATTTTTGTTATAGGTTAGAATTTGCTTGCACAAACAATGTCACTAAGTTTGAGGCCTTACTGGTAGGCATAAAAAATGCACATAACCTTGGTTGTGGCAACCTTACAGTTTTTGGTGATCCTGAACTTGTTGTGAACCTTGTATGTAAGATTTATTTGCCAAACAATAAGTTTCTTAAACACTATACCCAAGCTGTTTGGATGATCATTTAAAATATATTATCATTTAGCATCACTCATGTTAAGAGGGAACTTAATTCAATGGATGATAGGTTAGTTGTGTTTGTAGCATCTCCTACTCAACAACTTTTACCTCAAAGACCTGATTGTACGTTCCAATATTTATATCGTCCTCACATTCCTATTAATGTAGATTCATGGTAGGTTTTCCCAAGTGATGAAGGCATTTGTGCTTTCATACAAAATGAACCGTTTAAGCCCAAAGAAATCATATCTTTTGAAGATGACAAATTTCCTAAGGGCTTGAATCCTCTCGAAAGTTTATTTTTGTTGAGTGATGTGGGAAACAAAGAAACACATAAGTAAGAGGAGTCAAAAAGGAAAGTGGGTGATACCATTTCCTTGCATATTGGGATGCCTGAATCTCCAAAAATAATTAAATTAGGTTTCCAATGTTCTGATGAAGAAAAAAGGAAATTCACAGAACTACTCCATGAATTTCAAGATGTTTTTGCATGGTCATATGAGGATCTTAGTGATTTTGATCCTTCTCTCATACAACATGCCATTCCTATCAAGGAAGGGGTAAAACCAGTTAGGAAAAAACAAATACCTATTAACCCTACACTCGAAGTTACTATTTGAAAGGAATTGAAAAAATTATTGAAAGCTAATATAATCTTTCCAGTTAAGTATTCCGAGTGGGTTTCAAATCTAGTCCCTGTTCAGAAAACTATTGGCCAGATCAGATTATGTGTAGATTTCCGTGCATTGAATAAAACGAGTGTCAAAGACCATTTTCAAGGTAAAAATGACTGATAGGTACAAAACAACATTTACTAAATGCTGGGGAAGATTTGCTTATGAACACATGCCTTTTGGCTTGTCTAATGCATGTGTCATTTTTCAAAGAGCTATGCAAACAGATTTTGACGATCTAATTAGTAAAATTATCCAATTTTATCTTGATGATTTGACTGTTTATTCTAAAAACCAGCTATATCATTTTGGTCATCTTAAAAAAGTGCTCATGCATTGCAAAAAATTTGGCATTTCTTTAAATCCTTCCAAATCTATTTCCAGTGTCACAAAGGGAAAACTCCTTGGTCATATTGTTTCTGATTCAGGAATAAGCATTGATCCTGAAAGGATTAATGTGATTCTAAACTTTCCTTCCCCCACCTCCAAGAAATAAGTTCAAGCTTTCATGGGCATTATTAATTTTTTCCGTAGGTTTGTTCCTGATTTTGCTGTCATGGTTAAACCAATCATAGTCTTCTGAAGAAATATCATTCTTTTTCTTGGAAAGATGACATCAAGAATGATTTCCTTAGGATTAAGAAAGCAATCAGTTCCACACCGATTCTGCTGAAACCAAAGTTTGAGAAACATTTTATCATATATACCAATGCCATCGAAGAAACAATTTCTGCTATCCTCTTACAAAGTGATGACCAAAACAATGAAAAACATGTAGCTTACATGAGCTAGAGTTTATCAGATGATAAAATCAAATACTCTTATATTGAGAAACGTGCTTTTTCTCTTGTCAAGGCTATAGAAAAATTTCACAATTTTGTTTTAGGAAAACATATGCAGGTAAAAGTCCCTTTGCCTACTGTCAAGTTTCTTCTTTCACAAACTTATCTTTCAGGAAAACTTGCACACTGGCTTGCCAAAATTCAAGAGAAAGATTTGACGATCATGACTTCAAAGAAAATCAAGGGACAAGACCTAGCTCTTCACTTAGCTCAACATTCTAAACCAAGTGAAGAACTTGACGATCAAGATAATCCTCTTTGAGCTTTGTTTTATATTGAGAATCAAAATCTTGCTATATCTGAACATCCTTGGTATAAAAACCTGGTGTATTATTTGCAGTATCAAAAGTGTCCAGATGAGCTGGATCCTCACCAAAGAAAGAGACTCCGCTTGGAAGCTTCCAAGTATATCATTTTAGGAGACTTTTTGTTTAGAAGGTTTGTTGATGGTTTTTTACTTCAATGTGTAAATGATGAAGAAGCACATAAATTGTTACATGAAATTCATGGATCATCAACTTCTGTCATTCACATCGGTGGCCATTTTTCTGCTAAGGCTACTTCTTTTAAAATCATAAGAAATGGTTATTATTGGCCTACGATATTCCATGATTCTTATAAATTCGCAAGATCTTGTGATAAGTGCCAAAAATTTGCTAGGAAAGAATGCCTTTCTACCATGCCTTTGCAACCCGTCCTCCCAGATTTCCCTTTTTTGAAATGGGGCCTATATTTTATTGGTCCTATCAATCCTCCATCTTTCGCAAGGTATATATTTATTTTGATAGCCACCGATTACTTTACTAGGTGGATTGAGGTTGTCCCTCATAGACATGCACATGATGAGCATGTAATTTATTTCCTAGAATCTAATAGTTTTTTCAGATTCGACATTCCATTATAGATCATTATGGATAATGGCCCAACCTTCATTTATGCAAAATTGACCCAATTTATGGTTAATTTGGGGGTTAAACATTTCACTTCATCTTCTTATTACCCTCAGGGAAATGGGCAAGCAGAGTTCACTAATAAGAATCTGGTTAGGATCATAAAGAAAATTATAAAAGACAAACCTCGCCAGTGGCACACTCTTCTCACTTATGCTCTCTGGGTAGATCGCACAACCACCAAATAAATTACATGATGTATTCCCTTTCAACTCGTATATTGTCAAGAGGTTATTATGCCTATTGAGCTAGAGCTTTCCTCCTTACGGCTGATGTTACATATCGAAGAATTAAATTCTTCCAATGTTCCCCAAAGGACAAATGCATTGTTATCCCTTGAAGAACAAATAAAAATTTCCTTGGAGAACATAAAAAGAATGCATCAAACTGTGAAAAAGTATTTTAACAGACGAGAAAAAGCTGTTGAATTCAAGATTGATGAAAAAGTCCTACTATGGGACTCGACCCATGCTGAAAGAGGAAGACATTCTAAGTTCCAAAAATTATGGCTAGGTCCTTTCAAAAACGCTTTTATCCTGGGCACGAACACATACCTTCTAAAGGATATGGAAGAGGGATTTTTCTCTTACAATACAAATGGTTCCCACTTGAAACATTATGTGGAACTGAATTGATCGTTTATGCTTGTATAAAAATGATTGTTGTATATAGTTTTTTGTTTTACTATTTTTTTTTGCTTTGGTTTGTTGAGTTTTCAATTTCTGTTGTTTGTTTCTCGTAATAATCAGAAATAAAGTTTGGATCAGTTTTGCCATAAAAATGTCATTTTGTAAATATTGTTGATCGATAAAAAAATAAGATACAAACATCTGTCATGATGTCCTCCTTTCAGACTTCGTTGGAATTGCCTTTTGGTTTCAATACTATTGTAGGATAGTTGATTTTTTCTTCTTCCTTGTTTCTGCTATCCCTTTCTTCCCTCCATCCTGAGATTCAAGAGCATATCAGAAGCATTCTCCTTGAAAGTCTAAGAAGCATTATCTATTACGTGTTGTTCGAATGTTATGCATACGGGACCAAAGCCCCTCATACGTGCCACTTTCCATAAGTTATTCCAAAAGTCTTGTCTCATCATTTCCCTTAAACCATCTCCCCCCCCCGATGCATAACTATTCTTTTCAACGGTTTTTTGATCATCTACTTCTATTGGTCTACGAAACCAAACATTCTAAGTTCTAAATCTGTTGGGATCAAATTTCCCTATGGAGTCGCCAGTTTGTTAACGCCCAAAAGCACAACATGGAATCCTTGCATGCAAATTGGTTGCAATGACTTACTACTTATATATATTTAATAATATACTAAATAGGTGGGACCCAGTTATGTGAATAATAATGATGAAGGATGCCTCATCTTTTTATGTACTTATGTCTATTTTGAAAAAATGACTCTACAGTTTGATTCAAGACCGCTTTCCAAGAGAAATGGGCGAATGCTAGGTTTATTAACGATTTGATTTAAAGAGGAAAGGGAAAAAGGTGTTGCTTTAATGAGAATATTGGTTTATTCTGCTCCATATATGTTTTGAATTCTCTTTTGGTTGATTTAAACTCCAAGCATGGGTTGTATATTGTTATGGCATATTGCACTTATGAATTCTTGTTGTTATCATGGACATTGGTTAATTTTGAACAGTGGCAATGCTTCCTTAGCAATGAATGTGGGACATACGATATACCTTGTGCTAAGTGTTAAGTGCACACATAAAACTTAGGGGTTATGGAAGATGGAAAATCTGACTTTGTATTGAATTGTTATTTGGTAACTATAGTGGATTATGCACTTGAGGTGTTGGTGCACTCGTACTTGGATATGGCTGATGGAATTAATGTAAGATACGACATGCAATTACTGCACGTCGCTCTAACCCTACCTCAAGGTCTCCACCCTCACTTGGTTCACATTTGGTTGATTGCTTTGGCTGGTGTTGCCTCTGTTTTGCTCAGCCTTGGAAAAAATAGTCATGCTTATTGGGTTTCTGGCATTCTGCATACATGTATGATAGATCTCACCTCTCCATTCATGAAATATAACTCCGCTCAGAATAAAGTCATGGGGTTGGCTCTTATATTTGCTTACAGATTGTGTTTTTTTGAAGTTTTAATGAATGCATGTGGGTATCAACTGCGTAATGGAATTTAAAGTGGAGTTTCTCCCTGTTGGCATTTAAGAGTTCAAGTTGATTAATGGCCGAAATTTCCTTTTTGCTTGGATGGAATTGCATATAGAATATTTGATGCTCTGTTGTTATTCCTGTTAGCAAATAATTATGGCAATTATTGTTCAGGTTTCACTCATCTCTGGTCATTAAAATTCAAGGGTTTTTGTTCTCTATGAAGCAAAAAGTAGTTGTTTTCTTAATACTATTACCCAGTCATGGGAGATTTATAGCTCCTTCCAACTCCCTGTCAAATGTTTGTAGATGTGGCGTATTTTCCTTGCAGCCTCCATGAGAGGTATGTGAAGAGGTCCATGGAAAGTGATGTGTTATGAGATGGTTAAATGTTGTTTTTGGTACAAACCCTTTGTGAAGCTTTCACCTTTGCATTCGCCCAGACCTTAGTTCTTCTATTTATGTATGGAAATTACGAGTTTCAAACTCTGGTTTTGATTTATGTTGTAAGAGAATAACCCGATAGTGAGAATATTTGTTAATTGCATTAAATCTGGGTTTGTTTATTGATTATCCATGGAGGTTTTTGGTCAATTTTGAAAAACTGTATAATGTTAAAATAAATGAACACCGGTTGCATTGGGTTTCGAACCCAGTTTGTTTATGCAAAAAGGATTAAAGTTGTGATTCTAGTGTTGTATGGTGAAATTTCAATGGCTTAGGTCATGGTCTCAGCCTCCCACACACCATTGGTGAAGTCTGGTTTTAATTGGGTTGAATGTCTTTGTTAACAATCTTTCCTAAAAAATATGCTGATAAAAAGAGAGGGAAGTGGGAATTTGCACAATTGAAAATCCTGGAACTTACTTGGGGTTTTATATGGGATGATATGAAAACAGTTGAGTGTTGGATTTGACTTACAAAACAAAGAATTTTTTTGGCAATTATTTTATTGATGGTGATGACATTTGTTTTAGATATCATCACATATAATAGAACAATAATTGTTTTTTCTTTTTCATTATACCATTTTTTGTTCATTATATTCCCCTCACCTTCCAAATACATTTGAATCATTCCATGTTCTATTATTATGAAATTTAAACTCATGATGAAAACAAAAAGGATTAATAGTGAAAGAGAAAAAACTAAGTTGATGACTGGTGTTTAAAAGTTGAACATGGATACAATTTTTGTTACGCCCGCATTTGCTTGAACAATACTTGTTGGTCATTTCCAATTCATGCTATCACTTTTCACACATTATAAGACCCTCATCTTCCCAATATCCCTACCACTCCCTGTTCAAATGGCAATTGATTATTGAATTTTAATAAGTTGATGGATGGATTGCATGTGCTTATGTGGTGAATAATAGAGCCAACCTTTTGATTTTATTTAGGTAGAGTATTAATGCATGTATTGTTAAGAGTTTTTCATGACATGTTGGAATATTGCTTTAGGATGAACTTATTTAGCAGAGGCAGTAATGGCAGAGGCAATAGAGGTAGAGGAAATTGACAGAGGGGTCATAGAAGGCCTCAGTTTTCAATACATTTCGATGCCGATCCACATGAATTAAATCATCTCTTTCACGTTGGGTTCTTCAACCTAGTTGGCTATGGGATCCTCCATCCCTGACTTGAGAGACCTCCATTCCATCCACACCAAAATTTTTATGGTATACGTGTTCCCCCTCATGTGTCTATGCAGTCGGAACCACCTGCCAATGATGGTTGGAAAGAGATTTTCCATTAGCCTGCCGCTCATCACCATGGTTGGTCTACCGCGTCTTTGCCACTACCCCCTCCTCCACCACCAAAAAATCCAAATCCCCAAGTTGATCATGTTATCTCACCCATACAGTCTTCTCATGCTAGTAAGAGGCTAAAAATTGATGTGCCCAAGCCTAAGAAAGATAAAGTAAAAGGAGTGGCCACTCCCTCCAATTCATCCAAAGAGTCTTCTAAATCTGTGTCTTCACGTCTTCATATTAAAAATGATTGTTCTCATGTTATCAATGTAGTTTAGCCCCAGGGTTCCAATCAACCTAAGGGTGTAATATAAAGATCAAAAGATGACTACAGTGAAAGGAGGCCAAATGCCTCTCACAGTAAATACGGTTTTTAGTGGTGATTAATGTTATTTTCTATTTTGAGAACAATCTTTTTACTTTAACAATGTTTTGGACAACAAGCATATATTTAGGCAGTTTTTTTGACAACATGTATATAGTGTTATTTTTGGATATGGTCATATTATATTTTCCTGATACTAAAATATTTGATCATAATTATGAGAGCGAGAGTTACAAGGAGGATGTTTGAATCAAATGATTGGGGTTTTATATTTCATGTTTGATGATTATTAAAAGAAATAAATGGGAGTCACAAGGGGTCCCACCTATTTAGTTATTGTTTAATTAGACCCTTATTTAATATATATTATTATTATTTGTCTCAACCAATTAGTTAAGCTAATTAGGATTAACTAAAGAAAGGTATTTGAGCTACCATAACTTATTGAGAAGGAATAAAATCTCAATGAAATTAAGAGACAAGGGGACAAAATAGAAGGAGAACTTCAACCATAAGGTTTTCTCTATACTAGTGAGATATTTTCATCTTTCATTCATTCTGAGTTTACTAGAAGGCTTAACCATCTTGATGACAACATGGTCTTGTTGAAGGAAACATGATTCAAAACTGAATCATATATTTCAAAAGCTTGTTTTAAAGGTGTATGATTTATCTTTGATAGTGTGTGTGTTCTTGTCTGTTTATAAATTAAATTTTATGATTGATAAAGAATATTTTGCAGAGTCAAGTGACAACATTTTGTGGCAAGATGATCTAGATATTTAGCTTTAGTTTTCTTTTGTTGTCAAAGTATTTTTGTATGGTTCCCATCGGAGGCTTCTAAATATTGACTTTGGTCCCTACCCTTGTAGGGGTTTGTAAAGAGAATTCAACCTTGTATCTCAGAAAGAAATCAATACAAAAATCAGTTTTCTGATTTCAGCCTCACATATGTATTTTGATGATCTAGTTCATTTTTTTTCTTTTATCTCTATGTACACACTCATGTAATTTCTGTACACACTTATGTAATTTATGTTTAGGTTTATTTCCTTTTTGCACAGTTACATATAATATATAAAACAAACTAGCCTTGGTCCCTTGTACTTAATATCTGTGGATTAAGTGATTGTTTTTATTTGGCTATAAACCCTGGGTGAGATTCCCAACTATCTTGCCTTAGCCTGAAAATATATGAAAATGATTGAGTAAGGTTCCCCATACCTTTTCCTCAACAAAGTTCTTCTTCAAGATCCACTTCCCCATCTATTTCTGCATTTTCTTCCTCTTCTGAATTTGTCTTTTCTTTCCCTTTGTCTTCATCAATTTTTCTTTCTATGGCCATGAAGAGAGTTTCCTCTCTTTCACTATCAAAGATACTTTCATCGCTCTTGTTAGATAAGCTACTTTCCTCTTTGGAGTAAAGACTTTTCTTTTTCTTATGCAAGTTCTTATTCTTTTCATGCTTACCCTTTTTGTGGTGATGAGGTTTTCTTTCTTTCTTAAATTTATGATCTTCTTCATCATCACTACCATTTTTTTCATATGGACACTTAGCAGCAAAATTTCCTACTTATATATTATAGTTAATGCTAGGAAGGTTGTGTTTGAAGTAACTTCAACTCAACCTTCCTAGCATTAATCCCAAAAAAGGAAGAACCCCTCTCCTTTGAGGATGATCGACCGATCTCTCTGTGTAGCTGCATATACAAGATTGTGGCAAAACTCATTTCTAGACGCCTTAAGTCCCTACTCTCGGAGGTGATCTCAAAAGAACAATTTAGATTTTTAAATGGCCGACAAATACACGAAGAAATCATAGTGGCTCAAGAAGGCTTGCGCAGTCTTAGATCTTTATAGTACAAAAGGGTAGTATTAAAAATTGACCAGTCAAAGGATTTTGATCGGGTAAGCTAGTCTTTCATCAAGATCCTTCTTACACACCTAGGGTTCAAGGTGCCTTTCATCAGATGGATAATGGCTTACATCTCTTTGGTTTCTTTTGCGGTTTTGATTAATGGAGAAACCTCCCCCTTCTTCTCCTTAGAAAGGGGTCTAAGACAAGGATTCCCCCTCTCCCCTCTCCTCTTTATTCTAGTAGTAGAAGATTTAGGCAAGGCTTTGAGTTCGTCCATCACTTCGAGGGATTTCCAAGGTATACAAACCTCTCCATATTTCATAATTACACACATACTTTTAATGGATGATGTACTTATTTTTAGTAGTGGCAGACCCAGGGATGCTGAGACCCTAACAGAATTACTCCAATTCTTCCATAGTGCAACAGGGATGATCATAAACTCTCAAAAATCCACTTTATCACTAATTGGGCTTAACGAGGCCACTTCGGCCCTTTATAGAACCCTTTTCCCCTTCCCAATTCAATATTTTCATTAGGGGATAAAATACATCGGCTTTCAGCTCAAAGCAAACAACTATCTTTCAGGGGACTGGAGTTGGCTCTCCGTAAAACTAGAGAAAAGGTTAAACCTTTGGAGTTTCCATTGGCTCTCAAGGGAAGGAAGGTTGACCCTGATAAAAGCAGTACTGGAAGCTATCCCAGTCTACTGGATGTCACTCTCATGGATTCCCTGTTAAGCCTTAATATTGGCTCATTACCCCTTAATTGGGGCATATTAGATTAGTAATGCTATTTTATTTATGTCGGCTTTAGGCCATTAGTTGTAATTTATATTAGTAATGTTATTTTATTTATGTTGGCTTTAGGCCATTGTTTGTAATTATACCTCCTAGTCTCCTATATATACCAAGGAGACATTTTCATTTTGAATCATCTTGGACTTGAACATTTAAGTGGGGTAAAAGGAGGTTGCCC
>ML785929.1:400736-417093 GCA_009831015.1 Picea engelmannii | reverse complement strand
ATATATATATCAACAACATCATGCCTCTATCAATGAATGAAATCCCATGAATATTAACTCAAGTGTTTTATCTTCCAAGAACACAACAAATAACAATGAGTTAGGTAAGATATGGGTTTGGAAATATAAATATAGTAAATTGGCATGGATGTGTAATTTGTAAACCAACCATCTATTAATTCAATGGAATATTTCCTGAAAGAAGAGCACGGGGAATATATTTCAAGTTTGTTTTTATTGTAGACATCATAGTAGCCATGAACTTAATACTTGCTACTAGATTGTTGAAGTTAAAAGAAAAAACAAATATAACTTTTAATCTCAAACTTTAATAAATGTGAAAAAGGAATTGGGGAATTTATTTGTGTCAAGACAATAAAATTGAGTGGAAATTCCGATGTTTTTATAACGTGATTTACAAGGTGAATCATCTTTCAAGCCATCACTAGAACATATAATGTAAATTCCATTAAAGCTTTAAGTGACGGTGTTGAACATTGTGTTTTTCTATCTTTCACTCAACTTACCCTTCCAATTCAATAAGGTTCTATTTTCATCACAATACTCAAATGTGGAAGCAAACTTTTTTTTTCCCATGATTTTGAAAGGTGCAAAGCAAGTTTTCTTGACTAGTGTCTTTGGTAGGTAAGAAAAGGTTCTTTGACTTGCATTCTTGATATATTCATCCATTTTGGATTATTGCAATTAATCACAGATTAATGGTGAATCATAAAATATTAAAAAAATAATTTTGAAACTAAAAGTCTCCAGTGTGGGGACTCTCTAATCGACCAAAGAAAATGATTTTTTCATCTATCGCTTTGATGTTATATGGCTTTGTCTATAATGAATGATGCAATTGTTAAAGAAGGCACATGTCGTAACATCACAACCCCAAACAAAAAATAAAATTCATAAATTGAGATCATATCATACTTTCATCCCTGCAATGATATGAGCCTCTATCATTATGAATTGTTATGCAATACTAACGAAATAAATGGAGTATCTTACTTAGGAATTAAACAATTCATTAAGTAGGTGCAAAGTTTCCATCTCAATATGAAAATAGACATGGCTTACTGCATCACTAGAATAAGGTTCATAAACACACTAAAGAACAACAACAATCATTTAGACAACATCAATTGTGGATCAATGTAGACCATCTCAAGAGGTAATTTACCATTTTTTCCTAATGGTGCTCCTAGCTTTTTTTATTCCCACCCATGATGCATCCTCTCATTGTCTTTAACTATTTTGAGGATGAATAAAATTTTAAAATTAAAATCAACAACTCTATGCCTAAATTACTTCATTTCTAGTTGCGGGTTTGATTCAATTCTTCCTGAAATGATAACATAGATATACTTAATCTTGAATGGCATTAATGAATGTAGAGGTCGTTTCCAAAAACAAAATCTCGAAAATAGCTCTCCATCTTTTCTAATTTACTTCTTGTACTTCTTCTCCTATAAGAATGTGCAATACACATAATATACAAAACAAATATGAATTAGAAAGTGTGAATAAAACTCTTGAAGGACACATATATGAAAATAATTTTTTATTACTCCATATGAATGGATTTGTCTTTATATGTTCCTTTGTCTATCTTTGTAGATACAAAAACACATGGTATTATCTCGCATGATATACTGTCAAATCATATGTTTGAAGGATTTACATATTCACATAAATTTTTGTTCCCAAATTAAGTTATTTCGTCTTTCAATAAATATTCTATAGTGAGTGATAAGGTAATTTAAGAATCACTCTTAAATGACACAACTTAAGAAAAATTACTTCATAAAATGAACTTTGTCAAAGGAATGCAATTAGATTTTATAGTGAAACTTGGAGTTGTGTGAAACTGTACAATATTGCTTTTTGGCATTAAGGAACATATACAAGAATTTGCATTGGTCTTATATTTTTTAAAGGAATTATTGCCAAATAGATACTCTTGTATAGAAAAATAGAGTGTTGAGAAAAAAATTCAAAAGAAAATAAAAATAGACCAACTTTAAATGTTTAATTGAGATAAGAGTATTTGAGCTCTTGTAATTTTGTTATCTCAATCGAATTAATACATGTCGCCAATCCATCCTTTATTATCCAAAAACAAATTTCAAATCAAATCGATTTGTCATTGCCTTATAAATCCATGTGGTAGCGCACAACAATTTGTCCTACTCAACATAAATATGAGGCATTAGTTAGTCGATATGGTAATCAATTCCTTTTGTATTTTATTTTTTCACAACTAAACTCACAACATCTATACATTTAATGTTCATAGTAAATTTTTACACGTAATAAATAGAGTGTAGAAATACATACTTGGAAACTAGAATGGGAGTAGTAGAAAGGGAAAGAATCTTGATAGGATGCACGGTATTTGTTTGCAAATTTGAGGAGATACAAGACAAGGGAAAGAGAGTAACATATATTATACACCCACATGGAAAAAAAAACTAAATTAAAATTAAATGTTAGAAACCCACTATTAAAGAATGTCAAAGTAATATTTTCGAGTATGAAGAATTAGACTTCTCCAAAGCAATGGTTGTAGATGAAAAAACAACACAGACATTTGGTGGCCACTTCGATTCCAAGAGAGGATGAGTCGATCTGGTACAATGTTCGAAGCGTATCCATGGCTTCTGGCCTCTCCCAACACTAGTAATTTTTGTTTCCATCACCCACCTAATATCATTTCCTCCATTATTCCATGAAATATGAACACAAAAAATATTAATTTCAATTTCTCGAGGCACCTATAGAACACAAAACATTACAAGACTGTCGTACACCTAGGATTTTTATGAATTTGTAGTGTCTAATACATGAAACACACATCTATCAACCTTTCTCTATATAAATTTGCAAACCTAAGTTCACATCATAATATGAGTTGTATGGGCCTTCATTATAAAATTTGCACCCAACAAATTTCTCACATCGAGTAGTCTATTTTTTTTCCTCGGATAACTTAGATCTAGATAGAGAGCAAGCCAAGAAATCGAGTTCATTATAAAGGACACGGGCCTATAAATGTGTTGAGCCTGCACATAATAGATCCAGCTAAACAATAATACACACATTTGTAGAGATAATTTGAGAAAGAAGAAGAAGGAGAGAAAGAATGGAAGAATTCTCATTAACCGTTGTGAATAATGAATAATTTTCACATGATATACTTTGTATAACTTAAAGAGTACGCACTGGAGGAGAACCAGTGCGCCATAGTGGTGGTCTAGAGTGATCTGGACACACACCAATAATTATGGGAGTGAACTGCCACCTAGTCTAGTCTCTCAGGAAATTACAGGAGTGAACTGCCACCTAGTTGAGTTAACTAGTCAACTAGTCTTCAGTTAACTGACTCAACAGAGAGTAGTGAGGAGTTAACTTAGGGAATCAAGGGTAATGCGCCAGTCTGGTGATGATACCAAGGAAAGGTATAATTAGCATGGTGATGATCCCAATGTTGCATGGTGACAAAACCAATGCAACATCTAAACTCAACTCAACTAGTCAAACTGAAGTGTCAATTGAAAGAGAATATTCTCTAGGTGGAATATTCTCCCCTAAAATATAGGAGACCGGATAATGACTAATTATGACTAGTAAACAAGGGAAAATCTTAGGAAAAATAAATCCTAGGTGTGTGTGAAGTAACTCCAACACCCCCCCTAAACATTACTATGGTGAAAATAAAGAATGGGTCCCGACAACGAGGCCATGTTAGGTACGCAAATACAAAAGATACATTGAACTAAAGTGAGGAAAGATATAGAGAAATGGCAGCTTGCTTCTTTCTTGACCAACAGATAGGCCTGAAACTAAGACTGAGTGAGTAACCAGATGTGGACTTGTGATCAATGCTATCACTAGCCCAGTTAGAATTAGTAAACCTGGAAACTGCGCCAGTTGCATATGAGAGGTCTGGTCTGGAGTGTGTGAGATACAAAAGTCTCCCCACTAGCTATCTATACTGTGTGCTGTCAACCAGTGGAGTCTCCCCGCCATCCTCAAGTTTGACTCCTGATAGGAAAGGAGTCGGCGCAAACTTGTAGTTTGTCATGTGAAATCTCTCAAGGAGATCTCGTGCATACTTGGCCTGAGACAGTTTGATGCCTGATGCATCCTGACTGATCTCAAGTCCAAGGAAGAAGTGTAGTGGACCCATTTCCATCATCAAAAACCTTTCATATAGAAGCCTCTTGATTGTAGCAATCATTGAAGTCGAGCAACCAATGATCAACAAATCATCAAAGTACAAAACTAAAAGTAGAAGTGAATCAATCGTCTTAAGCATGTAGACATTCAGGTATGATTTACAATGTACAAAGTTCCGTGACAACAGGTAGGAGTCCATCTTGGCATACCATGCCCTCAAAGATTGCTTGAGGCCATAAAGGGACTTCTTTAGTCAATATACCAAATATGAGTCCTGCATAAATCCCTAGGGCTGCTCCATGTAGATCTCCTCAGAGAGATCACCGTGAAGAAATACATTCTTCACATCCATCTGATGGACTTCCCATCCTTTGGTTGCTGCAATGGAAAGTGCCAATTGTATGGAATCCATCTTCACTACTGGAGCGAAGGTCTCATCATATTCAATACCATAAACCTAGTGAAATCCTTTAGAGACAATCTTAGATTTGTATCTACTAATCTGTCCATCTGCTGCACTCTTGGTCCTGTAGACCCATTTTCATTTGACAAGTTTCCTCCCAGAAGGAAGGGGAACTAGATCCCAAGTCTGTTTCTTGAGGAAGGAGTTGTACTCCTCCTACATGGTGGATTCTCGAAAGGGATTTCCAACAGCCTCGCTATAAGACTATGGATCTGAAGACTAAACCAATAAAAGATGCCTAGAGGGCAATGGTTCAGTGGTAGTGAGTGCAACAGGAGGCTCCTCAAAATCAAATAGATTCATCCTAGTATTGATTGGATCACCAATGAGATCCCCTACATCCTGAAGAGTAGTTTGTGCCCACTTGGACCTCTGTTCTGGCTCTGCAACTACATCTAGATGATCTGACTCTGCATCCGACTGTACTGACTCTGAATCTAAATAATTTGAGTCCTCTAAATCATAACTCTCATCTGGAGAATAGTCGGCATGTGCATGCTCATAATCTCGGACAGGTGGAAGAATGAAGGTGTCTGCATGCGGCTGTTGAGATGCATGCGAGACACTTTCCTCGAATTGGACACTTCGCTCAATGATGAGTCAGTCCTAGGAAAGATCAATAAGCATATATCCCTTCACACCATCGAGATATCCAACAAAAATGCACTCAATGCTCTGTGGATCAAGTGCCTTCCTCTTTTCAGAGGGAATCCCGACCCATGCACGTGAACCGAAAATGCGAAAGTGGGTCACTTCCAGTTTGAGGCTGCTTCAAGTCTCATAGGGGGTCTTATCCTTGATAGATCTATGGGGAGATATGTTTTGGATGTATGTTGCACAATTAAGTGCTTCGGCCCATATTCTCTGTGGTAGTGACTTTGCAAGCAACATGCAACATGCCATCTCCTTTAGAGATTTGTTTTTCCTCTCAGCAACTCCGTTTTGCTGCAGAGTATAGGGAACTGTGTGTTGAAAATGAATCCCTACCTCATGGAAAGGATTATGGATCTCATGATTTACATAATCTCCCCCATTATCAGTTCAGAGGACTTTGATCTTCTTTCCAGAATGTGTCTCAACCAGGGCTTTGAAATCTTTGAGGTGTTGAAATACCTTGGATTTTTGCCTGAGAAAGTAGATCCATGTAAAATGTGAGAAATCATCAACAAAAATGAGAACAAACCTCTCTTTTCTGATCGATGGATGTTGAAAAGGACCCATGAGGTCACTGTGGATCAGATCTAAAGGTGCGGAAACTCACTGAGAATTTCCTTTGTCGAATTTCTCTTGAGGGTGTTTTTTGAGAACACATCCCTCACATACTCCCTTGGATAAATGGATGTTTGGTAGACCATCAACCAATATTTTCTTGCTAAGCTGTTGCATGTATCTAAAATTCAAATGTCCAAACCTTTCATGCCATATCCTACTACTTTCATCAACATGAGTAAGCAGTAAAGCAGAATCAGGTTCAATGAATTCAGAAAATGTATACAATCTAGACTGATGATTTACCTCACCAGTAGCAACCCTGGAGTTGGTTTGCATGTCATAGATGTCGACATAATTTGGTGTGAATATGACTTTATTTCTAGTGTCAGAATTCATCATCTGATACACGGAGAGAAGGTTGACATAAAGTTTTGGAACGTGCAACACATTCTCGAAGCTTCCGTTGGTGAGTTCAATGCTTCCTTTGTTGGTGACTTCGACAAAAGAGTTGTCCACCATCAGAATGGGAGGACCTTTGCATGCATCCAAAGAAGAATAGAATGATTATGTAACGAACCTCCTCGTTACGACAACAACTCTGATAACAGGTGTCAAATTTTTATTTTTTTTATTTTTAATTTTTTATTTAAGGTGTGTGCACTCGTGTAAAAAGAAACAGACACACTGGACTCTACGACGCCACCCGACGACTAACAAGACGCCCCCACGAAGATCACAATAAGGATACATAGGGCACACAACAAGTGACTCCAAGCCTTAACGACCATAGACATAAGGCGCACGACAAGTAACTGCAAACGTTTAACGACATACTGGGTTATGCACAGTACGAACACCGAAGGAAGAATCCATAGTGGCAAATTTTACTATTTCTGCACAGGAAAGCAGGGCGTTTAATATTAGTTCTCTACTCCAGAGAGAGAGAAGGTCATATAGGCTCCTGGACGACTGCTCAGGCAAAAACTAGTAATCTCCGTCAGGTGTGTCGCAAGAGTGGAAACCCTGCCTTTAAAGGGCCGAGACTCTTGATACGACACAGGATTCTTTACAAAAAAAAATCACACACATACTTATATACTAGGCTTCAATGAGGTGACTACATCCCGCTCGACACAAGCAGACCAAGCAATGATAAGAACTCAACCAAGTACAAAAAACCGAGGAACAACCACGAGCTCTAAGGAGAGTGCAAGCCCGAAGGACTCCGACGACGACCAACCATCATTGAGACAAGGCATTAACCACTATTCAATTAGCATTAATTACCGATCCCTTACTCCTTTTAATTTTCCATGGGTTGACGGGTGGCCCAAAACTACCTTTAAATGTAATGTAAAATCAACTAATCACAATTCCCCATCACACATCATAATAACTGATTGTATCACCTCAATGAATACCTGCCACAATACTAATTTACATCACCACACGATCAACGCAGTTAGCCATAGTTATTTCATGTCAATATCTACCATTCATTCTGATCCAAGTGTGTATGTATAATAATTGACGTAATTGTCTTGAACCACTTAAAGGCATAATAACTTATAAATGAAGTCACCATACAAGATAAATAGGAAGATCCAAAAATAACGAGGTGTCAATGAGTATCATACCATATCACCATTGAATAAATTGGGGTTCATTTATGTTGATTTTCGTTTTACTTTTATATGTATAAAATGCTTGATTCAAGATTTAAAATGCTATCTAGTTTAAATAAATCTTATCCTTTGCAATTGAATAAATTGGGGTTCATTTATGTTGATTTTCGTTTTACTTTTATATGTATAAAGTGCTTGATTCAAGATGTAATGGCCTCCTCGTTACAACCACAACTCTGATAATAGGTGCAATTTTTTTTTTGTTTAAGGTGTGTGCACGCGTGTAAAGAGGAAACAGACACGCTTGACTCTACGTCGCCACCCGACGACTAACAAGACGCAACCACGATGAACACAACAACAAGACATAAGGCGCATGACAAGTAACTGCAAGCATTAAACGACATAAACATAAGGAAGAATCCATAAGAGTAGAGTTTACTATTTCTGCACAGGAAAGCAGGGCGTTTAATCTTAGTCCTCTGCTCCGGAGAGAGAGAAGGTCAGATAGACTCCTGGCCGACTGCTCAGGCGGAAACTAGTAACCTGACGACGAACAATACGCAAGCAAGACGAACACCGCAAGACGACATACGACGTATCACAGTAACAACATGCGTTTAATCGATGATCAACGACAATAAGTAAGACTGACTATCTGCCCTTCCTACCCTGCAATGGTTAGGACCTCCAAGACACATAAGCAATGCTCAAGCCCCGGGTTCCCATCGATTTTAACCATTTAAGGTCTCAGGGCTGGAGAATGTTCTGAGGAACATGGAGGTGTCTACATCCCGCCCGACACAAGCAGACTAAGCAATGAAATGATTACAACCAAGTACAATAATAATTAAATAAAAACCATGACCGCGACAGAAAGAGCAAGTCTGAATGGACTCCAACAATAACCATAAACATTACAATAACATACCATCAGTTAATAACTACATTGCATTTACCTCGCTTACCTTGCAATAAGATAACATCCACATACATCTTATATGTTAGTATCAATAATAAAACCGCAATGACGTCACCATAAAAGCTAGCATCATTGAAAGGACACAAGTGTCTTGAACCTTCCCGACAATCGCGAGCGTTATTACATTCATGCATTAGTACAATTTACAAGATAAAGACCGTTATTAAAACCCGCTAGGAAATTAACATAGCTTCTTCCATCCTCCATTGTGAGCCCTGCCATGCACGTCTAAAGTGCATAAAAATTCATAAGGTACAACTATTAAAGGGCATCCAAGTCCTCCATGGGAGGCGCAAGTCAGAAGGGTTCGACAACAACCATCCATCATTATTCATAAAATCCATTTGCGCAAGAAATCTAACATATAAAACCATAAACATCAATGACGATCATTCCACACTAAAGTCTATGATTCAACACACATCGCAAGAATTCCACAGTGCCAGAGAAATTTGTTACTAAATCCACCAGTTCTTCCAAATAGCATATTTCAATAGTGCGTAATTACTAACTCATTACTACGTTTACAGTATTGGGTTGAAGGTAACTCACCTAAACAGATTTTTAGGTCATTGGAAAAATTAAATCAATTTAAAGTAAAGGGCAAACAATAACATAACCCTGGGTATCGCCAACAACCATGTCACCTACCGTTAAGCAAGGGCCTTAGTGGAACATAATATCTCTTCAAAATCCCACCATACTATTCCAGCAAACCTTAAGAGTAATTCTTGAACCAAATATATGAGATTGACAATTTTGATGCAATAAGGATTTTAACAAGACAAAACTAAACCATATAAAAATATGAACTCACCCATAATATAAAAATAAAAGCCGTCATTAAAGCTGGTCATAAAAACGTTTCGGTTTAAACTCATCAATGAAACGAGAACCCTAGGACATTTCACTCTAGATTACTCCTTGAACAACTATCATGATAAAAGACCGGCCACCCTTTAAGGCCATTAACTTTGAATGAACCCATGCTACTAAGATGACTTTTTACTTAATTAAATACTAACGACCATAAGTAGTTGGCTAAAAAGAGACTTGAATAACTAAGAGAGCGGGTCCTTATTGACCTGGCAGAATGTTGGCGCTTCTAGGCTACTTAAAAGAGACAACCACCATACATCCTCTCAACATGCACACCTGCACACTTGGACTGCTCACAGAACTGCAACACTTTTCTTAAATAAAACACACAAATCAAGGGCGCTGGAAAAAGGGAAGAACAAACCGACGGCCCTCGCTGAAACAACCAAATACCCCCACCATGAAAGATTTAGCCTGCATACTGTAGCTAGAGAAGAGGGAAAATCTAATCAATGCTAACACCACAAATTAAGGGAAAACGTAATTAAAGGATCGCTTGGCATAGATAGGTAAAAAGGAAGGTGAGAATCTGGTTAGAGCTTTAAATGCCACAGATTAAACGCCTGGGTAAAAGAAATGCCGAAACCTCTTAGATTTAAATATGGGTTAGTTGATTACCACGTAACAACTTAAGCATACGGCTCGATATGAGAGAACAATAGGAAGGAATCTGCCCAGGAGGGTCAATGAAGAAATGCCCAACAATATAATATCAAGGTCACACTGTAGTGAATCGTACCCTGTGTAGGCGATTCATAACCTTGGTGAAGTTAAGCATAACGCCCAACAACTCGGAGGGAATTCGTGATTTAATTTGGGTTATGGTGGGCGTGCAGTGTTGGCACAGGTGTATATATCACAAGGGCGCAGAGGGAGGAATTACCCATTAGATATGTAACCATAAATTACTACCCGACTGTAAAGAAAACGCCAAAAAAAATGTCAATGCCCACAGTCATAACGGAAATCGCCTGCAGTAATAGGAGATACAACATGAGGTAAACGCTCACATGAGGTAAATGCCCACATGAGGTAAATGCCCACAGTCGTAATGAGATGCCTACGGTGATACAACATCAGCAGCAAACAAAACGACCACCGGGATTTATAACGCTCGGTCATCCCAAAAACGCCCAAATCAAATTAAACAAAACACAAAGGAATGAACTATGAAAACGCAGAGATACAAAATCAACCCATTTGTAGAGTTGAAGGCCATTAGCAAAAGTTGAATCAGACAGGGACAGGCTCGCTGGTAAGGAATAACCAAGGCGTATGTCTGGTGGTGTAAACCCTTTATACAATCGGCAGTTTTTGCAGAGATTAAGACCAGTAACAAAGATAAATCAGGATTTTCGACAAGCACTGGACAAAATTAACATTTCGAATCATCGAAGGAAACGAAAGATACAACAATTGCTATATAAAATTTAACTCCATATTTCCTTTCCAATACCAAGAAGATCTACATCATAAAACCCTGTTGCATTCTATATTACCAAATCAAAAATCATACCGTTGCCTTATAGCCCACCGCGATGACGCCCGCACTCCGTGCCGCTCCTGCTCCGTGCCGCTCCCGCTCGCCGACCGTAGAGACTACATCGATACCTCCCAGCCAAACGCTAGGGGTACTCTGCTTCCCCCTTAGCCCCCCGAGCCGCAAAGGGGCCACACACAGTCCATATGGTATACCTAGCTTCCCAGCTTGCCTCCAAGGCTGAGCTACCACTCTAATCCCAGCTGAGAAAATCCCAACTCCTCACAAGCAATCAGTCCCAGGTCCAACAACTCCTTCATTTCCATTTTCAACTCTTGTAATTCTGGGGTCGACATCCGACAAGGTGTTCTTGCTATCAGTTCTGTCCCCGGTTTCAGGTCTATGGTAAACTCCAGTTCCCTTTTCAACGGTATCCCAGGTAACTCCTCTGGAAACACGTCCACAAACTCCTTCACCACCGGAAGGTGTTCTAGACCTTCTGCTACTCCCTTTTCGTTTAGCACGAGGATTGCATAAAGCTTGCATCCCTTACGCATACTCTTCCATAACTGTAAGGAAGAGATGAACCTCAGGGAAACTCCTTGGTTCCATCCTACAATCACACGTCTCTGTCCTTCGTCATCAACCAAGCTAAACCATTTTGTCTTACAGTTGAGTATCGCCTCAAGCGATTCCAACCAATCCATACCAATCACGACGTCATAAGATCCTAATATCGTGACATACAAGTTGAACCTCATGACAAACTCTCCCAGGTTAAGGGTACAACCCGTAACCTTTCCTCCAACCTTTTGTTTGGCTCCTGAAGCCATCTCTACAAAGCTAAACTCGTCCTGTTCGACTGCCTTTACCTTAATCCTTTTTAGCGCTGCACCAGAAATGAAACTCTCAGTAGCACCTGGGTCTATCAAAACACTAAGGGTCTGGTCAGCGACAGTACCTGTCGTCTCGAGCACAGTCAACTGGTGCTCTGCCTGGCGGTTATTCACCACTGCATGAATTCCATGGGCCTTGCCTATATCTCCCACGGTAGCGGGTCCAGCTGATCCGGACGCTCTGGTCCTCTCCACAGGACAGTCACACTGGTAGTGTGGCTCCCCACACGTCCAACACCCCTTATTCGGCCCAGTAGTCCTGGTGCCCGAAATAGAAGATGACGGCCCACCGGCCTGGAAACCAGGTCTGTTCTGCTGAACAGGCCTAAACTGCTGCTGCTGCAGGCGATGCTGTTGTTGGTGCTGTGGTCCCCGATAAGGTTCCCGCTACTGAGGTGGCGATCGTCTGGGTGTAGTGAAAGTGGATCCTCTCTGGAAGCCACGATATCTCGGCGTATGCCTCGCTGGTGTCTGATGCTGCAGTGTGCCAGATGAACTCTGCCCTGCGGGTCTCGCTGGAGTCCTGGTTTGACCCCCACTGATAAGCTCCTCCTCTACTATGAGGGCCTTTTGGACAATGTCGTGCAAGGTTTGAGGCATCAAGATCCTAACCTTTGCATGCAAGTTGCCGTGAAGGCCAAACACGAACCGATTGACCTTGAGTTTCTCTGTGTTAAGGTGCGGAGCATACCGGAGCAGCTCCATGAAACGTGCCTCGTACTCGGGCACCGTATGACCTCCCTGTCGTAATGCGTTGAACTCATTGAGTTGACGCTCAATGAATTCCTCTGAAAGGTACCTCTCTTGAAACCGTTCCTCGAACAGTTCCCATGACATGTCTTCCATGGCCAAGTTTAGCTGCGGCAAGAGCGTCTTCCACCATAGAAGAGTGCTCCCCTTTAGTTGAAAGACTTCCATGCGGACCTTCATGTTGGAGGTATAATTGCGAAGTGCAAAGCACATTGCCATATTCTCCAACCATGCCTCGGCAGCTGTGCCGTCCGGGGCACCAAAGAACTCAAGAAATTTTACCTTCTCGAGTTCACGGTGAATGCTACCTGTAACGGCCGGTGTGCGCGGTGGAACCTCAGCAGGTGTCAGCACCCTGGCCTCGTCTCTGTCCAATCGGCTGATCAGAGCCCTGGACATGCACTGAAAGGATCTCATCATCCCAATAACATCGCCAACCGCTATCTACTCCTGTCTGAGAACCTGCTCGCCTCCCTGGGGGTTAGACCCCTCAGGCATGGATGCCACTGGAGGTATCACGCCTCCTCCCCTAGCACCCCGTCGTCTGCCTCCGCGACGTCCTCTATCCATGATTACCTACACACACACAATCAACTTGATCAGCAACAGTATACTCAATCAATCATGTCACGGAAGCCGTAGCGAATCCCAAGCCGCGGGTCGAACCTCGCTCTGATACCATATGTAACGGCCTCCTCGTTATGATCACAACTCTGATAACAGGTGCAATTTTTTTTTTTGTTTAAGGTGTGTGCGCGCGTGTAAAGAGGAAATAGACACACTCAATACAACTGAGTCAATAAAACCTTTCTACATCAAATAGTAAAACAGCATGTCATCTATCATAATGCATCATAATCAAGTATAAATATTTTAACATCAGAAAAGCCCAGATCACTTGCGAGCAAGTGTCCTCAAATAATAAGTTTTCTCAGTGCACTAGAGCGGGATGTTACATACACCCCCTCTTGGTCTAAACTTCATCCTGAAGTTTCTCAGTATAAATGCCGAAATAAAAGTATCACGGTATCATAAGTCTATCCATCAAACAAAAATGGAAACTGCTGGTGCATATCATATGCGTCCTCCCAGGTCGCCGAGTGCGGACTATAACTGTCCCACTGGACCTTGACCTGATCTACCGTTCGACGTCGTAATTGTCGAACGCAATGATCTAAGATGCGGACCAGCTCAGCCGTGAGCGCTCCCTCATCCGATACCTGCAAGGAACTCATGTCAATCACGTGTGTAGGATTACTAATATAATGTCTCAAAACAGATACATGAAAAACATCATGCATACGCCTCAAAGAATCAGGCAAGGCTAATTGATAGGCCACAGGCCCCTTTCTCTCCACAATCTCAAAAGGTCCCACGAATCTAGTAAGGAGTTTAGCTCCCTTTCCAAACTTGATCAAGCTCTTATGCGGTTTAACCCACAATAAGACTCAATCGCCGACCTCGTAACTACGGTCGACTCCGTGCGCATCGGCATAACTCTTCTGTCGATCCTGCGCTTCTTTAATCCTTTGTCTTATGGTTTTCATTTGTTCTTCCATTTCTTGCATCGCTTCTGGTCCCACCAGGACCCTATCCTCAAGTCGATCCCAACTCAAGGGAATCCGACATGGTCGCCCATAAAGGAACTCAAAAGGCGCCATCTTAATGGTGCTCTGGTAACTGTTGTTGTAAGCGAACTCTACAAGAGGCAAGAATTCCTCCCAACGCTTTTGTTGGTCCATCACGTACATGCGCAACATGTCTTCCAAGGTTTAGTTCATTCATTCGGTCTGCTCGTCAGTCTCTGGGTGATATGCAGTACTAAAATTGAGTTGGGTTCCCAAGGCCTCTTGGAAACTCGTCCAAAATCGTCCAGTAAACATCGATCCTCAATCGGATATAATCTTCTTAGGCACGCCATGCAGCCTCACAATATCACTGATGAAAATTCTCGCTAGGTCAGGTGCCTGATACGTCATATGATGCAGGAGCATCGCCAACTCAGCAAGCGAGCCAGCACATCAAACAAAAGTTTATTTGGAGAAACAAACCCAAATTTTTGAAAGTGCTTTGGGATTGTAACACAAGTCTTAAATGAATCCTTTATGAAGGAGCGCCTTTTGTATATTGTATCAAACCTCGAGCCATACGCTCTTGCCTGAAGTAGATAGGAGGCATTTAATAGATTTAATGCAGGTAGATAGGATTTTATTTTCAGATTAGACAGTGTTGGAGTTTGAGAGGGAAAATGGATATAGACACCCTCATTGATTGTATTGTAACAAAAGCCATTAGCAACATTAAGAAGAGAGAGCAAGCAGAGAATTGTATGAAGAACACCCATGTACAGATGTTGAATTTATAGAATGAGTCTTTGATTCAAATTCATGGCTGGTGTTGTTTCTCTGTGAATATGGTTTATATGCTCATGAATGTTTGTTTTCTGGTTATGCATTTGCTTTGTATATGATGTGCATGTGATTTTAGGGTTTAAACTGAAGTTTGAGAGGAAAGATAATAAGTTTCAATTGTTTCTCTATCTGATCCAGGAGATTCCTGCAAGGTGTGCAGTTGAATTCATCCGCAGGGAGTGCGTTGATGAAGGCTCGATAGTATAACACTTATTCTCATTCACCCAGAAGTTGCAGGGGGTTGTTGAAGCCATGCAAAGAGGGTGCAGGTGGAGGAAGGAGTCTCAGTTGTTAATCTGAGTAAAGGAAAGTCAGAGACTACTGCTGCAGGAAGTGCGCAGAGTCGGAAGGATTCAACACTTGAGAAGTTGTTGAACGTTGAGCGCGAGTAGTGCGTGTAAAGTCCCTCTGAAGGAGTCAGAGTGGATAAGCTCAGGAGGTATAGCACTTTCGTGATAATCTTTACAAGTAAGCACAAAAGAATTCGTGTCGAAGGAAGTTTGATCCGGATTATTTTCGGCACGAAATGAGAGCGGAGATATAATAAAGAAATGTACAGAGATATTGCATATATTAAATAATATAACATAAATGTATCATAGATGCAACCATAAACACAGATATACAGTAATACACGATTTCTATTAATCAAAGAAATGTATAGAGACTGTAAAAATACAGAGTGAAAGACTCGCTAGAATGGTGGCAGCTTATCTCTGAGAAGAGATGTGATGGCTACTCGCATTCACAAGAAGATCATTACAATGAGGCTCTGAAGGCCCTTTTACAATAAATGAGAATGCCAAAATTCCTAGACATCCAAAAACCTAACCCTAGGAGATGAAGCACCAAAAGTCATGTGGGCCCCGTTTGGGTAAGTTGGTGCATCAACTTCCTGGGGTCGTAACTTTTGCATACGATCTCCGTTTTAGGCGTGTGATAGCTCGTTGGAAAGGTATTGTTGAGGAGATTCATTTTGGGGGCTCAATCATGCCTTCAACTATCATTGAGAACCTTGATATCGAAAAACCTTCATTTGGACCCTCAAAATGGCCCCGAAAGTTAAAACCTGCTAAAAATAGTAAATTGCCAAAATGGCCAGAAAACCATTTTGAGCCATTTGGAAAAGGTGGGTGGACACCAATATCCACCTGGATCAATCATCCCTCCTTAGGAAGCAATGGTCTCCATTGCGTTGAGTTCCCAGGGGAGAGGGAAAATCATTTGTTGAATTTGCATCTTGGTGAGCTGCTTGTCTTGCTGGAGAAGTCACGCTGCTTAGTTTGTGGAAATCTGTTACGAACCTGTGGCTGGAAGGTTTGGACCTTTTTAACCAGTCTATCTATTTTAGATGACTGTGTGCAGAAGGAATCTTCATGCTTTGCTGCAACCTTGTCGACCTGCTTCTGTTGGATAGAAGGTGCTTTGGCCGAAGCTGTGGTGGCTGCAGTATCCTTCTATTCACCCTTTGAAC
>ML785929.1:388297-399062 GCA_009831015.1 Picea engelmannii | reverse complement strand
ACACAGATATACAGTAATACACGATTTCTATTAATCAAAGAAATGTACAGAGACTGTAAAAATACAGAGTGAAAGACTTGCTAGAATGGTGGCAGCTTATCTCTGAGAAGAGATGTGACGGCTACTCGCATTCGCAAGAAGATCATTACAATGAGGCTCTGAAGGCCCTTTTACAATAAATAAGAATTCCAAAAGTCCTAGACATCCAAAAACCTAACCCTGGGAGATGAAGCACCAAAAGTCATGTGGGCCCCGTTTGGGTAAGTTGGTGCATCAACTTCCCGAGGTCGCAACTTTTGCATACAATCTCTGTGTTAGGCATGTGATAGCTCATTGGAAAGGTATTGTTGAGGAGATTCATTTTGGGGGCTCAATCATTCCTTCAGCTATCATTGAGAACCTCGATCTCGAAAAACCTTCATTTGGACCCTCAAAATGGCCCTGGAAGTTAAAACCTGCTAAAAATAGTAAATTGCCAAAATGGCCAGAAAACTGTTTTGAGCCATTTGGAAAAGGTGGGTGGCCACCAATATCCACCTGAATCAAATTTCGAGCAGGAGTTGCAAGTACGGGCATCAGAGGATAAGTTCTGAGAAGGAACACTTAGCCATTTCGAGAAATCTTCGAGGAAGGAGAAGTCGACGACCAGGATTCGTAGAAGGAAACCGTGAAGTTTCGACAGCCGTCAGATCGCAAGAGAGTTGCGCCAGGTTTAAGCCCAAGGAGCAGAGGAAGATCCCAGAGATTCGGAGTTTGGGATATCGGGGTTTCTGTGGTCATGGGACTCTTGTGGACAGGAATCGCGATTAGCGAACTCCCGAGAGGATCAGGGTCGTTGATCACAAGAAAGATATGTGGCACGAGATCCCGGGGAGTTGAGAATCGGTGTTTCAGGGTTCTCGCATACAACGGAACCATAGCCAAGAAAACCATGATTTCCCGAAACACAACGGTCCCACAGTCACACCAATTCGGTGGAGGACAAGTGTTGGGAGGTCAACTCTGTAGGGAGACGGTGACAGGTGGCATCAGGGACCGGAGGATCGGAGATCCCGCGAACATAGGTTCTACGCATTTCATTTCCGCGAAGTCTGAATTTCCGATAGGTAAGAAGGACCGTGGTCTCGTGGGTTATAAGTCACCTGCGAAAGGAGCTAACCAGAAGGGGCTGAGGAGTGAAGCTAAGTGCCATCGTGGATTGGGGATCGAGAATCCTTGAGGTGAGTAATTCACTACCTCGCAAAGTCCAATTTTGTTAACGAGATAATCTCTGACAGAAGCAAGGAAGGCGTAAAGTGAATATTCATTGGGTTTTGGGGATTTTGAGACACGAGTGCAGGACTCGCAATCTTGCGAGGTCCGATTCTCCGATAGGCAAAAGGAGATCGTCAGGAGATCATTCTGTGGGTGCGGAAAAGTGTCGATAAGGGATTTGAGGAGCATTCTAGCTCTTCGGGGCCTGGGAAAAGGAAGGTCCTGGTGGTAGCGGATGTGTCGGGTGGCGCGAGCTACATCAGTGTGGTATCAGAGCAGGAATTCTTTGCTTTCCATAGCAGAGGAAGAGAGAATTCACCATGCCACCCAGAAGGGAAAGACAATCATCTGATCCAAAGGACAGGGATGTGCGAAGGAGAGGAAGAAAATCACAGGTGCCAGAGATGGAAAGGCAAATACGTGATCTCAGAGTGAGATTGGAAGATATGGAAGCAGTGCAGAGACGCACAATCAATGTTGGAGACATGAGTGACTCTGAAGGCGAAGTTGCAGCCGAACAACAAGGAGAAGTTGTAGCCGAAGATGCAACCAATGAGCGATTGATTAAAGCTATCGCCTGAATGAGTTCAAAGACAAAAATGGACATTCCAACTTATGAAGGAAGTCTGGATGCAGAAGAGCTGTTGGACTGGATTAGATCTCTTGACACCTACTTCGATTATGAAGATATCGAAGAGGACAAAAAGGTCAGGCATGCTATCACAAAGTTGAAAGGACACACAGCATTATGGTGGGACGAGCTTCAAGCAGATAGACGTTCCAAAGGTAAACATAAGATCAAATGCTGGGATCGAATGATTGTGAAGATGAAGGCAAAATTCATCCCAAGGGATTATCAAATCACATTGTTCAGGAGAATGCAGAACCTGAGACAGAAGCTGATGACGGTGAAAGAGTATACTGAAGAATTCTACAAGCTCAATATCAGAGCAGGTCATCGGGAGAGTTGCCAGGTATATGAATGGCTTAAGATACGATATCCAGGATGAGATGAGTATGAAAACCATCATAACGGTGGAGGATGCATATCAGATGGCATTGAAAGCCGAAGAGAAGCTAAACCGTAAGCCAGCACAACGAGGCAGAGGTAGAAGCCAGCCAAAAAGTAAGGCAGTTGCCCAGGAGAAATTCCAGAAGCCCAAAGAGGAATGGAAGAAACCTCAGGGTAAGGTAGAAAGAGGTGGTACCTCATAGAAGGGACCATACATTGAACAGAGAGGACAACAAAATGATCAACGAGGAGATTATGATGATGCAAATACTTTTCCTCATACCAGAGGTAGAGGAAGAGGCATAGGAGGAGTCATCACATGCTACACATGTGGGAAGAATGGGCACAAGGCAGTTGACTGTCCAGACAGGAAGAAAGAGGGAGGAGAAGCTCACATCGCCAAGGCATAGAGGTGAAATGCTAAAGTAGAAGACGCAGAAGATGGAAGGTCATTGATGATGCGTAAATTTCTCTTAACACCCAAGAAGGAGGTGGAGGACACGGCTCAGAGAAGCAGACTTTTCAGAACAGCTTGCAAGACCAAGGACAGGAAGTGCAAGGTCATTGTGGATAGTGGAAGCACCGACAATATCGTTTCGACCGAGATGGTGGAGAAACTAGAGCTGGAGACAACTGATCACTCGAGTCCATACAAAGTCTCGTGGCTACAAAAGGGACATCAGGTGAGTGTCACTAAACAATGCTTAGTTGACATCAAGATAGGAGGGTACAATGATACAATACTCTGTGATGTTATTCCTATGGATGTATGTCATTTATTGCTAGACAAACCATGGCAATATGACAGGAATGTAATTCATGATGGGAAGATGAATACGTATACTTTAGAGAAGAATGGAAGAACACACATGTTACTTCCAATAAAAGATAAGGAGGTGAAACCGGAAGTAAACAACAGGATACTTCTCATGAGTGGGAAGGAACTTCTGGTAGAAGTCAAGAAGAAGGAAGATCCACAATTCTTTGTGGTCAGGAAACCAAAATTTGTTTTGACTAGCACAAGAGTGGATGACTTGCCGGAAGAAATTCAGGAACTGCTGGAAGAGTTCGCTGAAATAGTGGTGGATGAATTACCTCCTTCGTTGCCACCGATGAGGAGTGTGAGCCATCATATAGACCTCATACCAGGTGCTATTTTGCCGAACAAAGCAGCGTACAAGTTGACGCCGCAGGAGAATGAGGAGGTCAAAAGGCAAGTACAGGAATTGCTGGAAAAATGACTGATCAGAGAGAGTTTAAGTCTGTGTGTCGTTCCGACAGTACTGAGTCCAAAGAAAGATGGAGGCTGGAGAATGTGTACAGATTCCAGAGCCATTAACAAGATAACCATCAGGTATAGGTTTCCATTGCCGTGGATGGATGACTTGATGGACTGTTTAAGTGGAGCCAATTTTTTTTCAAAGGTAGATTTGAAAAGCGGATACCATCAGATTCACATGAGAGAAGGTGATGAATGGAAGACAACCTTCAAAACCAATGAAGGGTTGTATGAATGGCTAGTCATGCCATTTGGCTTGACAAATGCACCGAGTACATTTATGAGGCTGATGAATGAAGTGCTGAAAGAATTCATTGGTAAGTTTGTCATTGTTTATTTACATGACATATTGATTTTCAGCAAAATGAAAGAAGAACATCTGAAGCATTTAGCTGCAGTAATGAGGAATCTACAACAAGAGAAGCTGTTGATCAACATGAGAAAATCTTTCTTTATGAAGACATAACTCACTTACTTAGGATTTGTCGTATCGGTGAATGAATTGAAGATGGATCCAAGTAAAGTGGAGGTAATTAAAAATTGGCCATCACCCAGAAATATTTTCGAGGTGAGAAGTTTCCATGGACTGGCTAGTTTCTACAGAAAATTCATTAGGAATTTCAGTGGAATTAGCGCAGCAATGATGGACACAGTCAAGAAAAGACATAAATCTTTTCATTGGACAACTGAGGCTGAGAAGGGCTTCAATCTATTGAAGTGAAAGATCACAGAGCAACCAGTGTTGGTGTTGCTAGATTTTCAGAAGACATTTCAGGTGAAATGTGATGCCAGTGGGTATGCCATAGGAGCGGTCTTGAGCCAGGAGGACAGACCAATTGCATATTTCAGCGAGAAGCTGGATGAGGCAAAGGTGAAGTACTCAACGTATGATAAAGAATTTTATGCTATCATACAAGCGTTGAAGAAGTGGAGGCATTACTTGATCCCGAAAGAATTTGTACTGTATAGTGATAATCATGCATTGCAGTTTGTGACTCAACAAGAGAAGTTGAATTAGAAACATGCTAAATGGGTAGAGTATATGCAGAATTTTACATTTGTAATTAAACACATTTCAGGTACTGCTAACAAAGTGGCTGATGCTTTGAGCAAGAAGTGTTTGTTGCTGCAAGAATTCCGAGTCAAGACATTGGGTTTTGAAAACCTTAAGGACATGTATGCAGGTGATGCAGATTTTGCAGAGGCATATGAGGTAGTTGAGAATCCAGTTCTCAGAGACAGAATCCCGTGGATGGATTACATGATCCAAAATGGACTGTTATTAAGAGGAAATCAGTTATGCATTCCTAATTTCTCCATGAGGGAGAACTTGCTAAAAGAAAAGCTCAATGGTGGATTAGCAGGGCATTTTGGCCATGACAAAACATTTGCAAAACTGAGCGAAGAATATTTTTGGCCGAAGATGTGAACAGATGTCAAGAAGTTTGTTGACAGGTGCAAAATTTTCCAGCATTCGAAGGGCAGAAAGAAGAATGCAGGATTCTATCAATCGTTACCCATACCCGAGAGGTCGTGGGATGCAATCAGCATGGATTTCGTATTGGGATTGCCGAGGACGCAAAGAGGACATGATTCCATCTTTGTAGTGGTTGATAGGTTTTCCAAAATGGCACATTTTATTCCATGCCAGAAGACCAATGATGCAACTCATATCACAAATTTATTCTTCAAGGAGATTGTTAGACTTCATGGATTGCCCAGAAGTATAGTATCAGACAGGGATACAAAGTTCATTGGACATTTCTGGAGGACACTGTGGAAGAAGATGGGGACTAAATTAATGTTTATTTTTGCCTATCATCCGCAGATGGATGGGCAAACAAAGGTTGTAAATAGAAGCCTGGGAGACTTACTCAGAATCCTAGTGACAGAGCACCACAACAGCTGGGATAATGTGTTGCCACATGCAGAGTTTGCTTACAACGATTTAGTGAACAGAAGCACAGAAAAAATTCCATTTGAGATTGTATATGGTAGACAGCCAAGAGGAGTATCTGAACTGAGGGATTCAGAGCAGATAATGACAAAGAGTGCAAGCACTGAAGAATTCACAGGGGCGATGGAAGAACTTCACAGCAGAGTGAAGCTGCGATTGCTGGAATCAAACCAGGAATACAAGCGCAGAGCAGATCAACATCGGAGACAACTTCAATTCTAAGTTGGTGATCTAGTTATGGTACATCTGAGGAAGGAAAGGTTCCGAAGGGGAACATACAACAAGCTCAAAATGAAGAAAATTGGGCCATGCAGAGTCCTGAAGAAATTGGGAGAAAACTCTTATGAGATTGAGTTGCCGGATGAGATTGGAATATCTTTGACATTCAATGTTTCAGACTTGTATCCATATAAGGCTGAAGAAGCAGGAGCTGGAAGTGACGAACAACCAGAAATTCAGTGGCAGAAGCAGATGCCGATTGCAAAGAAGCCACAGATGGAGCGTATACTTGACAAGAGGGTCAGCAAAAAGACCAGATGAAAGCAATACTTCGAGTATCTGGTGAAATGGAAGAATCACCCAGTGGAAGATGCCAGCTGGGAGACAGAAGTAGTCATTCAAAATCATGGACAGACCATGCAGGAGCTCATGGGCAGGAGCCCATGAAAGTTTTCAAGCCGAGGAGTATGATGCAGGAGCATCGCCAACTCAGCAAGCGAGCCAGCACATCAAGCAAAAGTTTAGTTGGAGAAACAAACCCAAATTTTTGAAAGTGCTTTGGGATTGTAGCGCAAGTCTTAAATGAATCCTTTATGAAGGAGCGCCTTTTGTATATTGTATCAGACCTCGAGCCATACGATATTGCCTGAAGTAGATAGGAGGCATTTAATAGATTTAATGCAGGTAGATAGGATTTTATTTCCAGATTAGACAGTTTTAGAGTTCGAGAGGTAAAACGGATATAGACACCCTCATTGATTGTATTGTAACATAAGCCATTAGCAACATTCAGAAGAGAGAGCAAGTAGAGAATTGTATGAAGAACACCCATGTACAGATGTTGAATTAATAGAATGAGTCTTTGATTCAAATTCATGGCTGGTGTTGTTTCTCTGTGAATATGGTTTATATGCTCATGAATATTTGTTTTCTGGTTATGCATTTGCTTTGTATATGTTGTGCATGTGATTTCAGGGATTAAACTGAAGTTTGAGAGGAAAGAGAATAAGTTTCAATTGTTTCTCTATCTGAGACAGGAGATTTCTGCAAGGTGTGCAGTTGAATTCATCTGTAGGGAGTGCGTTGATGAAGGCTCGATAGTCTAACACTTATTCTCATTCACCCAGAAGTTGCAGGGGGCTGTTGAAGCCGTGCAAAGAGGCTGCAGGTGGAGGAAGGAGTCTCAGTTGTTAATCTGAGTAAAGGAAAGTTAGAGACTGTTGTTGCAGGAAGTGCGCAGAGTCGGAAGGATTCAACTCTTGAGAAGTTGTTGAACGTCGAGCGCAAGGAGTGTGTGTAAAGTCCCTCTGAAGGAGTCAGAGTGGATAAGCTCAGGAGGTATAACACTTTCGTGATAATCTTTACAAGTTAGCACAGGAGAATTCATGCCGAAGGAAGTTCGAGAAAGAATCGCAAGTACGGGCGTCCAAGGATAAGTTCTGAGAAGGAACACTTAGCCATTTCGAGAAATCTTTGAGGAAGGAGAAGTCGACGGCCAGGATTCATCGAAGGAAACCGCGAAGTTTCGACAGCCGTCAGATCGCAAGAGAGTTGCACCGAGTTTAAGCCCAAGGAGCAGAGGAAGATCCCGGAGATTCGGAGTTCGGGATATCGGGGTTTCCGTGGTCGTGGGACTCTTGTGGACAGGAATCGCGATTAGCGAACTCCCGAGAGGATCAGGGTCGTTGATCACAATAAATATACGTGGCACGAGATCCCGAGGAGTCGAGAATCGACGTTTCGAGGTTCTCGCATACAACAGAACCATAGTCGAGAAAACTGCGATTTCGCGAAACACGATGGTCCCACAGTCACACCAATTCGGTGGAGGACAAGTGTCGGGAGGTCAACTCTGTAGGGAGACGGTGACAGGTGGCATCAGGGACCGAAGGATCGAATATCCCGCGAACGTAGGTTCTACGCATTTCATTTCCACGAAGTCCGAATTTCCGATGGGTAAGAAGGACCGTGGTCTCGTGGGTTATAAGTCACCTGCGAAAGGAGCTAACCAGAAGGGGCTGAGGAGCGAAGCTAAGTGCCATCGCGGATCGGGGATCGGGAATCCTTGAGGTGAGTAATTCACTACCTCGTAAAGGCCAATTTCGTGAATGGGATAATCTCCGATAGAAGTAAGGAAGGTGTAAAGTGAATATTCATTGGGTTTCGGGGATTTTGAGACCCGAGTGCAGGACTCGCAATCTTGCAAGGTCCGATTCTCTGATAGGAAAAGGGAGATCGTTAGGAGAGCATTCTGTGGGTGCGGAAAAGTGTTGATAAGGGATTTGAGGAGCATTCTAGCTCTTCGGGGCCTGGGAAAAGGAAGGTCCTGGTGGTAGCGGACGTGTCAGGTGGCGCGAGCTGCGTCATCGTACGCACAGGAATAAAGTGAGCACTCTTCGTCAGAGTGCCTACTACTACAAAAATCGAGTCGTGTCTCCTTGCCGTCAGTGGCAATCCAACAATAAAATCCATCGAAATAACTTCCCATTTCGATTTCGGAATGGCATGTGGTTGAAGTAATCATGTCGGGTGTCTATGTTTAGCCTTTACCTATTGACACTCTAGACATCTGGCCACATAGTTTACTATGTCAGCCTTCATTCCCTTCTAGAAGAATAAGGGTTTAAGGTCTGCCCTCATCTTCGTGACTCCTGGGTGAGCCATGTAAACTGCTCTATGAGCCTCGCTCAAGATCAACATCCTCCAATCGTCATTTGGTGGTATGTAAATCCAACCTCTAAACCTCAATAACCCATCGCTATCAAAATAAAATCCCTCATATCGTGGTACCATCATTGTGTTTTGTCCAATAAAATCCTTGACTTCTTTGTACCAGTCATCGTCACGCTGTAAGGTGAGAATCTTCTCATGTAGATTCGTCTAAAGAGGCAACACCGAAAAGATGCGCAGCCTCTGACTCAAAGAATCCACCACCCGGTTCACTGTTCCTTTTATGTAAGTAATCTTGAAGTCGTACTCGCTAAGCAATTCTGACCAACGCCGTTGTTGCGCGTTCAGGTTGCTTTACGTGAAAATGTGTTGTAGTCCACAATGATTGGTCTTTAATTCAAATTTTTGTCCAACAAGGTAGTGTCTCCAAGCCTTCAAGGCATAAACTATGGCTAATAACTCCAAATCGTGCATCACGTAATTCTCCTCATGCCTTCTCAGTTTCCTCGAAATGTAAGCAATCACTCGTCCGTCTTACATCAAGACTCTGCCTAAACCTTCCTTGGATGCGTCCGTGCATACCAAGAAGTCTGCGTCCATGTCAGGGAATTTTAGTATCGGCGCTGTTGTCAACAACTCCTTAAGCCTTCGAGATGCTTTTGCGCATTTCTTGGTCCAAACAAACTTCTTGTTTTTCTTCTACAATTTCGTGATCGGATTTGCTATCTTCGAAAATCCCTCGACAAATCGTCGGTAGTATCTTGGTAAACCCATAAAGCTACGCACTTCTGTGACATTTGTCGGTGCAGGCCATTCCATAATAGCCTCAACCTTGGCTGGATCCACGGCGATACCTTCGCCGAAGATGACATGCCCTAAGTAGTGAATCCTCGATTGATAAAAAGAGCATTTGGACAACTTCCCATACAATTTGTGCTCTCGTAGACACTGTAGTACCAAGCGCAAGTGCGCGTCATGCTCCTCCGTTGTCCGAGAGTAGATCAAGATATCGTCAATGAATACTTGGATGAACTTGTCCAAGTACTCGCGGAACACCCCGTTCATCAAACTCATGAATACCCCTGGGGCATTTGTCAATCCAAACGGTAAAACAGTAAACTCGTAATGTCCAAATCTCATCTTAAAGGCGGTCTTAGGGATGTCATCCTCCTTGATCCATAACTGGTGATACCCGGATCGCAAATCGATCTTGGAGAACACTGTCGCACCCTTCATTTGATCGAACAAATCATCAATTCTTGGTAAGGGATACTGATTCTTGATCGTAGCCTTGTTCAGTTGACGGTAGTCAATGCAAAGCCTCCATGATATGTCCTTCTTTCGTATGAAAATAACCGGTGCACCCCACGGTGACACACTAGGACGGATCATGGAGGCTTTGAATGTAACATCCCAGGACACACTAGGACCAAGAGGGGGTGTATGTAACATCTCGCTCTGGCGCACTGAGAAACTTATTATTTGAGGACACTTGCTCGCAAGTGATCTGGACTTTTCTGATGTTAAAACATTTTCACTTGATTATGATGTGTTATGATAGACGACATGAGGTTTTACTATTTGATGTAGACAGGTGCTATTGACTCATTTTTATTGAGTGTGCAGGGTTTTGGACCTTGATGATGCAGAGGCATCGGTGGAACCCCCTTGGACTCCGGATTGAGTCAGGGAGTGTGCTATTGGGTTGATTTATTTACTGTGATATTTCATTGATTTGATGATATGATGTTGACATTTCTGACATGATTGTTGATGATGCAGGTTGATGATAGCTTGTCGACCAGACTCACATATGGAGTAAAGGGGCCACACACGATTTCCAGAGAGATTGAGGGAGAGGGGTGGACAACAACCCTGCCACCACCTACTAGCACTCCCGCCGTGGCTCTAACTGTAGGTTAACGATTACCTAGTTCGAGAGGATCCACGATGCCATGAGGGAAGACTGCGATAGTCACTCACGATGATTCTAAGGGGCGCGCAATAAGGCGGGGGCATTATTCCTTAGAGCCATTAGTCTCCCACAAGTTCACCTGACGAAGTGTTGACTCCAGGGGTTATAGATGTCTACCAATCAGTCCAGTTGGTGAGTGGCACCCTTGGAGCACATGGTACATCCTGAAGGGCACGTCGCACAAAAGAAACACAAGAAGCGAGTGGCACCCTTGGAGCACGTGGTGCATCCTGAAGGGCACGTCGCGCAAATGAACCGAACGAGGCGAGTGGCACCCTTGGAGCACGTGGTGCGTCCTGAAGGGCACGTCGCATTGATGTGGATGAAGGAAACAAACCTAAATAGCCCTAAGACAATAACGCCTTAAGAAATCCTTAAACAACTCCCCTAACCCAGTGT
>ML785929.1:354685-371940 GCA_009831015.1 Picea engelmannii | reverse complement strand
CAACTATCATTTTGCAGCTTATATTAGCCTACTAACCATCTAAGTCATCCAAAAATTTGTATAAGGCAAGGTACTATCAATAAGTGTTAAAGTGTATGTTTAATTTCCTTTTTAGAGTGAAAATTCTGAAGGTGTTACCATTATCATAGATGTTGTTACAACCATTGTTGCAACCCTTAATATCCCTAAAATCATCCATAAAACCATTGGGCATTTGTACTAAGCAAACCATAATCATTGGATATTGAAGTAGTGTCTTATTTCTCTATTATAGTACTTTTTTGAAGTGGTTTTATTGTTGTCATCATCATTAATTAATGTTGTTTGGACATCCATTTAAGTCATTCATTGACTTGTATTTATCTTGAAAAGTGTGAGTGACAAACCATTATCAAGTTTGCAAGACTATTGTATCTCTTCCTTGTCATCATAACTTGCATCTTTCAAGTTACATTGCTGCTAATGTGATATCACTTTCATTGTATAGTAATTTGTTCAGGAAACACATAATTTGTTTAAGAAGTCATTGATTATAATTGTTGCTACTAACATTTGATGTTTCATTGCTAAAGGGCAGGTACAAATCCATTTCAATTTTCCCTTTTCCTTTCAACTTCACCAAAGTGACTTCTTCTGTTGAGTGACCTAGAGAGATGGGTGGGTTTTCATTGTATTGTTTTCCCTTCATCAACCAAATAGGTCCTAGGACGTCTCCCTTGGAGTGAGGCTTTCATCCTCCTAAAGAGAAAGAAGTACCCTATTGGGGTGACAGTGATAGGGTTACCTTCGTGTTATGTCAATCTAAGCCTACTTGCCTTCAAGATTTGGGAAAGTATAGATTATGCGATAACATTTTTGGCACCATTGTCAAGGAACATCGAGTCAATTTTCCTCAAACGACAAATTTTCGGTAAGCCTTTTTCTCAAATCCTTTCACTTTTCAAAGCTTACCTGGCGAATCCACTGAGGGTGATTCCCTCTTTTCCCTTTGGTAATCCCTAGAAGGATTATCTGGCGACTCCACTAATGATAAATCCAACCATGGCTTCTCAATGGGACCCAGGTAATTTAAAACCCTTGGATATGAGTGAAATTATGGGTTACCCTCAACAAATGCCTTTGAGGTATGAAAATTGTCTCCCTAGATTCACTGGTAATGATGAGGTTAGGGCCGAAGATCACATGGGTAATTTTTTGGCTTTCTTTCAACTCCACCCTATCAGTGATGATGCTAAATATTTGGAAATGAAACTTTTCTCTACCACTCTTCATGGAAATGCTAGGAAATGGTATGTTGATCTCCCTGATGCTAGCATCAAATCTATGGACCAGTTACAAGAAACATTTCTCGAGAAATGGATTATTAAATTAGAATATATCCACATGCTAATAAAAATACTCGAGTACATGAAACAAACTAAGAATGAGACTGTCAAAGAATTCCATACCAGGTTTGAGAATTTTCTACAACAAATTCATAGAAGCCATCATCCCGAAGACAAGTACCTCGTTTACCTCTATACAAATGCACTCTTAGTGCAATTGGGTTTTCTCCTTAGTAAACAATGGCCAAGAACAATCCAAGAAGCTTATCACATGGCTATGAAAATCAAGGAAAATATCTCCTTGTTCAAGGGAGAGCACCTCTTTATTCTAGAAATCAAAGTTGATGACCCCAAAGATACCCCAGATACTCTTAGTCTAAAGAGATTAGTTTCCCTTGAGATCTTTGTGAGTAAATTCCAAGAAAGAATGGAACAATTCATTGACTAACAATAGGTTAAGGAGAGGGATCCTAATGAAGATTTCCAATCCCATGAGGAAGAGAAAGAATTTACTCATGCTTCTACCGAGGATAATGAAGATCTGGTTGAAGAGCGAGAGCCTGAATATATCAAACATGATGATGAATTATTAATGTATGATCCTCCCTCTGATGAAGCCATCCGAGATCCTATTCCTCCTGCAGAAAAAGAAGAGGATGAGGTTAGTCATTTTCCTTTTTAGGTTTTTTATGATACCTTATTCTATGATTCAAAGGGTGAAGAAGAGAGGGAATCCTTGGACAAGTTAGACCCTATGTATTATGAAGCTAAAGATGTAGGGGAAAGTCATGAGTATGAAGCATTAATGATTTTTCTTTCATTTGATGAAGTCATCCAAGTCTTTGATGCTCCTGCACAACAAGAAGTGAATACGGTAAGTTATTTCCCTTTCCAAGATTTTGAAGATGCTTTGTTTTGTGATTTGGAAAGTGAAGAACTGTTAGAGGATCCCTTGGATGTTTTAATCCCTTCATGTTATGATAAAGGTAATGACATGGTTGATAATATTGATGAGTTCATACACATTGGGAAACTTAAATGGGATGTGATTGGGTATGATGGGGATTCCATTTACGACATTGAGGGTCATTTCCAAATGTTTCCTTTACAACTATCATATGAGGTTACTACTAATTTTGACATTTGGCAACAAGGAGATGATATAGTTGCAAATGTTTTCCAAGCACCCAAGGCTGACCCAGTTCTATGTTATCTTGATGATTTTCGGTCATACCTTGAGGATTTTGATGAATATTCCTTTGAGCACTTGGATTTATTCCATGAAGAATATTATCAACCACCATTGTGCTCAGGTCTTGATAAGGGTGAGGACATTTCTTTCTTGAAGCAGGGTAATTGTGACAAGGTTTTATCACCTCCTTCGATTACTTTACCTCGCTATGTCACTAAGGGTGCAGTTGGGAAACATGTCCCTTGTCTTAAGTTTTCTCCAGATAAAATCCTTCTTTTAGAATTCAAGGGTAGGTTGAATGCCTTAAGAAGAAATTTGTTATCTCGATATTCCAACCTTCCACTAAGAAGTTGTCGGTCATCCTCTAGGTTCTTGCTAGTCCATTCCCATACCTCAAGATGTGATGACGTCCAAGGTAGCCAACCTTCAGAATCTTTGAGTTCATCTTTTTATCCTTTGATTTTTCATGATCCTTTTCTGAGATGGATTGACCACTTTCCTAGAAGTGTAACTTGGCATAATTTTTTCACTCCATCCCACCTCCATGAGCTAGACTTTAGGATTTCCTATGATATGATCCATGCTCTAAATCATGTTATTTTTGTGCTTAACCTATCATTGTTTTGGTTGATGATGAAGCACAAAGGCAGGTATTATGAGGCATTACTAGGATGGTTTCACTGGTTATATGACTACACTTAGCATTCAACCAGTAGGTAAGTAGGATAGGTAGGCATTTGCATCCATTTTACATATCATTGCATATAATTCTAGTATAGTTGTAGTTAGAATTTTCATTATGTATATATCTATGATCATGATCATATGATAGACTAGAGATTCTTTTAATTGTCTATTATATCAAATATGAACAAGGGGTGATATCACCACCCTAGGGATTACTAAGATCCTTTGTTGAGATTTAGCAGGCACAGGTCATACTAGAAATGTTGAGGTTCTCATGCGCTCTACGGTGAGCACATGTCCCCGAGTTGGAGTTAGATGTTATCCCCTAGCCTAGGGATAACTAAGGAGATCACATATCGAGGCCCACAGGTCCCAGATATGGAGTACTAAGGTCCATATGACTTGGGCATGGCCCCAGAGGGCCCCTCTTTGTTACACATAAAAAATACTCACTTCGATAGTGTCGCAAGTGTCGTCATTACAAGTGTCGCAAGTGTCACTTTTTGCTCACAAGTGTCGCAAGTGTCAAGAAAAGCATATTGTCATGATGCCTATGTCGTGCCTATAATGACATCAGAAAGACACTTGAAACACCTCAAACATATGATTTGGAAGAAGAGAAATGAGTCAACAGGCTTATGAACCTCTTGCCATTTGAAAGCACCCAAAAAACTGAGTTTTTTGAGGGGAGCGCTCCCCTATACCTCTCTTAGGAGTGTTGGCGCCCCCCCATAAGCCATCAGGGAGTGTTATAACACTCCTTTTCCCTTTTGCAGGAGTGCTCCTACCCTCAAGAGTGATGGCGCTCCCCTATACACTACTAGGGAGAATTATAACGCTCTGAAAGCCCTTTTGAGGGAGCTCTACCTATTCTGGGCAACACTTGATTTGTTGAGAAGAATGGGGAAATGATCTTTTCATTCTTAGAAAGTAGTTGGATTCGAATCCTCAATCAAGCCATGATCTTAGGGAAAATCCCTAACCGAAGGAGGAAAATTCTCAACTCACCCCAAAGATATCTCAAGTTGTTGAGCCTCTCCAAGGCTATATAAGCAAGCTTTCTCATGGTGAAAGGGGAGCTTGATGGAGAATCATATCAAACTTATGATCTCATAAGTGATACACAGTGAAGTGGAGGCTAATCAATGAAGCTATCATCATTCAGACCGTGGAGCTTTTGAGCAAGGGTTAGACAAGGAGGACTTGGCAGAACTGTCGCATTCCATCTACAACTGTAAGTAATGTTTTGTCCTCATTAATATAATTTGCTTGGCCTGTTTCTTTCTAATTCGTGTTCAATATCACATGAATTTGTCTCTTTAGTAGATAGATCTATTTCGAACTAATCTTGATAGAGTAGGAAGTGGTCGTACTTTGTTTGTCCATAGGGTCCATCGAGGAGCGAAAGATTGGAGCTCAACTCAGAGCGTGTAGGGACAAACACCGATAAAAGGTACGTCTTTCCTCCTTCCTCTTCATGCATTAGTTTATGTAGACCTAAAAGGAAGTCAGTGACCATGATAAGCATTTTCTATCTTAGAGTTAAGAGTCTATCTCTTTGAGGAGATCTACCTGTCCGCAGGGGGATTTTCCTTCAACAGAAACTGGCGACTCCACTGGGGAATCGAATCGAAACTTTTGGTTTTGATTTTTCCTCATAGACCTTGTCTTACCTTTTGTTGTTTTCTGACCTTGTTCACCCCTTCATATCTGATTGCATTTGTTGATTGACTCTTTACCCCATCACATTCAGCTTGACTATCAAAATTCGACTGAAATTTTGGGTTTTTGGACATTTTTATGAGTTTTTTTAAGCCTAGCGCCCCTGTACCCATGTTATCAGAGCACCAGCACTCCCTAAAGGTGTTGGATAGAGTGTTATAACGCCCTGGTGTCCCTTACACCAGAGCACCAGCCCCTTTTTGCACAAAATCTCTTCAAAAATTGCATTTTTTGGAGGTCCAAACCTTGTTTTTTACTTGTTGAGCTGCTTTGTGATCCAATGATTCTTCCTTTGACCTTTGAAATACTTCATCTTGAGAATTAAAACACCTTGTTGTTCAGATTTTATGCTCTTCTTCCTTATTTTTGAGTTTTTGCTGTTGAGAGCTTGAAATCAATCTGTTGTTTTTTCTCTCCTATCCGACTGAGCGGGAACTCTAGTGAAGGACATATGAAGTTTGTGACTCTTCTCACTTGGTTTTTTGAGGTCATTGTTCTTAAACATCTCTCTTTTGTGTGAATTGTTTGATTTTTCTTTGTTATTTTTGTTCTCTGTTTGCTTCTTGTTTCAATCACAGCAAGAGGGTGTGTGTTGTGTGCGCAAAATCTTATCATACTTGTCTGAATCTCTTTTATCTGAAAGGATAATTGGTAGGAGAAGTTTTTTTGCATTGAATTAGTCATCATTCACATACAAATGACAAAGATACATTTTAGTGCTTGATTTGCATATTAGAAGGTGTTTTTGAAAATGTTTTAGCATTGCATTGGATTCGATTGAGAACCAATTGTTTGAGGACTTTTCATATTAATGTTTGAAAGTGAAAATGACTCCTTCTCTTTCCCTTAAATAGGCGTTCATTGAAAATAAACGATTTCTTATCATATTCTATGCATCTTTTTGGGCATTGAGTCATCATTCCATTAGTTTCACTTTTGTGCACCCTTTGAGTAAATAACAACTATAAAACGAACGCTAATTAAAAACCATCTAGAACATTTTTGTTTTTAGGATCTCCCACCAATAGTAGACTAGGGTTAGCACTTTGGATTAGGCTATGAGTACAACTCTCCAAAGTTTTCAAAACAAACATTAGCATCCTGAGTTAGGAAGAGTCAAATCCAATTGTCGTATTGGTTTTCTGGGATCCCCCTCTCACACAGGGGTTACGCACGAGGTCCCATTCAGGTGAATTACAGAGATTATCCCTCCGTGGTTCAACTGTTTGTAGTGGTCGGATCGTATACCGGGGGTCACTGGAAGGTATACCCACGATTATGTGTGGGATCCTTTCGGGTTGATTTCGGACTTGTTATCTTGCCCATACGTTTCAGATCGGACTGTCGACTATACTTGCCCAGAGACTCACTATGAATTGGTGTCTTTAGTTGCCATAATATTTAGGTACTTACACAAGGTGACGGTGAAGGGAAGTCTCACTGTACCTGGAACAAACATTGGTCAAACTCACTCGGGCTCCTTGGAGGGTAAATCCACAATTACTGCGTGGAAGATTGCACCAAGGTGAAAGTTCGTTAAGCAGGTCGCCATTGTAACTGTTCCACCATATCCCAACCCCTTCTTGACTTGATCACGTGACGTTGGATTTCATCACCAACTAGTACGATCATCGAGATAATTTTTGTCTGCTTGGTTGATTCCTAGATTTTATTAGCGCATGATGTTTCTTTTTGTTAGTTGGCCCTAGATTTTTAGTGTGTTCTGTTACTCTCCACAATTGAGCCCGTAGACGATAAAGGTCTTCGTCAATAATGTAGGATGCAAGGGTTTCCTCCAGAAGGCTATCAACCCTTACCTCCTAACCCTCCAGAAGACAACTACCGTAGAGAGGTAGAAAATCAATCTGACGCTGGAAGTGCTATTGCTCCTCCGTTAGATAACTTAGAAGATTCTTTGGTCACAGTTGAAAATCCCACCACACCTGTGTCGGTAACTCCTCTCGAACCACTTTTGGTTCATTTAGACTCCCTTGGGAACATCATAGACGAAGAAGTCCCACGATTACCGGAGAGGATCTTTACCGAAACATATATGGGATCCACGGAACCAATCTTTGGTGATGAGTATAGGACTCATGTTCGTCCTAGCAACGCAGTAGAAACCAATCCCACACCTTCTCGTTATGTATGGAGGACTTCATCGGGACGTGATCTCTATGAAAATTTCGAATCTATTCGACAACCCTTTCGTCCTCACGACCCTCCTAGTGAAACAGGACCATCCGGTTAAACCATGAATCACCCAGTCGATCAGGTTATTAACCCTACTGTCACACCAACACAAGTCCATCCTAATGCTGGACTCATCACCTCTACTCATCTCCCAAGCACTGCAATCTCTACCCCCATTTCTACAAGCTTTCACTCTACATCTCCACATGATCTTGCTGGGACATCTTCTCACTCGAGGACACAGACCCCCGTTGGCCAAACACAACCAGCTGGAGGGAAACCACCATCCAACGCACCTTTCCCTCCTGGAGGACTACCTTTCCATGGTGGGCCTACCCCTCCCGAGGGACAGTCCCCTTTTTTATGCTCCTCCTGGAGGGCAACCTCCGTTTTCTAGTCATACCCTGGTCATAAATCCACCGCTGGCAGGGGGGGCAACCCTCGTTTGTTGAAAACCCTTCACAATCCTGGGGAGTATCTTCAGGAGGCACTTTTACCCAACCCCATGTTGGGGGGCACTTGTATAATAACCCACTAAGAGGTGTATCCAATCCTGTCCCTTCCAGAACATCTTACGGACAATCTTATCCAGGCGGCATCCAAAACACCACCTGGAGTTCTCCGGGACCACAATCTTATCCTCCTCATGGGCCTCATGTGTATCCGCCTCCGGGATCTACCCCTTACCATTCTCAAGGGAAAAATGTTTATCCTCCTCATGGGAAAATAAATCACCCGACCTATAATGTTCATAACCCACCGGGTTATGCCAATGTTTCTCATGCACCATCGAATCCTTCTTATCCTAGCCAACAACAACCATATGTAGGAGGACCTACTGGTTACAACTATCCACCTAACCCAATCTATGGTCCTACTGGTGTTCCTATTCCACATCAGTATCATTCACAAATTAACCGACAACTACCTTTCCTTGCGACTCTGGATCTCCCAGACTTGTCTCGGTTAACTAATGATCCTATTTCTCATTCACCAGTTTGGCCAGTCATTCCAGCTAAACTTCCTTCTGATATTCCAAAATTTGATGGAAACCCTGGCGAAGATCCGAACAACCATGTGATGACTTTCCATTTGTGGTGTTCATCAAACTCCCTCATGGATGATTCTATACATTTGCGTCTTTTCCAGCGAACACTTACCGGTTCGGCAGCAAAGTGGTATATTGAACTACCACGCACTTATTTTCATGATTTCAATTCCCTTGCCATGTCTTTCCTCACGCATTTTCAACTGCCTATTCGCTACGAGACGGGTATTGAACTCTTGACCTCCCTTCATCAAACTAACTATGAGCATATCTCTGACCATATTCATGAGTGGAGGCGATGACGAAGGATGATCAAGGCAGTCATTCCTGACATGCTCTTGGTAGAATGGTTTACTAAATCATTGTTACCCTTGATTGCTCGCGATGTCGCTATGGGTGGTGCGGTCACAGAGGAACAAGACATTGCTCGGGCTCAGTACTTAGACTTGGTTTATTCCCAATCTGGTACTTTGTATGATTTGCTTCCAAATGTTGCTCGAGCTAATACCGATCCTTCTAAACCATCATCCTCATCTCATGCAGATGGTGTTATCGGTTCCGTCAAAACTCAATATTTTTCCAAATCAACTACACCCTCCTCTACCTCCCCCCAAACTCAGATCTCTGAGGTGCATGCACTGCAATCTGCCCCTTCACAACAATCCGGAGGTAAGAAGAAGACAAAGAATAAATCAAAAAATAATAATGAACAACCCAAAAATCAAACACATGCTACCGAAAAGAAACCACAACGGAAACTAAAATTCTCGTGTATCATTTGTGGTGACGATCACTACACTCGAGATTGTCCACTTCACAATGAAGTGGCCAAAATTTTCCAAGGGAAGTCACAACCTGCTGTGCTTACTCAACCTTTTCCACAACAACAATCCATGGTTTCTCAAACCCCCTCTCCTGGGGGCAGTTCTAGTGATCCTAATGATGAGGCCTCATCGAGTGCACATATTTATATGTTTAATGGGATCAATTTGACCACTCTCTCTAAGACATACAACACACCAGGTAACCCTGAAAAAGGAAAAGACACTAACGGTGCCGACACTTTACCGGATCCATCATAATCCTCCGTTAGCCTTCCCTCGGTTACTCCTCCATCTGGACCACTCCAGATTGAGAAACCCATGTTCGACTCTATCTTACACCCTCCTAAGAGCACTATCCGCAAAGCTACCTTTAATCCTAGTTCACGCGCTGCCCAAAACTACAACATTGTTGAAGATTTGGCTCAAGCACTGTGTGCTATGTCTGTGTTAGAAGTTCTACAGCACTGCCCCAATCAACGTAGAATGCTCTTGACCGCTCTTGGCGTTGTTGATCCTGATTCGTCCAATCAGATCATGTTTAACCTAGATAATTATGTGTCTCAACTCTCCCACCAACTTGCTTTCCAATTTGATGTTGTTGTTCACAATCAACAAATCCATCGAACTATTTTGGATGAGGGAGCCTCAACTTGTGTCATGTCTTTAGCATGATGGAAAGGTTTAAAATCACTAGCACTCAACAAATCCCCAACGATGTTACGTGCCTTCGATGGGCGAGGTTTTCATCCCCATGGGATTTTACAGTCCCTGCCCATCCAATTGGGTGGAAAAACGGTTACTGTTGATGTCGAGGTGGTCGACGCTCCCCTCGATTACAACTTGTTACTTGGAAGAAGTTGGTTTTATGCTATGACTGTCGTTGCCTCGTTGGTCTTTCGATGTGTACAATTTCCTCACCAGGGAAAAATTGTCACTGTTGATCAGTTGGATTTCTGCACGATCGATGCTCGCGCTCCCACTACCAACAATATTCCTTTCTTGGGAGACCACAAGATCACGTATGAAAGTGTTGTTGTTGGCTTACTGAAAGATTCTAGCCTCATGGGTACCTTCCCTACACCACTTCCACCGACTACACATGATATTGCCACCGCCGATATGATTTCGATCGTGGCTTATCAATCTTTGGAATCATCTAACCCTTGGATTGTACCTCGTCTGTTGGGATTTGATGCACTAGGTGACACCGTGCCACTTAGTCTAGCCAAAACATCATATGTTTCTACCCAATCTGCTTCTCCCTTGTCAGATGCCCAGCATCTCTTGGCACTTGACAGTTCCTCGATGCAATCATGGTTGAGTTCCTTGTCGTCTACGATCAACTACATTTCCCCAACTTTTCCTTCGGATGAATCTATTTTGGAAATGTTTTGCATTGACAAGTTACCTCAGGATAATAACCGTCACCAATCCTCTTTTCTTCCCCCTCGTGAAGAAATTCGGGCAGATATACAGTCTATCTCCCCTCCCAGTGTTGATTTTTCATCATCTCCCGTGATTTCTTCGGTAGGATTATTGGAGCCTGATCTCCTTACTCCTATCGCGACCCTCGACATGTGTTCCTTCTCGAGTGATTATCTTCCATCCAGCAAAGATCTCCTAGAGGCCATGACCACGTTTTATCCATTGACATGGTACCCTTCCAGAACATTATCCTCTTGGAAGCCATGATCTGGACGAAACCACGAGCATAGTTTCTCTTCTCTGTGGCAAGCTCATTAAAAAATGAAATAGAGGTCTTGAGCATCGTTCTTTTCCTGTGTCAATCTCGTTAAAAAATGAAACAATCACCTCTCTTGAACCTTCTTTTCATCCACCCTTATCCTTCGGTGAATGAATCGAAGCTTGGAGGGCATGTCTCCAGCCTTTGATGATCTTTCTGGAGTTAAGCCACTAGCTTTCAAGCTGGGGGCATACCGAGCTTAGTCTTTGTTCTTTCTCGTGCTCGTAAATACATGAGAATGCATCTGGGTAGACTTTTATCTCTTTTTCGGACCTGTATGGATACACGAAAAAGGAACCCCCTGGAGTCTCCTTTAAGCTCTTTTCAGACTCTCTAAACATGAAAAGATTGCCGAGTGATCTTGCTTCCTTTCCCACTCGTTAAACGGTTTGAAAGGGCGTCTTTCGAGTGATAATTTATCTCTTTTTCAGCCTCGTGAGACTAACATTATGAAAAAGGAACTGAGAGAGTTCTCTTTTAAGTGTTTTTCCAGACTCTATAATCATGAAAAACCTTCAAGTTTCTTGTCTTTGGACTCATTAAACAAAACACCAACAAGCCCATATGGGATTGAACCCTTACTTCTTCCAGTTCGTTAAACAAAGGAAGAGGAGGTTACCGAAGGTGAGTTATATCGAGCATGTGTTACCCTCCTCGAGCTCGTTAAATTAAAAAGAGGTACTCGTCTATCTGGATGGGGAAAAAATTGAAAGAAACAAGCCAAGCAAATTTTTGAGAACATTACCAAGTGACTCTTAGAGTCGCCCTTGAACACGACACTTTGTCTTTTGCACGCATTATAATCCGTTGAACCTCTGCACTGAGCCAATTCTTTGAGTTTCTTTCACTCCTCTGGGTCACCTGACGTAAGTCACAACATCCACTGCATCATCAAGTTTTGGTCCATGTCATGTTTATGTTGTCGTGCCTCAGTGTTCAAGGGAAGTATCCGCCTCGAGAGTCATCCATCACAAATATCTTGTCTCAATACCCGTGTCAGTCCATGTTCATTTGATCTACCAATTACATCTCTGTGTCTGTTTCGTGTCGTTGATGGGGGATACATCAAGGCCCTCCTTCGACGAGTCTATTCCTGTCAACTTCAACACATTATCCAAGAATTAGACTTAGAAACTAGTTAGTACTTTGGGACCTACATGCCTCAATGGTAGGCCTCCTCACGTTCGAAAATGGGTTTACATCATTGACCTCTAATCGGATGATTCCACGGATGTTTGACTTCAGCTCATCCATTCACATTCATTGGAATGTACTAGGGTACCTTGGGAATCATTGACATTAATGGTGATCTCCCTCGTGCTTGTTAACGGTTTACATCATTGACCGGTAATCAAGTGGTTTCTGCCATGTTCGACATTGGGATATCTATTCACATGGTTAGATTCATACTACATTGAGATCAGTAAGAAGACCCTGGGTTGAGTGATCACTCTGATATGTACTTTGCCTAGGTTGCAATGGAGTTTCTCTTGAGCCATGACACATATACTGTCACATAGATCCACTTTGTATTGGTCATGGCTATGTCTCGTCATCTCGTAGATCCACTGTGTATTCTTCGTGGCTATGATCAGTTCAGGTCATGGGAGTATAGATCCACACTGTATCCTTGGTGGCTATACCTTTTATCAATACAATTATGGATCCGCAGTGTATTTTATTGCGGCCATATCTTGCAAGTCTTGATCACCCAAGCATAGGTATTCCTGCCTTGGGTTTGAAACATGTCATAATATTTGTTGGATGTTTGTGTGCAACTTCTATCAGGTTCTCTGCATCTATACGCTTGCTTGAAAGTCTACAAAGAATTTTAGTTATCAGGTCCCATCTTCTAACTTCATACTTTGGGGAGCAATCTGTTACACATAAAAAAATACTCACTTCGATAGTGTCGCAAGTGTCGTCATTACAAGTGTCGCAAGTGTCACATTTTGCTCACAAGTGTCACAAGTGTCAAGGAAAGCATACTGTCATGATGCCTATGTCATGCCTATAACGACATGAGAAGGACACTTGAAACTCCTCAAACATCTGATTTGGAAGAAGAGAAATGAGTCAGCAGGCTTATGAACCTCTTGCCATCTGAAAGCACCCAAAAAACTGAGTTTTTGGAGGGGAGCGCTCCCCTATACCTCTCTCAGGAGTGTTGACGCCCCCCCATAAGCCATCAGGGAGCGTTATAACACTCCTTTTCCCTTTTGTAGGAGCGCTCCTACCCTTAGGAGTGTTGGCGCTCCCCTATACACTACTAGGGAGTGTTATAACACTTTGAGTGCCCTTTTAAGGGAGCACTACCTATTCTTCGCAGCAATTGATTTGTTGAGAAGAATGGTGAAAGGATGTTTTCATTCTTATAAGGCAGTTGGATTCGAATCCTCAATCAAGCCATGATCTTAGGGAAAATCCCTAACTGAAGGAGGAAAATCCTCAACTCACCCCAAAGATATCTCAAGTTGTTGAGCCTCTCCAAGGCTATATAAGCAAGCTTTCTCATGGTGAAAGGGGAGCTTGATGGAGAATCATATCAAACTTATGGTCTCATAAGTGATACACAGTGAAGTGGAGGCTAATCAGTGAAGCTATCATCATTCGGACCATGGAGCTTTTGAGCAAGGGTTAGACAAGGAGGACTTGGTAGAACTGTTGCATTCCATCTACGGCTGTAAGTAATGTTTTGTCCTCATTAATATAATTTGCTTGGCTTGTTTCTTTCTAATTCATGTTCAATATCACATGAATTTGTCTCTTTAGTATATAGATCTATTTCGGACTAATCTTGATAGAGTAGGAAGTGGTTGTACTTTGTTTGTCCACAGGGTCCATCGAGGAGCGGAAGATTGGATCTCAACTCAGAGCGTGTAGGGACAAACACCGGTAAAAGGTACGTCTTTCCTCCTTCCTCTTCATGCATTATTTTGTGTAGACCTAAAAGGAAGTCAGTGACCATGATAAGCATTTTCTGTCTTAGAGTAAGAGTCTAGCTCTTTGAGGAGGTCTACCTGTTCGCAGGGGGATTTTCCTTCAACACTCTTTTCATTAGTGCATTCCACTTATCACCAACAATAGTTTCCATCCCACCATCCTAGTCCTAGAGTAACGATGTGTCTTGATCCATGAGGTAATGAGTCTGGGTATCATGGTATGTATCACTCTAATTTTTGAAGCACTTGAATCTGTTGTATTGAATCATTCTTCATTTCATGACGTTTGCCTGGAAATTATGCTCTTTGACTCATTCATACCTAGAGGGGTGACAAGGTGTCGTAGTAAGTTGATTTCCCTTTAGGATGGGTTTCTACTGGGTGTATCTATGAAAGGTCATCGTTTGTTCCCTCCATACTTACCATTTTTTATGTTTATTCCTTTCATCTCCCCTATACTTGTTTAGGCATTGGGATTGGCTACACTAGGAAGGGTTTTACCTTACCTTGTGGGAAGAAGGGGATAAATTCCCAAAGGGTAAAAGTAGTTGGCAAGAGTTAAAAGCCAATGTTGAAACCTTCGATATGCTTCTCCCAGGGATCCTCGAGAAATCAATGAAATTATTCTCAGTAATAAAAGGGGACCCATAAGATAACATACACACTCAAAGTATTAGTTGATGGATAGGGGGTCTCATCAGGAGCTAACCTATTATGACCATGGGCATGTAGTGGTATGACACTAGCATCTATTTGGTCACCAAACTAGGGTAATGGTTCTTGGTGGCATAGCCAAGATAAAGGGGGTCTCATCACGAGCCAACCTTCTCATTTCTATGAAATGTTTGTGGATAATGTTGTCACCCAGTATAAGAGAAAAAGATCAAAAGAAATAAAGCTAAGAGTAAAAGGCAATGAATGGGCTAGGAAACAATTGCATTTATGACAAGGTCCAACTCACCCTCTACAAAGGCACCCACAAGTAAGACTTTACATTTCCCTATTATTACATGCACCCCATGCCCAAACTTCTACCCCATTCCACCTCATACACTTACATGACCTAGATTAGACCCCACCTGGGAAACATCCCAAACTTAAGAGAGGTTAGACCAATAGGACACCTTCAGACCTTCTCCAAACCTAAATTTTCAAATTGCATAACATCTTTGAGAATTTGTGTGGGTTAAGGGGGGTTTTATGCACATGTTTGGGTAATTTAATTATTGGATGTGATGTACATGCTTTGATCCCCGTGACTTATGAACCCCTAGAGGGCGTACTTTTTGTTGCTGCAGGACCTTGCTCGGTGGACAGGTACACATGAGGGAATTATTAGCTCGGACCTTCATGGGGGATTAAATCCCATAGATGAATGTTGAAACCCCAACCAAGGGTAAGAAGAAATTGAAGACCTCCACTGGGAGAAAGAAGGACCTTTCCTTTGGAGGCACCCTGGAAAACCTAGTCCTAGGGGACCTTTCTCTTCCCACATGGGCGTTATCCCTTGAGGGCCCTGGACGTCGCCATCATAGCCCTAGATGTCACCTAAAGCTAGAGTTTAATTTTTGGAGGCATTTGTGAGCCTGGTGGCACATGTGGTCATCATTTGGGGCTTCTGGAGGCCAAGCGTCCTACTTTTCCATCCCAACATTTATGGGGCTCAACGTCATCCTAGAGGGGCATGACATCACCCTGGGAGGTGTTTCTAGATGAAAATTAATTTTATTTATGTCAAAATTGAATTTTGGTGTAAATTGGCCAAGTTGGCCTTGTTTTTGACCTGAAAATTAATTAAAGGTCAAAATTTTGTATTAATAAACATAACATACTCTCACTTTTATATAAAAAAAATTCCTTGCAGACAAGAGGTATGAAATTTTCACCCTATTAGGGTTATTGGCTGAAATTGTGAGGTGCCACTCTTTTTTAAGGCTTGTATTTGCAACTTGGATAAGTTTTTGGAGTTTTATGGTTATCTTGCATGGTATTCTCATGATTATTCTTGGTGCAAGTAAGTGAAATTTGCATTGTGTCATCTATTGAGTGGTTTATTGTATGGTTTTATTTTCTCATACAAGATTATGAAATTGCATGGTGTATTTAATGCTTCAAGTAAGAAACTTAAGTTGCTACTTTCTTACTTTCTATTTGCCAATATTTCACTAAATTGATCTAGCAACTAGTGAAACCCTAGAGCCCTAAATTGCTAACACTCTAAGGGTTTTGTACTTGGTTATTGTTGCATACGTTTTACTCCATAAAAAGGCTAAGGAGAGCAAGGTGTTAGAGCCTAGAATTTCCTACACCCTAGCATTTTGTCTCTTGAGGTCAAAGTCTAGGAGGACTTAAGTTACTACTTCTCCTATACCTTTTCCCTCTTAGACTTTTCTGCATCATCATTAATTTTCAGCCTTAGAAGAAGACACCCTCATTGACTCCATTACCCTTGAAGGCACTAGTCCTTTTCTCCTACTTCTTGACAAGAATCAACTCAAAATCTTTCACTTTATATTCTACTAATTTTCTAACCTAGTCTAGAAATACTAACAACTAATTTGCTTATGTCATAATCACTACCACAACTATCATTTTGCAACTTATATTAGCCTACTAACCATCTAAGTCATCCCATAATTTGTATAAGGCAAGGTACTATCAATAAGTGTTAAAGTGTATGTTTAATTTCCTTTTTAGAGTGCAAATTATGAAGGTCTTACCGTTGTCATAGTTGTTGTTACATAAATTGTTGCATCCCTTAACAACCCTAAAATCATCCATAAAACCATTGGGCATTTGTACTAAGCAAACCATAATCATTGGATATTGAAGTAGTGTCTTATTGCTCTATTATAGTACTTTTCTGAATTGGTTTTATTGTTGTCATCATCATTAATTAATGGCGTTTGGAAAACCATTTAAGTCATTCATTAACTTGTATTTATCTTGAAAAGTGTGAGTGACGAACCATTATCAAGTTTGCAAGACTATTGTATCTCTTCCTTGTCATCATAACTTGCATATTTCAAGATACATTGTTGTTATTGTGATCTCACTTTCATTGTATAGTAACTTGTTCAGGCAACACATAATTTGTTAAAGAAGTCATTGATTATAACTGTTGCTACTAATGTTTGATGTTTCACTGTTAAAGGGTAGGTACAAACCCATTTTCATTTTCGCTTGTCCTTTCAACTTCACCAAAGTGACTTCTTCTACTCAGTGACCTAGAGATAAGGGTGGGTTTTCACTGTAAATTTTTTTCCTTCATCAACCAACTAGGTCTTGGGACGTCTCCCTTGGAGTGAGGCTTTCCTCCTCCTAAAGAGAAATATGTACGCTATTGGGGTGACAGTGATAGGGTTACCTATGTGTTACATTAATCTAAGCCTACTTGCCTTTAGGATTTGGGTAAGTATATATTTTGCGATAACAGTACCCATAACTTCATCAATTACAAATTAGCAAAATATCTCAATTACTTTGTATTTATAGCATAGAGTTTCAAGTAATTATTACAAATGGAGGTACCATAAATTGTTTTGGGAAGTGCCATAATATTAATCTCAATAAGGGGG
>ML785929.1:306670-354129 GCA_009831015.1 Picea engelmannii | reverse complement strand
AAGAGAAATAACTTTATCAAATCCTTCCAAGTGTGTCGTTGGGGTTCAAGAAGTGGAATATTTCGGTCATATTGTATCTCATGAAGGTGTAAAAGTGGACCCTAACAAAATTAAAGCTATGAGAGAATGGCCAATTCCCAAAACATTGAAGAAACTTAGAGGATTCTTAGGATTGATAGGATATTACCACAAAATTTTCAATAACTATGGTCAAATAGCAACACATCTAACAACATTATTAAAGAAGGAAGCATTTTCTTGGACTCAAGAAGCAAACAAATCTTTTGAAAAACTTTAGGACGCTATTTGTACAACTCTTGTCCTAGCCACACCTGACTTCACAAAAACATTTATTGTGGGGTGTTTTGCCTCAATCCATGACATTTGTGCAATTTTAATTTAATAAGGAATGTCGCTTGCCTTTGAAAGTAGCCAAATTAAAGGAAAAAACTTACTCAAACCATTTTATGAAAAAGAAATGTTGGCCATACTACATGCAATTAAGAAATGTCACCCTTACCTAATAAGAAGACACTTCAAAGTAAAAATGGATCATGATAGTTTAAAGTACTTCTTGGAGAAATGATCATCTTCATAATAACAACAAAAATGGGTTACAAATATGTTAGTTTATTGCTTTGAAATTATCTACAAGAAAGGAAAACATAATATTGTGGTAGATTCACTTCCAAGGAAAGAACAAGAAAAAGAGGGTTCACTACGTGCTATTTCTATTCCACAATCTAATTGGGTAGAAGAAGCAAGGATAATATGGAAGTAAGATTAAGAGGTATGTAAGATAATTCAACAACTACAAGAGGACTCCATTGCATTAGATAAATTTGTATGGAATAATGATTTTCTGTGGTATCATGATCGCCAATATTTATGTAAGAATTCTCAACTCAAATAGAAGATCCTTCTGGAATTGCACACTTCTCCTATAGGAGGACATTCAGGTTTCTTGAAAACTTACCACACGATCAAGAAGCATTTTTTCTAGGAAGGTCTTAAAATTGATGTTCAAACATTTGTGTCTGAGTGTGTAGTCTGACAGTGGAAAAAAGGAGATACAATCAATAATCTAGGTCTCCTACAACCATTAGCTATATCAAGTCAATGTTGGGAAGAAGTTTCGATGGATTTTGTTACAGGTTTACCCAAATCTAAAGGAAATACTGCCATTATGGTAGTAGTGGATCGACTAACTAAGTATGCCCATTTTTTCTCTCTCTCTCATCCTTTTAAAGCAAGTACAGTAGCCGCAACATTCATCGAAACAATTCAAAAGCTACATGGAGTCCCTAAGGTTATTGTAAGTAATAGATATCCAATTTTCACTGGAAATTTTTGGACTAAATTCTTTTCTTGATTGGGTACTCAATTGGATCATAAATCATATTACCATCCTCAATCCAATGGGTAAATTGAGATTGTGAATAAATTTCTAGAAGGATATCTTTGTTGCTTTGTATCTGATAAATAAACACAATGGGTCAAGTGGTTGTCCTTGGAAAAATGGTGGTCCAATACATCCTTCCATACTTCATAAAAAATGTCCCTATTTTTATCACTTTTTGGATGTCATCCTCCATCCATCACATCTTCCTTGAAAGGGACCGCAAAGGTTCAGGTAGTGGAGGACCACATAGGGAACCAATAAGAGGTTCTCAAACTATTGAAGGACAACTTGGTTATGGCACAAAACATGATGAAACAATAAGCAATTAAACATTGCAATGAAGGGGAATTTGAGGTGGGGGATTGGGTATTTTTGAGGCTACAACCATATAAATAGATGTCTCTCAAGAAATAAAAGGACAATACATTAGCACCCAAATATTATTCCCCCTATAAGGTCTTGTAAAGGATTGGAAGTATGGATTACAAATTGGAGTTACCTCCATCTTCACATGTACATCCAATCTTCCATGTTTCTTTCTTAAAGAAGGTAATTAGTGACAAGCCAAGTCCAAACTATTTTTCCAAATATTAATGAAGAAGGGAAAATAATAATAGAACCCAAAACAATCCTTGAAACAAGGATTGTGCGGCTACAAAATCGAACAATTATTCAGTACCTCGTCAAATGGAAGAACCTACCAGTGGAAGAGGCAACATGGAAAGATGAGTTCTTCATGCAAAAACACCCACAATTAGTCAAGTGTTGAGGACAACACTTTTTTGAAGGGAAGGGGCATGTTAATCCCTATAAAAATCCCCATCTTATGTATACAACTCCTTATTAATCCCTAGATATTGAATTATTAAATTTCCAGTGTTATATTAATAGGTCAGCTAGAACCCTTAATTGTACCCTTTCTGTTAGAAAAACAAGATCACAGAGCAATAAAATAAAACAAATGCAGAAATAAAACACAGAAGATACACAATACAATAGAGACACAGATATACGTGGTTCACCCAGTGTGGGCTACGTCCACCAGAGAAATTGCCAGGTCCTTCCTTTATTATTATCTAGCAAATGAAGGGATACGACCTACAACAAACCTGTTGTAACTTCCTCTTCTTTATATCAAAGTCTCCTCTCTCATAATACAATATTTGTGTTGATACATAGCCGCAATGCATTTCACTCATAAAAGAGGGTTTCCTTTTAAGGAAAAAAAATCCTAACATGACTTCTACCGTCATATTTGCGACCTTATAATAAATGGTCTAGATTTACTATGAAATTACAATATACATTTACAAGGAAATTTTTCCTTTAGGGGATTTTCCCCCGAACCTCCATTAGAGAATGTTGTCCCTTGAACCCCCACCAGGGGACCGCTTGCCCCTGGACCCCCCAGCCAGGAGGATGGACCCCGCAGACCCTGCAGACCCCGCAGGGGGGGTAACCCCCCCTGCACTCCCCCACGTGGAGGAGTGTACATTCTTTCGGAGTGTAAATTCTTCCTGGGGTATAAACACAATTGAAACAAATACCTCTGAATCAGGAAGATAATCAAGCTCCACAACCAACAATCTCCCATTTGGAGACTGATCTCAACAACTCCACCGATGTTGTACCTGTTGGACTATGATCCTTCTTGGACCTGGAAAATTTATCATTTTCACCTTCATGCTTGAAGACCAACTGAAACTGAGCAGGAACTTAGTTTCTCCCTAGTTACTCCCTTAGTTAACATGTCTGCAGGATTTTGGCTAGTGTGTATCTTTTCCAACTTCAAATGTCCATCTTCCAAGACAAATTGTATGAAATGGTACCTGAGTTGTATATGCTTAGTCTTTGAATGGAAGGCTGAGATATTTGCAAGATGAATGTCACTCTCACTTTCACTTTACAACTTGTTATTCTCTTGCTTCTTTCCCAATTCCTCCATAAACCTCTGTAACCAAATCATTTCTTTACTAGCCTCTGTAGTAGCAACATACTCTGCTTCTATTGTTGAAAGTACAACAAACTTTTGCAGTTTCAAAATCCAACTTACTATTGTTCCACCTACAGTGAAAACATACCCTATGGTGCTCCTCCTGCTATCTTTATCACCTGCCATATCTGAATCAACATATCCCTGTAGAATAGTGTCTGAAACTTCAAAACATAATGCATGAGTAGCAGTACCTCTCAAATACCTGAGAATCCACTTTACTGCCTCCCAATGTTCTTTACCTGGATTTCTCATATACCTACTCACAACTCCCACTACATGTGCAATATCTAGTCTTGTGCAAACCATCGCATACGTCAAGCTACCAACTGTTGATGAATAAGGGACCCTGGACATGTATTCTATCTCCTCATGTGTCTTGGTACACATTTCCTTAGTTAATTTGAAATGGTTGGCCAAATGTGTACTAACTAGTTTTTCATTCTCCATTCTAAACCTCTCCAACACCTTCTCTATGTACTCACCCTGAGATAATGTCAATTTGTGATTTTTCTTGTCTCTTGTTATTCTCATACCAAGGATTTTCTTTGCAGCACCCAAATCCTTAATCACAAATGAATTAGCTAATTTTTCTTGAGCACATTTATCTATTGCATATTAGACCCTGCAACAAGCATGTCATCTGCATACAATAGCAAGATAAGATAACTTCCATTTTCTAGCCTTCTAAAATAAACACAGTGATCAGAATGACATCTACTATAACCTTGTTCTATTATAAACCTGTCAAACTTCAAATACCACTACCTTGGAGCTTTCTTTAGGCCATACAAGCTTTTCTTCAACCTGCATACCAAATTCTCCTTCCCTTTGACCTCATACCCTTGTGGTTGTTGCATATAAATCTCTTCCTCCAAATTCCAATTGAGAAAAGTTGTTTTTACATCTAACTGTTCAAGATGCAAATCTTCTACTGCCACAAGACTTAAAATAGTCCTAATTGAAGTCATTTTAACAACAAGAGAGAATATTTCATCAAAATCTATACCTTTCTTTTGTGTAAACCCCTTTACGACAAGTCTAGCCTTGTATTGCTTTTCTTCCTCCATCTTCTTCCTTCAACTTGTAAACCTATTTATTTTGTAATTCTCTTTTTCCTGTAGGAAACTGAACCAAATCCCAAGTCTGGTTATTTACCAGAGAATCCATTTCCTCTTTCATTCCTTACTCCCAATTATTTTTGGTGTCTACCTGCATTTCCTCTTTATAACATTATGGTTCACCAGAATCAGTCAACGATAAATAATACAATGAAGGAGAGTATCGTTTAGGGGGTCTACTTAACCTGGTAGATATTCTAACAAAACTTGCAAGAGTTTGAGGTACTTGTTGATCTCGTTGTTGTACATTATGATTTTCTGGTACCTTCAGAATTTATTTTTCAGTGATCTCATCAAGCACTGTGTATTCTAGTTTTTATTTTTCCTATTTCTTTCCCTGCAACTGATCTTTGTACATGACCTTCACATTGAATATGAAATCTCTACTCCTAATGATTTTTTTATTTTCATAATCCCATAAGAGATAACCAAAATCATTAACATTGTATCTAATAAAGGTACACTTCTTGTATTTTGCCTCAAGCTTTGTTCTATTTTTTTTTATTAATATGGACAAATGATTCACAAGTGAAAGTCTTCAAAAAAGAATAGATTACCTTTTTACCTATCCATGCCTCTTCTAGAATTCTACCATCCAAAGAGCTTGAAGGTCCTCTGTTTATTAAGAAAACAGCAATATCTACAACATATTCCCAGAACGGTAAGGGAAAACCAACATGCAATCTCATACTCCTCCCACGCTCCATGATTGCCATGTTCATCCTTTCTGACACACCATTTTCTTGTGGTGTTCCTGGAACTGTCTTCTCTCTACGAATCACATGGTATGAACAATAATCATCAAAATCCTTACTACAATATTCACCTCCATGTTCTGATCTGAGACACTTCAACCTTTTTCCAATCTCATTCTCAACCAAAGCTTTCCATTTCTTAAAAGTATCAAAAACATCAGATTTTTGTCGAATGCAATAAACCCAAGTTTTTCTAGTTGCATCATCAATAAACGTAACATAATAAAGAGAGACACTAAGAGATGAAACATAAGCTGGTCCCCATACATATGTATGCACAAGCTCTAACCTTTCACTCTTCTTTTATTTTCTGACTCTGAGAAATCTGACTCTCTTTTGTTTTCCATAAACACAATGCTCACAAAAATCCAAATCAATTTGTTTAAGATCTGGAAACAAATTTCTTTTGTGAATTATCTACATCCCCTTCTCACTCATGTGTCCAAGCCTATGATGCCACAATGTTGTATCCCCTCTTGTAGAAGCTAAAGAAATAGAAGAGTCAGTATTACCAGTACATAAATACAATATACCTACCTTCTCTCCTTTTTCTATCACCAATGATCCTTTGGTGACCTTCCACACCTTATCTGTAAATATGGATATACAACCTTCACTTGCCAACTTCCCTGTTGAAATTAGATTTTTCCTTAGATCTGGAACATGTCTTACCTCTTTCAACAACCATTGGTTTCCATTTCTTTGCTTTATTTTTACCTTTCCCATTCCAACAATTTTGCATGGTGCATCATCACCCAAATGAAGCTGTCCAAAATCATCTTGAACATAATCTAGAAAATGTTTCCTATGGAGTGTGGCATGAAATCAAGCCCTTGAATCTACTAACCAAGAATTAGAAATATTATCTTCAGAAAGAATTAAAGTATCTTGTAACACATCACTTGTTACATTTGCTTCCTGATTTTTCTCCTGCTCTCCATCTCTTTGTTTCTTTGGAGCTCTGTAGTCTTTCATCAGATGTCCTTTCTTCCCACAATTCCAAAACTCTATCTTTCCAAATCTGGATTTGGATCTGCCTTTCCTATAATTGCCACGATTTCTTGAGCCCTATCCTCTATCCTTTTGTCTTCCATTGTTATCCATGTTCAACACATTACCTGATGTCTCACCTGGGCTTTTCCATCACATTTCCTCACTAAGGATAACAATAACAACATCATAAAATTTTAAAGTGTTTGAACCAGAGACAGAGTTACTTACAGCCATGACCAAGTCGTTCCAACTTTCTGGAAATGAGCACAAGATTATAAGAGCCCCGACCTCATCATCAAAGTCCACTTTTACAGAACTTCGTTGATTAGTAACCATATTAAATTCATTTAAATGATCTGCAATAGACCCACCTTCTAACATCTTCATATTAAATAATCTCTTCATTAGAAATACCTTATTGGATGTCGAGGGTTTTTCATACAGTTTAGCCAATCTGTCCATCATCTCCTTCGTTGTCTTTTCTTTCAAAATATGGAAAGCCACCGACGTTGCCAGGCTTAGCCGTATCGTTCCTGGTGCCTTTTTGTCAAGAACCTCCCATTCTTCATCCTTCATGGTCGTTGGCTTCTTTGCTATTCCACCCAATGGTAGGAATAGGTCCTTCTGATATAATTAATCTTCCATATGCATCTTCCATAACTGATAGTTTTGGTCGTTAAATTTCTCGACCCTAAACTTTCCATCTTCTGCCATTGCTCCCACCCGAACCGGGAACCCTCATTTCTTGCGAATTACCTTTCGCTCTGATACCAATTGTTAGAAAAATAGAATCACGGAGCAATAAAATAAAACAAGTGTGGAAATAAAACATAGAAGATACATAATACAATAGAGACACATATATACGTGGTTCACCCATTGTGGGCTACATCCACCAGAGAAATTGCCAGGTCCTTCCTTTATTATTATCCAACAAATGAAGGGATACAACCTATAAAAAGCTCGATGTAACTTCCTCTTCTTTCTCTCCATGTCTCCTCTCTCAGAATACAATATCCACGTTAATACATAGTCGCAATGCATTTCCCTCATAAAAGAGGGTTGTCTTCTAGGAAAAAAAAAACCCTAACATAACTTCTACCATCATATATGTGACCTTATAATGAACGGTCCATATTTACTATTAAATTACAATATATATTTACAAGGAAAAATTTTCTTCGGGGGCTTTGCCTGCAGACCCTACAGGGGAGGTAACCCCCCCCTGCACTCCCTCGTGTGGAGGAGTGTACATTCTTCCATGGTGTAAAGTCTTCATGGGGTATAAACACGGTTTAAACAAAGACCTCTGAATTAGGAAGATAATCAGGCTCCACAACCAACACTTTCATTATAATTGTACCCTTTGTCTCCTATATATATACCAAGGATACCTAGTCTTAGAATCATCTTATCTCATATTGTACATTGAATATATTGTAAAAGGAGGTTTCCCCTTCGAAGTAGACTGATATTCATTGACTTTTTATCATTTTTAAGGTGTTGGCTCATAACAACACATTCAATAATATAGAATACTTGTATATGCAACTAAACAACCACTTGTGTGAAATGTGCAGTAAGATATATATATGGTTATGGTTTCTCATTCTCATCAAATGTGCATTAATCACTCTCATCATTTCAATCACAATTTATAATTATTGTCAATCTCATGATGATGATGATTTTGATGATGCCACGAGGAGGAGACAAATATGGTTGTCCATCACCTTCATTGTAAATAAAACAAACAACATTGCATTGTTCAAGGGTATTCTAGAATGTAGCTTATCGAGTGCATTCATTTAACAAGAAAACAGCTCCATTTCAATTTCTTGGAAAAACCACCCACTCCATGTTGTCTGCTAATGATATTTCATTTAGGGAGAAACCAAGTAGCTCCATTTATTTTAATGTTGAAAGTTTTGATCAATTATATCACCTTTCTAACTTGTAAATAACTATATTATTCAAACTAGCCTTGGATTAATTTCTTTTTTGGAATTACCATTTTTTTATTAATTTGGGTTTAACACTAGGCACAATTTTTTAGGGTTCATTGTTTCACACTTTGTTAATGTTGGCTAGTGATTTACCTAGATTTCTATCAAGTCTCGCACATTGTTTCTTTGTTAATGGTGGCTAGTGATTTACCTATATTGTTACTCAATCCATTTCCCCTAAATTGCAACTTAAACCCATTCTGCTACTTGAACTTCTTCCATAAGCTTTAGTCATGCAATAATGTAAGGTATTTTAGGGACTGAAAATAATAATTGTCTATTGGGTAGAAAAAGTGTCGAGGTGTTAAGATAATGCAAAGGGTTAATGACTAACACAACGCATGATATTTGGTTGATGTAAAACACATGATAAAAAAAATTCACATAACAATAATATCAACAAAAAAATCACATTATAATGGTTCTACAAAATAATTTGGTATCATATATAAGCAAATAATAATCCCACTTTTCATAATTTGTAAACCTTGAGTAATTTCAAATCCACAACCTTGAAAATATATGAATTAAAGAAGAAAGGTAAATCACTAAAAGAAAATAAATACAAAAGGAAAACTAATAGGTGAACAAACAATAATTTGGATACATATAAGATCATTCAAATGAAAGAAATAATTGCTAGTGAAGTTCAAGGAAGAGAAGAATATGGCAAAGAGCATGGTAACCCTAAGATAATTGATCAAGTTGAGAAAGGACCTCAGAACGACAAAGAAGGGTAGCTTCAACAACCTAGGGAAGTAATAATAGAAGACAACAAGACATGTAAGAGGTGAAGAAGGTAATGTGGATCTTTACTACAATTCAAAAGTTGAAAGGGATGCATATATATTTGGATATGTTAGCAAAGAAATATCAAATATACTATTTGGGATGACTAGCCACCAATGAATTGAAAAAATTACAAAGGGGCATGATTCAATCGAGAACTTAAAAACTACCAAAATATCTATTGTACCCAATCATAGGAACATGGGAATAAATATCACACCATTGAAGAATTCCAAATAAAAGTCAAGAAGACAAGGCAAGAAAACAACAATAGAGAAATATTAGAAGAAATAGCTACTATAATACACTAATGGATGGTACTTTAACTACGAGATAGGGACCTTCAAATTTCATCATTAAAATAAATATATTATCTTGGTACATAAAAGGACTTGATGCCCTAGGTAAGAATATACTTTTAAAATGTAAATTGGAAATGGAAAAACCAAATATTTGTTTTTTCAAGAAGACAAAGTGTTCCTTCTAACATCTAATATGGACTTGGACTATTTGACATGAAGCACATTATATCACTAATAACTCAAGAGGTTTATCTAGTGGCTTGATTATCTTATGGAATCCCTTAACCACAATACTATCATCTTTTGAGAGCATCAAGTGGTGGATAGTTGGTAGATTGTATCATCTAGATAGTTATACAACATGGTTTATGATGGAACATTATGCTTCTACCAATACACAAGGATAATTAAAGGTGTTAGGAGGGTCTTGTATCTATATCCAAAAGAAAAAAAAATGGAAGTTGGGTGGTAGGGGAGATTTTGATACCATAACTGCCATTTCACATGAAAAAGGGGCATTCGAAGGGTGGAATAAGTTGACAATAAGTTGAGAGAATTAATAAAGAATCTATAGATGGTGGATATATTTCCAAGAAATGGCTCCTTTACCTTGAAAAATAGGAGGTGGAATTGCAGGGATAATCTGATTATTGAAAGACTCAACCAATTCTTACATGCAAAAAACATCTTTCAAGAAAACCTTGCAGTAGAAGTAACTATAATTCTACCAGGAACTAGCTCTAATAATTGGTTGATAACTTTGGAAATCGCAAGAGATTCAAAGCATAAGAACACAAATTTCTACTTTGAAAATTTGTTTTTTTGGATCCATATTTCCACCCATTAATTAAATAATGGTAACATGAAATACCATCTCAAGGAACTTTCCAAATGTTCAACCTCCAATGAAAACTATAAATTTTGAAGCAACGAATTAAAATATGGAATACTAATGTTTTTGGGAAATATTTTAAACAAAAAAATAACTATAAGATAGCATGAAAGAAATCCAATAAAAGATAATTGACCAAGGACTATCCTCAACACTGGAAGAGAAACATAGAGAACTACAATGTTAATAGATAGATGATTGACAAAAAAAGGAGAAATTATTTTGGAAGTATAAATCTTGTGTTTGATGCTTAAGAAAAGGGGATTGGAACACATGTTTTTTCATATAGTAACAATGAAGAAAAAATCAGGAATATAATCAATAATATGTAATCATACCCAAAACACTAAGAGAAAATAACTCTAACCCCTAACATGATTAGGATTGAGCAAGAATTTTTCACTAGATGGATCTAAGATATCCAAAAACAAGGGGATACTGTAGATGTGTTGAAATTGCACATAATAGATCTAGATGGGAATTGACATACATAGTTGCAGAGAAAATAGAAAAAAAGAGAAGTGGGAGAGAAAGAATGGAAGAATTCTCATTAACCAAATGAATGAATGATAATTTACACATGATATACTCTGTATAACTCAACCAATGTGCACTGGAGGAGAATCCAATGTGCCATAGAGGTGGTCTAGAGTGATCTTGACACACACAAGTAGTTATGGGAGTAAACTGCCACCTAGTCTAGTCTCTCGGGTAGTTACGGGAGTGAACTACCACATAGTCTGAGTTAACTAGTCTATCAGTCTTTAGTTAACTGACTGAAATAGAGTGAAGTGAGGAGGAGATTAGGAGATCATGAGTAATGCGCTAGTATGGTGATTGTTCCAAGGACAATGTGCATTAGTTGGTGATGATCCCAATGTTGCATGGTGATTATACCAATGTGGCATCTACAGTCCACTCAAATGATCAAATTGAAGTGTGAATTGAAGAGAATATTCTCCTTAAAATATAAGAGACTGAATAATGACTAATAATCTTATGGGAAAACCTTAGGAAAAATAAATCCTAGGTGTGTGTAAAGTATCTTCAACACCCCCCCTGAAAATCACTATGGTGAAAATAAAGAATGGGTCCTGGCAACGAGGCCATGTTGGGTACTTAAATACAAAAGATACATTGAAATAAATGAGGAAAGAGGGAAAAAATCATGGGAAAATTCCCCCCTCAAAGTACAATGTATGTAAAAAGAAGAATTGGTAGCTGTTAGGCAACTGTGTCCTTCACTCCAAGACGAATTCCCAAAGAATGGAAATTCTGCTTAGTGAAGGTCTTGGTGAAGATGTCTGCAGTTTGTTCTTCTGAAGGACAGGACTGCAGGTGGATGATATCCTCATGTACTAGGTCTTAGATGTAGTGCATGTGGATATCGATGTGCTTTGTTCATTGCCTCTAAACTAGATCTCTATAGAACTTTATAGTGCTTTGGTTGTCACACCAGATAGAGATCGACCGATGAAACTAAATGCCCAACTCAGTGAGAAAATGTTGTAGCCACATAACCTGAATGGTTATGTTAACTCTTCCTCTGTACTCTACCTTGACTGAATATAGAGAAACAGTATCTTGATTCTTTCTCAACCAACAGATAGGCTTGGAACCAAGACTGATTAAGTAACCAGATGTGGACTTGAGATCAATGCTATTGCCAACCCAGTCAGAATCAGTGAACCCAATGAGTTCCAACGTAGAGTCTGTACAACAATGAATCCCAAAGGTGATGGTTCCCTGTACGTATCGAAGGATACACTTTGTAACCTTCCAATATATCTCATGCAACTCCTGCATGAACCTGGAGACTGCGCCAACTGCATAGGAGAGGTCTAGTCTGGAGTGTGTGAGATACAACAAGCTCCCCACTAGTTGTTTGTATAGTGTGTTGTCAACCAGTGGAGTGTCCCTGCCATCATCAAGTCTGACTCCTGATAGGAAAGGAGTCCGGGAAGACTTGCAGTCTATCATGTGAAATATGTCAAGGAGATCTTGTGCATACTTGGCTTGAGACAGTTTGATGCATGATGCATCCTGACTGATCTCGAGTCCAAAAAAGAAATGTAGCGGACCCATGTCCATCATAAAGAACCTATCATGTAGAATCCTCTTGACTGCAACAATTGTTGAAGTCGAGCAATCGATGATCAACAAATCATTGACATACAAAACTAGGAGTAGAAGTGAATCAATCATCCTAAGAATGTAAACATTCGGGTATGATTTAAAATGTACAAAATTCTGTGACAATAGGTAGGAATCCATCTTAGCATATCATGCCCTCGGAGCCTGCTTGAAGCCATATAGAGACTTCTTCATTCGATAGACCAAAGATGAATTATGTATAAATCCCTGTGGTTGCTCCATATAGATCTCCTCAGAGAGATCACCATGAAGAAATGCATTCTTCACATCCATCTGATGGAATTCCTATCCATTGGATACCGCAACGGAAAGTGAGAAACATATGGAATCTATCTTCACTACTAGAGAGAAGGTCTCATCATAGTCAATGCCATGCACCTGTTGAAATCCTTTGGCAACTATCATGGCTTTGTATCTACTAATATGCCCATCTACTGCACTCTTGGTCCTGTTGACCCATCTGTACCAGACAAGTTTCCTTCCTGAAAGAAGGGGAACTAGATCCCAAGTCTAGTTCTCGATGAAGGATTTGTACTCCTCTTGCATGGAAGATTCCCAAAATGGATTTCTAGTAGCCTTGCCATAATACTGTGGATCTGAAGACTGAACCAACAAAAGATGCCTGGGTGGCATCGGTTTAGTGGCAGTGAGTACAATAGGAGGCTCCTTGAAATCAGATTGAGTCCTCCTAGTATCATCTATATCCCCAACAAGATCCCATACATTCTAGAGAGTAGTCTGGGCCCACTTGGGCCTCTGCTCTGGTTCTTCATCTGCATCTGGATGCACTGAATATGCATTTGACTGTACCAATTATGTATTTGTATCATATGAATCCTTTGAATTGAAACTCTCATCTGAAGAAGAGTCAACATGTGCATGATCATCATCTTTGACAGGTGGAAGAAAAAAAACATATGCATGTGGTTGTTGAGGTACATGCGAGACACTTTCCTTGAATTGGACAGTACGCTCAATGATGAGTCGGTTTGAAGAAATATCGATGAGTCTGTATCCCTTCACATCGTCGGGTTATCCAACAAATATACACTATGTTCTCTGTGAATCAAGTGCATTCCTCTTCTCAGAAGGAATTCTGGCCCATGCATGTGAACCGAAAATACAAAAGTGGGTCACTTCCGGTTTGAGGTCGCTCCAAGCCTCGTAGGGGGTCTTATCCTTGACATAACTATGGGGAGATTTGTTTTGTATGTAGGTTGCACAGTTAATTTCTTCATCCCATAATCTCTATGGAAGTGGCTTTGCATGTAGCATGCAAGATGCCATCTCTTTTAGAGATCTATTTTTCTGCTCAACAACTTCGTTTTGTTGTCGAGTATAGGGAACCATGTGTTGCAATTGAATCGTTGCCTCATGACAAATATTAGATATATTTTGTTTTACATACTCTTCCTCGTTATTTGTTCGAAGGACTTTGATTTTCTATCCTGACTGTGTCTCAAAAAGGGCCTTGAAATCTTTGAGGTGTTGAAAGACCTCTGATTTTTGCCTGAGAAAGTAAATCCATGTGAAACATGAGAAATCGTCAACAAAGATGAGTATGTACCTTGCTTTAATAATTTATGGATGTGGAAAAGGGCCCATGAGGTCACTATGGATCATATCTAAAGGAGAGGAAGCCTTATGTGTCTTTCCTTTGTCAAATTTCACTTGAGGGTTTTTTCCAAGAACACGTCCCTCACAAATTCCTTTGGAGAAGTGGATGTCAGGTAGACTATAAACCATTCTTTTCTTTCTAATTTGTTTCATATACATGAAATTTAAATGCCCGAACCTGCGTGAAATATCCTATTGTTTTCATTAGCATGGGTAAGAAGTAATGCAAAATCCGGTTCAATAAATTCAGAAAATGTGTAGAGTATAGATTGATGATTTACCTCACCGGTAGCAACCCTGGTTTGCATGTCATAGATATCCACTGCATCAGGTGTGAATATGACTCTCTTTCTGGTGCCATATTTTTTCATATGATACATGGAGAGAAGATTGAAAGAAATTTTGGGAACGTGCAACACATTCTTGAAGCTTCTGTTTGTGAGTTCAATTCTTCCTTTGTCGGTGACCTCGACTAGAGAGTTGTCCCCCATCAGAATATGAGGACCTTTTCATGCATCCAATGAAGAGTAGAATTATTTTTTGGCAGTCATGTGGTGTGATGCATCTGAATCTACGATCCAAGCATCGAGACAAGATTTGATGGAAATCAAGGCATGGCTAGAATTGCCTTTCTTGGGATTATGATCTTCTGGCTTCTTCTTCTTGGAACACTTGGGGATGTGATATCTAAGGTTGTTTTGCTGAAGTATTTGGGTCATTAGATCTATTTGTTTTTGCATACATGTGGATTATGGATGGAATCCTTTACGGTAGTAATCATTTCTCCCCTTTCCACCTTTGGATCCAGAGGCATCGTTGAAGGGTTTTGAGTACCCTTCCTTCTTCGAATTTGCATGTGCTTTCCTTTTGTCTTTATCTTTATATTTTTTATATTTATGACCACTGCCATCTTGCACAGTGCCTTTGGGCCTTTGATTTTTCCCATGTTGATGAGCTTGTTCTGCTCTTGTGTGAGAGACTCAATAAAGTCCTCAAGAGATGGAATCTTCCAGGTGGCTCCAGAGGAGAATATAACTGAATGAAATGTGGATACAAACATTGATTATTTTGGACCAAGTTTGGAGAGAATGGTGAAAGCCATTTGTTTCTCCTCCTTAGATTTATCAACCCTCCAAGCTTGAGTTGCAACAACAAATCCTTATATTTGGTAAAGAAGTATTGGAGATTGTTGAAGTTTTTTGGATCCAATGTGTGCAATTCCACCTCAAGCATGTGTCTACTCATCTCATCATGTTTTCCAAAAATCCCTTCCATGGTGTTCCAGGCTTCATTGGGGATTTTACAGGAGGATGTGTGAAAGAGGAGTTTAGGAGAAATGAGACTGCAAATTGTTCTGAACGCTTTATCCATTCGATTTAGATACTTGGATTTTTCTATGGATGATGTTGGTTATGTCTCTATGTTCATGGTTATACAATCATCTGCTTCAAATATGCATTATCATCTTTTCCTTCCATGCAAAGAAATTGTAAGGTGTAAGAATGAATTCTTTTGAAAATTCCATTTTTCTGTTGTCTTCAATCTTTGGTACCTGTAAAAATAATTTGGTGTGTATTTTCCCTAGGAGTCCATCAACTTTGATACCATGTATATGTGTTGAAACTACACATAACAGATCTAGCTGGGAATTGACATACACAGTTGCAGAGAAAATAGAAGAAAAGAGAAGCAAGAGAGAAAGAATGGAAGAATTCTCATTAACCAAATGAATGAATGATAATTTACACATGATATACTTTGTATAACTAAACCAATGCTCACTGGAAGAGAATACAATGCACCATAGTGGTGGTCTAGAGTGATTTGGACACACACCAACAGTTACAGGAGTAAACTGCCACCTAGTCTAGTCTCTCGGGCAGTTACGAGAGTGAACTACCACCTAGTCTGAGTTAACTAGTCTATCAGTCTTCAGTTAACTGATTGAAATAGAGTGAAGTGAGGAGGATATCAGGGAATCATGAGTAATGCACTAGTTTGGTGATTATCCCAAGGACAATGCGCATTAGCTAGTGATGATCCCAATGTTGCATGGTGATAATACCATTGTGACAACTAGACTCCACTCAACTAATCAAATTGAAGTGTGAACTGAAGAGAATATTCTCCCTAAAATATAGGAGACTAAATAATGACTAATAAACATAGGGAAAACCTTAGGAAAAATAAATCCTAGGTGTGTGAGAAGTATCTCCAATAGAGACTAGCCAAGATCATAATGTTTCACTTAATCTTTAGTTCATTTGAAGAATTTTAGTAGACTAAGTTAGGTCCTCGACCATTGTGCATAGCTCCCCCCCAAAAAAAGGGGGGGGGGAGGCCCTAAAAAATGCAATAGAAAATGATGCCTTGTAATTGAAAATATTAGGAACATGTTTGAGATGGCACTATATGGCCACTTGTATTAGTCCTTTCCTCCTTCATTAGAAATGGTCCGCATTACATCAAGTTCATTTACCATATGGAGGAACTTCTACTGGATCTAATTCCTTGTAAACACTTTCTCTGGTGAAGAAGTTTCCATACTTTGATAAATAAAGGAAATTGTATATCCCACTTGGAAGTGATATTCATCTTGGTGTCAAAGATTCAGTCCAACATAGCCTGCTCAATGAAATCAATGTTTATATGTGTAGGGACCAAGTGCTCTTCCACCTATTATGTGTCCAACAAATGAAGAAAGTGTGTTTGAATAAATTCCATAATAAAGACAAGGTGGAAGGTTGAATTTAAAAACATTCCTGCCCACAACTTTGATGATAATGTAAGAGTCATATTGGAGTGGTTTGAGCTTCTCGTGGAGGCTTGTGAGTATACAAGTGAAATTATACCTTCTTAACAACCTTAAACTTGTGTGGAACCTAATGTTGATCACATTATTTCTTGTACTAGGTGTTTTCTTTTTCTACAAATATCATGAACTTGTTGCTAGGTGTGCTAGATCCATTCAACATATTTGGTTTCTTTGTTTACCTCATTGTAACCATGGGAGGAATCTTTTAGTAATTATGAAATTGGAATTTTGGTTGTAGTTGTGTTGAAAAAAAGGAGGGATTATATATCATGTATGTGAATGCTTTTAGCTATACATTTTGAGTATATGCATAATCATTATGTTTCCTACCTCTATCTATCCATGAGTTTGGGGATGGAAGGTAGTTGATTTGATCACTTTGGTGTCCATCATGGAACAAAGGTTGGACCAAAGGATAGATTAGAACCAATTGTTGCTAATATAAATAATAGTATTTGGACATCCAAAATGAACCCAAAAATGCTTGAAGAAGAGCTTAACAATGGATTTTGTTTGACACTCTTCTTGTAGGATTCTAAAGTTTCAATCTTAGGGAATTAATCAATAATAAAAAAAACACAATTTTTACCATTATTGGTTGAGGGAAGACCTGACATAAAATCCATGGAGATTGACTTCCATGGTCCCTACTTCTTCATTGCATGTTTGGAGATGGAACCAAAAGTACACAATCAAATATATGTATCAATATATTGTCAAAAAAATGGCCAATACAAGTACTTATACACCATTTTGATTGTATTATCCATTTAAAAATGACGTACCATCTAATTTTAGTGTGCTTCACTCTCATGATTTCTTGAAGGAACACAAAGATGGACCAGATGGTACAAATGTCCATCCTGAAGGTGAAAGTTTGAATTTTTTTTACCTGTGACCAATGTTTGGTATGTAGTAGTGAAGTTGTGATCATTTTCCTACAATTGGGACCACTCCAAAGTCTCATGTCCACAATAATTTAAGGTTGTGGTTAGTGTCACAACCAAGGGTCAATGGAGGCAATGTGCAATTCGATTGGTGTTTCCCTTCTTGTTCTTGATGTTCAAGTGGAATTGTTTAAGGTGCATGGACCACTTCTAATGGTAGTCATTTTTCAACATACATTTTTTTCATGAGTTTTATAGGATTAATGTGGTCAGTGTAGATGACCATTTCCTTCTCTAAAATATAACATTTCCCTTATCAACAAGCCTAGACAATGGAGTAGATATCCTTGCTGCATGTGGAGTATCTGTAAACCGGGTCAAAGGATGTCTCACTATAATATGTGACACGATGTCTATGTTGTGTGAGTACTATGTTGATGACATAATTTGAGGTTTATGTCTTGATTTTGAATGTTTTTTGCATATATGGTGTTATTATGACTGACATCATGTAGAAATTGCACATTAGCTCAAATTATTTTTATTGTGCCTCATACCAAACAAAATTGGGCTTGGCTCCACCCTTGGTGTTTGTGGAAAAAATAGCCAATGCGGAAATAAACCAATCTCCCTAGCTTGGGAACCCAAAGCTAGAACAAAATAACACAAAACATATTACTTTCCTTAGATTCATACAATCGAAATACTAATAAGTAAGGACTCATACCTCTTTACCGATGGTTGTCCTTGCTAATTGTAGCTCCCAACATGATTCAAAGGCTTTTTAATAGAAACCTGCATAAGAAAACAAGTTAACTAGTGAAAGCAACAATAGTATTTTGAAAACTCTATACTAATGACCAAGGAGAAATGTAATAAAGACAATTTACAATGAACAATATTTATTGGAAAGAAAACATATTACTATATTAATAATAATGGAAGAGTTACAACTAGTTCCCTGGTGTTGTGAGGCTCTTTCCAACGGTTCATTGCTTCAATACCCACATTGCTTTCATGAGTTCCATCACCATCAATTGAATAATTTGACACAAGAATCTCTCAAGTCCAAAGAAAAATCTTCTAATATCAAATAAGAAGCTAAAGCTATCAACCATTACTCACTACTAGTTATTCTCCATTAGTTATTAACCTTTTCTCATGAGAGAAGTCTCCTTTTATAGATTGAAGAGGAGGTTAGGATAATGGGTTAGGATCTCCCCAAATTAGGAGTACAAGTGAGATCCAAACCGATTGGAGGACATCTCATATTCGAAGCTTCTCTGTAACACCCATGTTTCCCCCAGCTTGTAATTAATCATTAATCATGATTACCATGATGTGACATGGGAACAATGTAAATGTATTATGGTTTAAACTGCCAATGAATGACTATGGGGGTGAATCCTTTAGGTACTGGCCATGATATCACTAGAGGAAAGAAAGGGAAAAACTATGGAGAGGGTGCATTATGTCAAATGACCCCAAATTTCCCTTTGTTGGGGGATAATAAACCTCCTCTGGTTCCCAAGGAGGAATCAGTTAATGAAGAAAGGACCGATGGTTGAACCATCAACTTCTCCCATGAATGGAAGCATGGTTTGGCCGAAGAATGTCAACCCGAAGTACCACAGGGTCTGGCAGACCCAGGTTGACCTGAGTTTCCTTCTGACAGAAGGAACATGATAGAAAGGAGAACCTTCCCAAGGAGGGATGTATGCAAGGAGAGAAGGGGCATGTAGATAGATCAAGGGGGGAAAGGAGGGCACGCGAGGTTCTATAGTGGAGAAATGGTGGAGCACAGAACCTGAGTAGAAGGCCATGAGCTTGATGTTGAGGAAGCATTTGATAAACCTTTCAGAGGTTGTGACAGAGAAAGGATCTATGAGAATTTGGCATAAATTCCCTATTGATATCATGGCTTGGCACAGGGGTGGCCAGAGTGCTAAGAGTGAATGCCTATGAGCCTATGGTTGGGTGTAAAGGTGAACACCCACAGTTAGTTAGTTGGCTACAACTTGTAATAGGCAAGTATTCTTATACCTTGTGTAATTGAGTTGTAACTGTAAAATAAAGTTGGATATCTTGTGAATGTTTCAGGGATGTGCACGTGTTCTTGATGGATATGTTGTGTTCCTTTATTTTTTCTTGATTGTGTACTTAGGAAAGTAAGGAACTATATGGTTTGGACATGGTTTGTACATGCAAATTCTTGAGCCCTGTAGTGGATCAAGTTAGAACAATCAAATTACTAGTGGGTCGACCTTGGGCACGGTTTCATGTGTGTAGGTTTACACTTCCATTTATTCTGGGCCTCTTGGATAAGGGATATTTTTAATCTCAAGAGAGGTAGCACAAAGGTGCACAGAGCCTACACAAGCTACGTAGGAGTGGATAACTCTCTAAGTTCTAAACTCTGGAAGAAACACAAGGAGCGTCCCCTCAATTCATTTGAGGTACCAGTAAGCTCGGGAGGTATAATGCTCTTAGAGTGCAGACAAGGGGGTACATCCTCCAGAACTTTCATTTGTGTGACTAATTTTTAGGCTCACAGACTTAGAAAATTCCTGGCCAAGATATAAGTGTATATCCCACGAGAAATTTGGGAGGATCCATATGACCAAGACCTAGGAACCCTGGGCAAGTTCGGAAGGAACACTAAGATGTTATGACTTTACCGATTGTGAATTATTGCATGTCGTAGATCCAAATATATTCGAGAATCTCCCTGACCATTGTATCTATGTCATGGTCAGCCCAGGGTTGACCACTTTGAGAGGACGAAAGGGTTATAACACTAGAAACCCTGAATGTTGGAGTCGTGAAGCTCCAAACTCCAGAGCAAATCCTAGTCATTTCCACCATTGACACATGGCTCTAAATCTCGTGGTCTAGAGGCTTGAAACTCCAGAGGAATTTGGATGAGAGTCTTCAAGGTGTGAAGACTCATGAAGTCGTGAATGATAGAGTAAATATCAACTGTTTATATACAGGGGACACGTGGTGGTAGATCCCGTAGTCCGAAGATTTGGCACTGCAAGGGACTTGAGGTGTGGCGTTCGATAAGCTTTGAAGCTCAAAGTAACACTATCCGTGGATCTATGGATCTACGTGGATGAAGCCTGATTTTCAGATCTAAGCTGTGGTCAGCCCGATGTTGACCAACTCCAGGAGTCACGAGGAGTTTGTGCTGCAAAACTCCTGAAGTTCGAAGTCCTAAAGCCACGAGACCCATAGATCTGTGAGTATACGTGGACAAAGCCTAACCATTATATCTAAGTTGTGGTCATCCCGACGCTAACCAACTTTAGGAGTAAGGAGGAAGTCACACCACAGATCCCCCGAACGTCGAAATTATGAAGTAACAGAGGTTTTCGATCCAGGGGTTACATGGACACACCTTGACCATGAGATTGAAGGGCTTGGAAGGCTATCAGTCCAGAGTGATGTGGAATAGTGACGTCATCTAGGGTGATGTGGACCAACGCTCAACATGCCACTTGTCACATGGATTCATGCGTTTTGCAGACCCTATAGGCCTATTAGCATGTTACATGTGTTTCCCACTGAAGGGGCCACGTGTCATCTCTGCCTTGCCGCATATCACACATGGCACTTACCATTTGGTCCATTTGGAAGGAGAAGTAGATGGGACCCACCTATATTTTCCTTCACATCTAGTACATCACCCCCTATGAGGGTGGACCCTTCAGGAGTCTGAGACTTCAGAGGTTTGGAGTGTAGTTTCGAGGATAAGCCAAAAGGCCCGAAGGTCAGAGCCACGTTGAAAGCTTACGGGGCTTCGAGAGATAGGCACTTCGGGAGACTTGGGTCATTAGACCGCATACTTCCAAAATGGTTGAAGCACCGAATGCCAAACCTTTCCCTTAGGTGTAAGTGTTAATGTGGAGGAATATTTGTCGTCGTATTAATGGTGGATGGATCTCAACCATAGATTTAGGAGCGTTGGGAGCTCCGTGACTTATAGGAACTTGGGATGACATCTATGAGAAGGACCACGTGGATGCCACGTGGCCCTTGACCAATAAACACCCGAAGAACTTGGGAAGGACATATCTTCCAATCTGGAGCTTGGTTTTGAGTGTAGAGACAATGGTTGGAGAGATCTGGACGAGCAAAACATGATAGAGACCCTGGAAGGAGGGTTTTATTAATTAAGGAAAAACATTGTTATGATGCCCCACCCCTTAAAAGAGTATTTGGGGGTCAAGTGTGTTACAAATTGGTATTAGAGCATGGAAACAAAACTTGTCTTGCTTGGGCTCATGAATGAGTCAAGTGATTTTCTTTCTTAGAAAACTTTAAGGGAGAGGGCACCCTACCCTACACTGTCTAGTAAAGCATGATTCAAACATAGGTCTGGATGGAGTAGAGACCAATCATAGGACTGGTATATCAAGGCTAAGGTGAGCCTATTGAAAAATGTTTCAACCTTTAAAAGAATTGTTTGCTATGTGCATTGATTCCTTGAGGAAAAGGACTGACAATTGGAACTCTTTTGCTATTTTCAAATTTTTACAACAAAAATCTTAGCATGATGACAACAACAAAAGGATTAGAATTGTTGACTTGTTATATGAATGGTTGTCCCTACAGAAGTAGGAATGTGTCGATAAGCACTTAGGATATGACCTGAATGTGAATGGTTGATAATGGCAGGGTCTTGTCAAGGGTAGCTTAAGCCCGAAGGATGGATAAACTGGTGTTTGTAATACTTCCTCTAAGTATGGGAACTTGGAGCCTCTGACATTTAAGATGGTTGATTAAACAAGGGTAAGGACCTTAATAGAAAATTCCTTATGCTTAAAGGAATTTGGTATGGATTGATAAAGTCCTTAGTAGTAATAATTATTTCTCTTATAAAAAGGATTAAACCATGTATATAAAACTCCTCATGATCAAAGAACTGATTAAAATGAGTAAGGTCAGTTTACTTGACCTATAATGGTTGAAACCTATAGCAGATATAATCTATTTAAGAAAGATAAAGAGGAGTCCTTTGGGACTGTTGCTAATGCCCATAAAAGGGAAAAGTGACCCTGTTTGGTTATTTCCATGAAGAGAGGGAAACATCAATATGAATTATGACTATGAGACTAGCCATATAAGTGACTGTAATCTCTCACTAAAGAACACTAATGTTGAAAATAAAATATCAATGTGAATGGATGAGGTAAAAAGGTGCAAGAGGTGCACCTACATATATACAAATATGTGTATATATGCTTACAAGAATAATATGATTGCAAGCTCTCAACAGAGAGAGCAGCTCAGTGATGAGTGTCCCTATGAGACTTATCATAAGAATGATTGCAAGATCCTCAGGAGAAGGATTTGGAAGTTTGACATGTCCATGTGTGTGGATGACATGGGAAAGGTGCAAGCAATAAGTTTGCATGATGAATGTTTAGTTGTGTTTAATTATGTGTGAGTGCATGGATTTAATGCATTGTGAAGCTTCTTGATATGAAGCCTAATATTAATACCAACTAGGTATGAATGATATTAAATGTGAAAGTGTTGGACATGTATGATGTAAAAGTACATGTAAACTAAAGGCACAGTATGGTTGCCTTGATGAGTGATATGTGAGGCAAGAATTGCACTTGCCAAGATTAAATGAATACCATGAATGCATGGTTGACTCTATTCTGAAGAGTCATGAAATTTTTGTTTGAAATGATAACTTGAGGGGAATGTATCCCATTCCCTCAGGAAAGACTAATATAAATAGATTAAGGAGTAAATGAGCAATGATGCTTTGTTGTAATGATAAGAGGCAAATGATTATTACTTTGAGGATCACATGAGAAGGATTGTGAACAATCCTAAGTCAATTGATTTTAAAGTAGAGATGTATGTGGGCTATGAAATATACCTATGGAAGCTACACAAAATATTATGATTATGCATATGGTTAAGCACATCATAGTTGTAAGTTAACAAAAACCAGCATAGGTGTAGATAAAGAAGTTGGATGCATGACATAAATGCATGTTTATATTCCTTACGAAATGCTTGGTAACAAGATGAAGCTAACTCAAGGTTGAGGCCATCACAGATAGTGATGGATATGTAACAAGGAAAGTTGCATGTTGAAGAATTTCCCGGTGGAGGAACAGTGTGAAGACTCTGTTAGGAGAACAAAGTCACAACCTTAATGAATGTTGAGAATTGAGCAATGGGTTACAAGCTGATATATATATATATAAGAATCCTGGATTACATTCTAAAACAAATGAATGAAGGTTGACCATTCTGACTAACTGAAAATATAATGTGCAGGATGCATAGGTTCATGATCCATTATGAGCACACAAAAAAAGTTTTCTATGAAAGCATGTTGTTGTATCCAAAAAGGTTATGGTGAGGCCTAACCAAGGCTACTCAAGGAAAAGAGCAGGAAAATCCCAACATGGATTAAATTGCAAAAGAAAAGAAAGGGAAAAAGGAGGATCACTTTTCCCACCCTAATAACTCTGAACTATTTAACATAATTATAAGCCTTAGATGAGTAGTTGTGAGAACCAATACAACTGGAAAGGGGGAGAATAGCTTAACTCCTTTCTTGTTGTCTAATGTGTTTCTCTGGGATAAGAGAAAATTGAAAGGATGGTATGTGAAAATGTTTAAGACATGAGAATATGGTTGGCTATATTGAAACAACTAAAAGTTTTTTTGAGGTCTCACTCACAAAAACGTCAAGGACAACGTGACAAGTGCATAAAGATATACTAGGACATATTTGAAACTGTTTATTGATTTAAATGCTATGGTACTTGCATTCTTTTATTTTACATGGCGACTAATATATTTATGATGTATGTCATGTGTAGAAAGAAATTGGAGCCGTTGAGGACGACAATTTTCAATGATGAACAACCTCAAGTAGAGGATGACTATGAGATGGTTGCTATTGAAAGATTGTTGAAGGGACTGTAAAAGTCCTCATAAAGCACTAATGATGAGGTAAAAATTAGAAAGAGGGTGCTAGCAGCCAAGAACATGTATAAAAGTGTCCATACGTATGTGGCATAAGGCATGAAGGAATTTGGTAAGAATTCCTTTTGAAAATATTTCATTATCTTAAAGATATGCAAATAATTGTGAATGGTTGTTGTATGCTATTGCTACCCAAGCGGGGTAAGATTCAGGAATGAAGAATCTGAACAATAGAGAGAGGAGGTCTATTCCAATCAAGGATAAGTTATAATCCTTGCAAGAAAATGCATGAGCAAAGAGTACCATGGGTACAATGACCAATCTAGGGAGATTGGGAATAAAGGTGCTCATAGTTAGCACATTGCATGGAATTGCTTCGCGGAAATGCATGTTTTCATAAAGGGAAGACAATGGATTACCCATCGAGGAAGGATGACCTTCCAATACTCTACTTGAATTGTAGAGGTGTTAAATAAAAGAGAAAATTTGGGTGGCCATGAGTGTTAGCACCTTGGTTACTAATGAAGGAAGAGTGCTTGGGTGCATTCAAAAGAAACTTCTAGTTTCATATGTATTGATTTGGGATCATGATCATTCTGTAGTAGGAAGCATATTCCTACTGTAAGAGTGAATGAGGATGAATAATCCACATGGTGAAGAGGTTGGTTGAACTCAAACACACCATGGAAAGATGCTTGTCATAAGTATGGTAAACTTGAAATCAATGCAAGGGTGCATGGTAAGTGAATGTGGCCATGGATATTGGCCCCTTGGATTAAAATCACTTAATGTTGAACTACATTTTGAAAGGTTTGGTATGCTGAAATGATGCATAGGTAAGGAATGAGGTTTCCTTTAATGTTTTTATAGATGTGATTTGAAGGTTAGCATGCACAATTTAAGAATTGCTTGTGATGTCATTGTAAAGGTGAAAAGAAAATATATGTGCATGCCCATAAACTAACAATTTGTTTGCTTGATTGAAGTTGAAAGTGCAAGAAGAAAAGAGTCTTGGATATGGAAATGATGTAAGTCCATAAGGAAGACTGAATTTTCTATTGAGCCAAATTATGAGGAATGGTATTTTCCTTTTTGAGCAAATGAATTTGATTGTTAGTAGGCACGGTTCCGAAATTGTTTTTGAACCATTGCAAGCGTGCAATGCAAATACAATGTGCATGGGAACTAACAATTTGTTGGGCTAAGGAATGTTGAAATGGAAGGGAAAGAAGGGTATTGGATATGGAAGTATTTGAATCCCATAAGGAAGACCAATTACCTAACAAGCCAAACTGCTATGGGAAGGAAATTCCCATGCTTGTGACTCTGTTTCCTATGTGGAACAAATCTGAAACTAAATGTGGAATGGGAAAAATATGTGGGTGACATATTTGCAATAAAATTCTGAAATTAAAATTTATGATGATATCCCATAAATGTTTGTATACCTATGATACAGGTGAGAAGAAAAGGATCTATCCGGGGAGGCAGATGAAGGTTGTCAAAGATGGAAAGCGTGAAACATGGATACTGTTGAGACATGAAAACCCTGTGGTAAGTCACAATCGCCATAGAACATGTTGTGTTGTGGTAACACAAGTTGGAGGGATGCCTCGACAAAACAGGTCTGAGGGATGCCTCGACTGTAAGGCTCAATGAAGTCTCTATAACTCTTCATGTGCAAGAAATCCTTTGCAAGGCAAGAAGGATCACCTGAGGAAGAGAAGGGGATGCCTGAGCCTGGGCGGAAGGTGAGTGTCCGCAAGGAAGAGGAGACTTTGATCATCCTTTTAAACTATTGGTTGGAATCATGCACACAATGGGTATGTCCAGGAAAAACAGTAATCCAAGAGAACAAGACATATATGTGGATGCAAATCCACAAATTGCATAGATAAGTATTGTGCTATATTATGACATTTTCCTCTTGAATTTTGCACAACAACAAATATTTTTGCATGAAAATTGTGATTAATATGCTTGATGTCCCAAAATTTTGAAGGGAAGGTAATGAAGGCCAAGAGTCTGGAAAGGATCTGACCAAGGAAGAGGATCAAGATTTTTGAAGAGGTTAAATGAAAAAAGGCATGACAAGTGTTACCGAGAAAGAAAACTGAGGACAATGTTCCTTTAAGGGGGAGGGGATTGTAACATCCATGTTTCCCCCAGCTTGTAAATTATCATTAATCATGATTACCATGATGTGACATGGGAACAATTTAAATTTATTATGGTTTAAAATACCAATGAATGACTGTGGGGGTGAAGCCTTGAAGTACTGGCCATGATATCACTAGAGGAAAGAATGGGAAAAACTATGGAGAGGGTGCATTATGTCAAATGACCCCAAATTTCCCTTTGTTGGGGGATAATAAACCTCCTTCGATTCCCAAGGAGGAATCAATTAATGAAGAAAGGACTAATGGTTGAACCATCAACACCCCCATGAATGGAAGCATGGTTTGGCCGAAGAATGTCAGCCCAAAGTACCACAGGGTTTGGCAAACCCAGGTTGACCCGAGTTTCCTTCTGACAGAAGGAACATGAAAAAAAGGAGAACCTTCCCAAGGAGGGATCGGTGCAAGGAGAGAATGGGCATGCAGGAAAATTAGGGGGGAAGAGGAGGGCATGCGAGGCTCTCCAGTGGAGAAATGTCAAAGAATAGAACCTGAGCAGAAGGTCATGATCTTGATGATGAGGAAGCATCTGATAAACCTAGTAGAGGTTGTGACAGAGAAAGGATCTCTGAGAATTTGGCATAAAGTCCCTAGTGATATCATGGCTTGGCATGGGGGTTGGCTAGAGTGATAAGAGTGAATGCCTCTAAGCCTATGGTTGGGTGGAAAGGAGAACACCCACAATCAGTTAGTTGGTTGTGACCTGTAATAGATAAGTATTCTTATACCCTGTGTAATTGAGATGTAATTGTAAAATAAAGTTGGATATCCTGTGAATGTTTTAGGGATGTGCATGTGTGCTTGATGGATATGTTGTGTTCCTTTATTTTTTCTTGATTGTGTACTTAGGAAAGTAAGTAACTATATGGTTTGGACATGGTTTTTGCACACAAATTTGAGCTCTGTAGTGGCTCAAGTTAGAACAATTGAATTGTGAGTACATCGACCTTAGGCATAGTTTTACGTGTGCATGTTTACACTTCTAGTTATTTTGGGCCTCCTGGATAAGGGATCTCTTTAAGCTCAAGAGAGGTAGCACAAATGTGCACAGAGCCTACACAAGCTACATAGGAGTGGAGAACTCTCTAAGTTCTAAGCTCTGAAAGAAACACAAGAAGCGTCTCCTCAATTCACTTGAGGTACCAATAAGGTCAGGAGGTATAATGCTCTTAGAGTGCAGACAAGGGGGCGCATCCTCCAGAAATTTCATATGTTTGACCGAGGGTTCAGGCTCACGGCCTTAGTGAATTTTTGGCCAAGAGATAAGTGTATATCCCATGAGAAATTTGGGAGGATCCATATGACCAAGACCTAGGAACCTTGGGGCAAGTTCATAAGGAACTCTGGGATGTTACGAATTTACCAATCATGAAGTATTGCAAGTCGTAGATCCCAAGGTATTCAAGAATCTCCCCGACCATTGGATCTACATCATGGTTAGCCCGACGTTGACCACTTCGAGAGGACATAATGGTTATAACACTAGAAACCCCAAATGCCAGAGTTGTGAAGCTCCGAAGGCCAAAGTAAATCCTGTTTGTTGCCACCAATGAAGCATGGCGCTAGATCTCGTGGTCTGGATGCTTGAAACTTTGGAGGAATTTGGATGAGAGTCTTCAAGGTGTGAAGACTCCCGAAACCACGAATGGTGGAGTAAATCTCGGTCGTCGATATAAAGGGGACGTGTTGCGCTAGAACCCATAGTCCAGAGACTTGGTACTTCGTGGGACTTAAGGTGTGGCATGTCAATAAGATCTAAAGCCTGAAGTAACACTGGTCATGGATCTACGAATCCACGTGGATGAGGCCTGACCATCGGATCTAAGTTGTGTTCAGCCCGTTGTTGACCAACTCTGGCAGTCACGAGGAGTTTGCAACTAAAAAATCCCGAAGGCCAAAGTCTCGAAGCCGCGAGAGCTGTAGATATGTGAGTATAAGTGGACAGAGCCTGACTGTTAGATCTAGGTTATGGTCAGCCCGTCGCTAACCAACTTCGGGAGTAAAGAGGAAGTCACACCACAAATCCCCCGAATGCCAAAATTACGAAGTAACAGAGGCCATCGATCCATGGGTTACATGGACACACCTTGACCATGAGATTGAAGGGCTTGGAAGTCTATTGGTCCAGAGTGATGTGTCATAGTGATGTCATCTAGGGTGATGTGGACCTACGATCAACATGTCACTTGTCACTTGGATTCGTGCATTTTGCAGACCCTATAGGCCTATTAACATGTGACACATGTCACCCACTAAAGGGGCCATGTGTCATCTCTGCCTTGCCATGTATCACACCTGATACTTACCATTTGGTCCATTTAGCGGGAAAAGTAGGTGGGACCCACCTGTATTTTCCTTCGCATATAGTACGTCACCCCGTGCGAGGGTGGACCCTTCAAGAGTCTGGGACTTCGAAGGTTTGGAGGGTAGTGTCAAGGATAAGCCAAAAGGCCCAAAGGCCAAAGCCACGTGGAAAGCTCACGGGGCTTCATGATATAGGTACTCTGAGAGGCTTGGGTCAATAGACCACAAACTCCCAAAAGGTCCGAAGCGCCAAACATCGAACCTTTCCCTTAGGCATAAGCATTAATGTGGAGGAATATCCATCATCGGATTAATGGTGGATGGATCTCCGCCATAGATTTAGGAGTGTTGGGAGCTCTGTGACTTTGGGGAACTCAGGATGACATGTATGAGAAGGACCACATGGATGCCACGTGGCCCTTGACCAATAAACGATTGAATAACTTGGGAAGGAGATATCTTCCAGTCCGGAGCTCAATTTTGAGCGTGGAGGCAATGGTTGGAGAGTTTTGGATGAGTAGAACATGATAGAGACCCTGGAAGGAGGGTTTGATTAATTAAGGAAAAACTTTATTATGATGCCCCACCCCTTAAAAGAGTATTTAGGGGTCGGGTGTGTTACATTCTCTCTAGAATGTAACACAAAAAGTGGTGTAGTAGTGGTGCAACATGCGACACTTTCAAAAAAAGTGTCTTTCAAATTCATCCTGACTTGTTTCAAGGAAAGGTCTTTCTCCATAGATCATGGATTTTAAGATTTGGATGATGGAAGGTAGGTGAACATTATCGATTGCGATAAAATAATGTGTAACAGAATTCCCCCCAAAGTATGAAGTTAGAAAAGGAGTGATAGCTTAAACACATTGTCGTGTGGGTATTGAAACAAGGAGTTATAATACAATAATATATATCATCACTGAGGTAGGCATTCCCATAGTCAGAATACAAGTGACTCAAAGAATAAGTTTCGACATGCAAAGATCCATGTCATGTAGGATAGGTCTTGACCACCAAAATACACTATGTATCCATGGCATTATGACTCAAATTTGAACATAGCCACCAAAAATACATTGTGGATCTATGTCATAAAGACTCAAATTTGAACATAGCCACGAGACATACATTATGGATCTATGCAACAATACATACTCAAAATACTCAATCGCAACTTGGATCTAAGAGACAGGATTCAGGGTCTTCATCTCTATTGTTCCATAGTACGAATGTAACCATGTGCATAAAGGTGTCTAATTTGAACATGGTAGAAACCATATGATTATTGGTCAATGATGAAAATTGTTAATAGACTCGAAAGGAACCATCAGTAATAACGATGACCCTTAAGGTACATAAGTACATTCTATTGAGTGCGAATAGATGATCTGATGTTGAACACCCATAGAATCATTCGATTGAAGGTCAATGATGAAAAACTTTCGTCGAAGGCAAGGAAACTTATCATTGAGGCATGCAAGTCCCAAGGTACTTAAAGGTTTATAAATTATCTTCCTAGATAATGTACTGACATCGATGGGAAATGATTCGTCGCAGGAGAGCCTTGATTTATCCCCCATCAATGACGTGAAACATGTATAAATATTTGAAGTATATCAAAGAACAAAGTAATTTAGGACAGACTCAGGGATGAACGACGAGATAGAAGGCTTAAGGATTGTAGAACTGGCTGACACGATAGAAGGCTCTCCAGGTTGAACTTCTCTTGAATATATTGACAACATGACAACTTTCTTGGAAACACTGACTCAAAAAGAGGATCACAAATAAAAGTGTAAACTTATAAGGGAGTATGATCAACAAGAGATGAGCGGATTTCCCAACCTTAGCACAAGGAGTGAAAGGATGACATGTTCAAGAATGATTTGTTTCCATAGAATTAATACAGATTTAATACATATTCCCTTCCCAATTCTCGCGCACCATTTCTGGTGAGTACCTCTTTATTTTTACACAACATTGAGGAGGATAACATATGCTTGTAGTATAAGCTCATCCTTCAAAGTATTTTTAACGAACCCTAAGAAGGAGTGGTTCAGTCCCATATGGGTCTTTCAATGTAAATTTTACGAGTCCATAGAAAGTAAACTCGATGGTTTTCATGTTTAGGGAGTCTGAAAAGAACTTAAAGGAAACTCCAAATTGATTTTTTTGTAAATTTAGTCTCCCAAGCCTGAAAAGGTATAAAATAATACCTAGGAAAACTCTTCTAGACATGATCGACTAGAGTATTCCTTTTTCGTAGTTAGTCCGACGAGACCGAAAAAGGGTTAAACTATCACTCGAGAGACGCCCTTTCAAATATTTTAGCGAGCATGAAAGGAGACAAGCTCGCTTGGAAATCTTTTCATATTTAGAGACTGTGAAAAGAGATTAAAGGAAACTCCAAAGAGTTCCTTTTTCGTATAGATTTCACGAGTTCGAAAAAGTGATAAAAGCATACTTGGTAACCTATTATCATGTATTTACGAGCACGAGAAAGAACAAAGACTAAGCTAGGTAACCTATTTTGATGTATTTACGAGCAAGAGAAAGAACAAAGACTAAGCTCAATAACCTATTCTCATGTATTTACAAGCATGAAATAGAAAAAATATTAAGCTTGGGATTGGTTTCATTTTTACAAAAGATTGAAAACAAAGTAAAACTATGCTTGGATAGGTTTCATTTTTTTCACGAGCTTGAAACAAAACAAAAAAAACTATGCTTGAAATTTCCCAATGTAAAGTCCAAAGGTTTCGAGTGATACCCATAGTGGTTGGTACTTTTCCCTCAACTTGAAAATCTAGCAGCTTAACTCCAGCATGAGGCGCAGAGGCTGGAGACATGCCCCCCATGCTTCTTTTCGTCTATCAATCCTATGTGGTCATCAATCTCTATACCCGATTAGAATCCTGGATACTAATAGGTAAATTTTCATCAGAGGAAGAAATATATCAACCGACATAGACATATGAAATGAAGGTTCAATCACGAGATCTAGTAAAAGACTCGAATCAATTGGAGGGGGGAAAGAGTTCTATTTCATTTTTTAACGAGCTTGATACAGAAAAAGAACTATGCTAAGGGAAGGTCGTTTCATTTTTTAACGAGCTTGACACAGAAACGAGAACTATGCTCATGACCTCTAGGGTTGATTCCCAGATCTTTGTTTCATTTTTTAACGAGCTTGCCACTAAGAAAGAAAAACTATGATCGTAACCTCTGGGTTTGATTCCCAATCCTATGTTCTAGTTTTTAAATGAGATTGTGAAAGACAAAGAAAAACTATGATCATAACTTCATCTTGATCATGGATTCCAAGAGGACAATCCTCTGGAAGGAATACATGTCAAGGGACATACCTCGATCATGGCTTTCAAGAGATCTTCGTTGGACGGAAAAACAATGCTCTGAAAGGAATACATGTTGAGGGATGCAATAGGGGTAAGGAGATCAAGCTCTAATAGCCTTATCGAAGAGATCACCATGTCAACTATCGGATCTAGGTCAAAAGAATTTGAGCATACATCGAGAGGCTCTTTCTTATCAGGAGTGGAAGGCATGGGACAATTTTCAACCTAATTCACCTATGGCGGGGGGGATACCACTATATTGGGAACATCTAGGGAAGTCATATGGTTGGTATTCATATGAGGGCCAACGAATGAAAGCTGGTCAATAATCACAACGTTACCGTTATAAGGAAAATACATCACTCGAAAGAGTGTGGAGACAATAGCTTTCATGACATAGGCATAGTTATGCCCAAGGAGTAAATTAAAATCCAAGGGTCCTTGGACTATCATCACTTCAAAATGGACATTTTTACCTCCTAAGGTAATAGGTAACCAAGGAAGGATCCCTAAAGATTCACTATCTCTTCTGTCAAAAGCTAACAAATTTTGATTAACGAGCACAAGCTGAGGGGAACCCAAAGATTTCCAAGCGGTTGAGGAAAAAATACTAACATAAGCACCTTTGTCTACTATAGTGTGACATATGTTTATATTAAAAACCTTCACAATGATTTTGAAAGGTAGGTAGGAAGGAATACAAGGTCACGTTAGTCTATTCCAATCAAAGGAAATGATCTCAGTACTTGGATGGGATTCCGTAGGAACAGGTGAAATGCCCCCTAGTCCAAAAGAATATGAAGATATGACATAAATATGAGCAGTATCCACTTCACTCTTCAAGGGAAGAGTGGGATCGACCGATGATGAAACCAGATAGACCACTTTGACTTCACTCTTCAAGGGAAGAGTGGGATTGACCAATGATGGGAGAAGATCGATCCCCAGTATGGTCGCCAATTTGTTTGTAGACAAATTAGCCAATGCAGACACAAACCAATCTCCCTAGCTTGGGAACCCAAATCTAGAACAAAACAACACATAACATATTACTTTCCTTAGATTCATATAATCAAAATACTGATAAGTAAGGACTCATACCTCTTTACCGACGGTTGTCCTCGCTAATTGTAGCTCCCAAATTGATTCAAAGGATTTTGAATAGAAACCTACATACTAAAACAAGATAACTAATGAAAGCAACAATATTTCTTCAAAAAATCTATACAAATGACCAAGGAGAAACATAATAAAGACAATTTACAATGAACAATATTTATAGAAAAGAAAACATGTTACTATATTAATAATAATGGAAGAGTTACAACCAGTGCACTGATGTTGTGAGGCTCTTTCCAATGGTTCATTGCTCCAATACCCACATTGCTTCCATGAGTTCCATCATCATCACCATCAACTGAATACTTTGACACAAGAATCTCTCAAGGCCAAAGAACAATCTTCTAATCTCAAATCAAAAGCTAAAGCTATCAACCACTACTCACTACTAGTTATTCTCCGATAGCTATTAACCATTTCTCATGATAGAAGTATCCTTTTATAGATTGAAAAGGAGGTTAGGATAAGATTCTAGGATATCCCCAAAAAAGGAGTATGGGTGAGATCCAAACCGATCTAAGGACACCTCATATCCAAAGATTCTCTCTAGAATCTTCATGAATTTCTTCCTTTTTCCTCCCTTCCAAACAATGTCGCACCTTTTGAACTAGAAACATGAGACATTGTCGCATGCTGCAGTGGTGCAACATGCAACACTTAAACAAAAAGTGTATTTCAAATACATCCTGACTTCTTTCAAGGAAAGGTCTTTCTCCAAAGATCATTGCTTTTAAGCTTTGGATGATGGAAGGTAGGTGAACATTATCAGTTATGACAAAATAATGTGTAACACTTGGTCACTTGTATTAGAGGCCAAGTGATATGAGAACCCCAACATAAACATATGGTAAAATTTGGTGAGGCCCAAGGAGCTACAAAGCTCCATTAGTGTCTTTGTAACTGACCAATCTCTAATGATGTACCCTAGATATTGAATTCTCTACATGTCTAATGAGTACTTCTCTAGGTTGGCATATAAATTATGTTTCCATAGGGTTCTTAACACTTGTTGAATGAGTTTCAAATTATCTTCCAAGTTTTTTATAAAGATGAGTATGTCATCTAGGTATATGACCATCAAATTATTGTTGAATAGTCATAGAATATCATCCATGATCATTCTCATGAATGTCATTGTTGCATTAATCAAATCATAAATCATGTCCAACCACACGAAGATACCTTCTTTGGGATGAAGGTTGTCTTCTAGACTTCAATGAGTTTGATTGGCACCTAGTGATAACCCTACTTATGATCAATCTTTCCAAAAAACTTGGTGACTTTGAGATGATTGATTAGATCATACAATTCTTGGGATTAGGTATCGATTTTTCACTATGATTTTGTTCAAGGATTTATGGTTAATACATAGTTTCCATGTCTTGTCCTTCTTTTAAACTAGCACAATAGAGCTCTTGCAAGGTGAGGATATTGGTATAATGTGGTTGATCTATACTAGTGCTTGAATATGGTGTTTTATCTCCTCAATCTCTAGAAGAGAACATTTATGGATAGGGCCATTGGGAAAATGGGTGCCTAGCATTAATTTAATTTGTGTGTGTTTCACCTTATAGTGTAGAGGTATAGGTGTGGTGAAGACATCTTTTTGTTATTCCACCAACCAAACTATCTATATTGGAGAGATATCTCTTACAGGGGCCTTGGCAGTTGTGGTGATTTTCTTGGCTTGGACTAGTTTCCTTGAGGTAGGGTATATTTACTTTGTCGTTTGTTCAGAGAGTTAGGTATGCCTTTATCCTTCTTATGTTGCAACAAATTTATATCCCTAAATTCTTTCTTATTCTTTTTCCAAAAAAAATTATCAATCTTTATGACATAACAACGGGAAAATTCTAAATGAAGAGACATCTATAAACCACACTTCTAATTAGATCTATCTATGTTTTTCATTGTAGTATTTAGAGCCAAGTGCCACTTAGAGTCCTAAATACCATTTTTGTATGCAGGGTATGAAAGGTTAGACACACTTTGGTAAAAACTAGGGTTTCCCTTGACATAAGGTTTTCCATATAATGTGTTTATTTTCATAAATTCCTATAGGTAAATACTCCTAAAGGGTGTCGATGAAATCCCCCAAAGTGGATTTTATTATATATATTTCATAATCTTTTTTGACATATTTTACACAATATGTGTCTAAACAATCCTTGACACGGGGAAGGGTGATTACATTTAATTTTTTTATGTATTTCCATCTAAATGTTATTTATAAAACAAGAGTTGGACATCCACACACCACAAAGAAAATTGCACACAAAAGGAACTAGAGAAGAAAAGAGAATGTGGGCAGGTGCAAGAAAAGGCAATGAACAATATAAAGCAACCATATATCTTTTTTAGGCTATTTTTTGGGCCAATTTTCTCTTGGTTAAATGATTACAATGGTTAAATTCCCATAATGATTGGATGAGACTAGTTTTTTTTAGATTAATGTTATAAAATATTCCTCCAACTAGCCACTATGAAACATATTGATATCATGACTTGGTTGAGAAAAATATCCCCACTTAACATTAACAAAAACTCAAATTAAAATAAAAAATAATCACACTCAATAGAATTTTATGAGATAAATCCCATTTATCTCTAACTCTTTTCATCCAAATCACATTTGTAGCCAATTCATAGTAGCCTCTCCAATTTTTTCCACCACATCATTAGATGGATTCCTTCAAGGCACCAAAATAAAATAACTGGTAATTTTTTTTTACAATTTGTGGAAACTAAAGAGTGAGTGGGATATATGACTATCAAATAGAATATTTTCCTTAGCCAAGGTATGAGATTGATCTATTTCAAGGTGGGAGGAATATTTTCTCGCATGCAATCACAAAGACAACTAGTCTCATTTGACAATCACTATTAGTTTAGAAAGTTGGACCTTGAATTGTAGTGGTTTGACTAACATAAAAGTGGTCTAGAAAAGCTATCTCACTGCTTTATAATGTTCATTTCCTTTCCCTACATAAGAACATCATTATATTCTCTATTGCACTTACATTGTGTGTGTTTTTGTTTCTCCATGTATACATTTGATTGCTCTATGGGGTGTAGAACCTTACAAGGTCATGATCGATCCATGGATCAATTGTTGAGAGGGAGTAATTAATGCTTTTTCATGGATGTGAAACATAGTGTATGGTTGTTTTAGAAGTATATTCTTTTCCAGGTGTCACTTTTTCCCACTGTGTCAGGTACTCCATCTTAGTGATGATATATCTTGTTCTCAATATTTGCATGGGAGGGTTGATCAAAGTAATGAAATTGATGGAAATGTTGTGGAACAATATTAAGATCAACAAGATCCTCTCACAAATATAAAATCTTTGATACCACTTACATATTACCTCTTGGAAGCATCCCATCTCATATATGTCATTATTGACATAAAGAGGAACAATGACATCCTATAAATAAAAGAATGTGGGTTGGTCCAATAACATGGTCAATGACTATGAGGAAGAGAAGAAACTATTGTGGAGGAAGATACAATGCCAAATTATGAAAACAAAATAAGGGAATGATAGTTTGAAATGGTGGGGGGAGGAAATTGAGAGTTCTTTGTGAAATTGACCTTCCACTATCTCCAAGCTCCAACACCTATAAATCCCAAAAACATAGCATGCCAATGCATATGGAAAATGGAAATGTGGCAAAAAGTGGTAGTTTTATGTGGTTGGTTTAAGGAAGAAGAATTCTCTCTTTGGATAATTATGGAAAACATTCTTGATAGACCCCTCCATATGTTATCTCATCAAATACATCGAGGAAACCACTAAATATATTTTCATAACATGCTTGATTGTCAAATAATGTTAGGATGGTTAAAAACAATATTTTTGACTGGGAGGGAGTGCATCTCTTATAGTTGGAGAAAAACTACAAAGATAGCCTCAAAAACCATTCCAAAATAACATTCTCAATTACATTTGGGTAATCACTCCAGGTTTCTTGATTTATAACATATGGAAGGAGCAACATTATAGGGTTTTAAAAAACTAAGAACATGATGTTGGACCTCTATGCTAGAGAAATCAATTCTCCAAAACTTATAGTAATAAAGGATGGTAAGAGAATCAAATAACTATGATACACTTTTTCAATAACACGAAGAGGAAATCCTTAAAAATATGGTAATATTGAAGGGAAAATAACCCATAAAATCAATCCCTATGGATCTATAAGAAACACTACAACTACCTCATTAACCCCAAAACCACCATCGGTTAAGTTGAACTTTGATGGTACAAATCGGGGTAATCTAGGTGATCTAGGTGGATATCGGTGGCCACCCACCTTTTCCAACTGGCTCAAAACAGTTTTTTGGCAATTTTGGTACTTTACTATTTTTAGCAGTTTTTAACTTTCGAGGCCATTTTGAGGGCCTAAATGAAGGTTTTTTGGGATAAAGCTTCTGAATGATAGCTGAAAGCTCTAATTGAGCCCTCAAAATGAATCTCCTCGACGATACCTTTCCAACGAGCTATCGTGCACCCCAAACAGAGATCGTATGCAAAAGTTACGACCCCGGGAAGTTGATGTACTAACTTACCCAAACGGGGCCCACATGACTTTTGGCACTTCATCTCCCAGGGTTAGGTTTTTGGATGTCTAGGGTTTTTGACATTTATGTTTATTGTAAAAAGGCCTTCAGAGCCTCATTGTAATCATCTTCTTGCGAATGAGCGCATCTGTCACATCTCTTCTCAGAGATAAGCTGCCACCATTCCAACAAGCTTGTTTTCCGCTGCATTTCATAGTTTCAACTTATTTCCTTATTGAATAGAAAATCAATTTTACTGTATCTGTGTTATTATGTGTTAATCATCTTTCAATAATCTGTATTCATTTTGTTCTACTCATAAAATCTGGATTAGTGATATCAGAGTGGTTTGCTCCTTGTCGTCTTAATTCATGACCCCAACGAGGTAAGGGTACAAAGAATTGGGTTTCGAGCTTGTTTCTCTTGAGGAAAAAATCTCTCACATGCCCAAGCGACCTCTCATGGTAGGAGAAAATAAATATGGAGGGACATGAGATACTTTCAAAATGTTGCTTGAGGAATCCCTCATGCAACAGAGGAACAAGATCATGGATAGTTTCACACAAATCCTTCGACGACTACCAACAAGCGACGCATCTTCCTCGAGCGGAGGCGCTGCCCCCTTCAAGGTACAAATAAACTTTGATATTCCTATATTTGAAGGTCAGATAGACATAGATTTTGTATACAAGTGGTTGAATCTACTAGAAGGGTATTTTTCTATCCATAAATTTTTGAATAGAGAAAAGATTACTTTTGCGCTCCTCAAAGCCATTCCCCATGTCAAAGATTGGTGGGAAACTTTCTGTGAGCAAAAGGAAACAGAGGAAACCTCATTATTTATAGTCACGACCACCTGGGAATAATTCAGGGATGTTATTAAGAAACAATACTACCCTATCGAAAGTTATGATGACTTGTATACCAAATGGACCACACTGCAGCAAAAAAGAGACCAAGCAGTGCTAGAGTTCACAAATATCTTCCATACCTTGCGCATGAAGATGGATATCAAATATTCATAGCAACATCTAGTGATCAAGTATCGCGTTGTTATGCATAGATACATACAAACCGAAATCGAATTTCTGGACATCTCATCCTTGGGCGTGGCCTATCGATATGCTGCCAAAATCGAGCAGAAGCTCAAACAAAAGATGCGACAATTTGGGCCTGGGAACCCCTCATAGAAAAAGATAGGAAAGGGTGACCCCAACCCACATAACAAAGGACAGAGAAAATATGGACAGTATCAAGACAACCATTCCAAGCCGTAAGCAAAGGAGGACACTAGAAAGACAAAGAAAGATACCGGGAAGTGGTTCGACTTCCATAAGATCCCTTGGCATAACACTGTTGATTGTCGCTCAAAGAAGTTGTTGGTGGCTGAAGTGAAAGCCTCTAAATCAGATGTGGGTTCTGACTCTAAGTTAGAACCAGAAAGGGGAAGACGGATCATTGACATGGAACCCAGTGCCACCGTTGCTACCACCAAGCTCTAGCTTGGTGAACCAGATGAGCTAGAAGAAGGTGAGCGCATATTCCATTCATAGATGTGGGTGAAAGGCACCTCGTTGCACTTCATCATTGATAGTTGTAGCCAAAAGAACCTCATCTCAGCAGAGGTCATCAATTGGTTGGCCCTTCTGACAACGCCACACCCACAATCGTACACCATTGGATGGCTCTGCCAAGGAAGCGATCTTCGCGTCAGCCAACAGTGTCGACTGTCGTACGACATCAAGCCCTTCAAAGACAAGGTATTGTTTGATGTTGCTCCTCTCAAAGTTTGTAATGTTCTTTTGGACCAACCTTATTTATGGAAACTTCATGTTGTATATGAGTCTAGGCCTCGTAGTGTTATTATTACTTTGAACAGGAAATTATACAGGATACCCGAGGCGATCCCTCCTAGTGATATTTCCTTGATCTTTTCCAAGCAATGCAGGAAGGTCATCTCTTAGATCGGGAAATTTGTCTTCTTCATGATTCGCTCTCAGAGTGAGCGAAATATCACAGCCACATCTAGGGCCTCTGTGGCCAATCTCTTCACACAAAAAAATCAAGTAGATAAGGTCATGGAAGAATACTCAGATATATTTTCTTCTCCTACCGGGGTACCTCTGCACTACGAGGTCAAGCATCCCATCGATATGACCCCAGGCACACCGCTACCCAATGGGACAATCTACCTCCATTCTCTGTTATAAAATGAGGAGATCAAGAGTCAGATCCAAGAACGTCTCCACAAGGGGCACATCCATCCCAGCTCATCGCCTTGTGGGATTCCAATCGTGTTGGTGCATAAGAAAGACAGGACCTGGCGACTCTGCATTGATTACTGGGCCTTGAATAAAATCACAGTTTGAAATTGATACTTGATTCCCCAAATCGATGACCTCCTTGACCAGCTCACGGGGGCCAAATACTTCAGTAAGATTGATATGAAGTCTGGCTACCACGAGGTCCCAATAGAACAAACAGATGTATGGAAGACTGCCTTCAAGTCAAAAGAAGGTCTTTTTGAATGGTTGGTCATGCCCTTTGATTTAAAAAATGCTCCTTCGGCATGGACAGGTTCCATTACTTAGGCTACATCATTGATCAGCATGGTGTTCATGTGGATCCAACTTTACCGAGTCATCAAAGCAGGGTAACTCCTACACCAAGGCAAGTGGCTCACCCAAGGCCAAATTCAACAGAAATTTCCTCATCTGATGGGGGAAATCAACGCAATGGAGACCATTTCTTCCTAAGGAAGGAGGATTGATCCAAGTGGATATCGGTGGCCACCCACCTTTTCCAACTAGCTCAAAACAATTTTCTGGCAATTTTGGTAATTTACTATTTTTAGCAGTTTTTAACTTCCGGTGCCATTTTGAGGGCCTAATTGAAGGTTTTTTGGGATCGAGTTTTTTAATTATAGCTAAAGGTTTTGATTAAGCCCTCAAAATGAATCTCCTTGACGATACCTTTCCAACGAGCTATCGTGCACCCCAAACAGAGATCGTATGCAAAAGTTACGACCCCGGGAAGTTGATGTACTAACTTACCCAAACGGGGCCCACATGACTTTTGGCGCTTCATCTCCTAGGGTTAGGTTTTTGGATGTTGATGGTTTTTGACATTCCTGTTTATTGTAAAAATTCCTTCAGAGCCTCATTGTAATCATCTTCTTGTGAATGAGTGCAGTCGTCACATCTCTTCTCAGAGATAAGCCGCCACCATTCCAACAAGCTTGATTTTCGCTGCATTTCATAGTTTCAACTTATTTCCTTATTGAATAGAAAACTAGTTTTATTGTATCTCTGTTATTATGTGTTAAGCATCTTTTAATAATTTGTGTTCATTTCATTCTACTCATAAAATCCGGATCACTAGGTATGGATAGAGTAATTCATGGTATATTTAAAGATAATTAAGGTCATCCTTTATCCATCTTCACAAACAAAATTATGAAAGATATACACAAGCCATTGGAAATTTAGGGAGTGGAGAGAGGACTAGATCTGGCTCAACACTTTGGTTATTACCTCTTGCAATTGTAAGGTGATTCATAGACAATTATAAAACTTCTATGGGCACTGATGATGAAAGAGAAGAGTAAGACCAAACATGTCCATTATAGATTGGCTACAAGCTTGTCCAAGATACCAAATACTTTAACCATTTTGAACACTTGTCTTCCACTCACACTCGAACAAACAACAACAAGGTGGTTGACATGTTCGCTAATATAAGAGTGTAAGGCTTACATGGGAAAAATTATATTTTTCCTATAGAAGATTAATAAAAAATTATGCTAAACCAACTAATATGGGCGGACATACATGGAATTCCTAACAAGTTGATGGTAATGCACAACAATATTATTCTTAATACACATCACATGAATTGGTTAGTGTACCTAACAAATTATATAAAATGATAGATGGGGGTGGGGGTCTCCTTTCAACTCAGATGTAGGGAAATGATACTAAAACCAATATAGCCTAGAAATCTCCCACGTGATGCTACTAAGTATAAAGATAACTCAACAACGAAACCAAAATAATCACAATATCGTTATGGAAGCGATAAGCATGCATGTAATACAATAGTTCCATTCTCTCAAATATTTGTAAGTATTCAAGCTATAATACTTGTGATATTATTTATAAAATATTAGATGAAAAAACAAAAATTAATACTAATTACTCATTAAAAACATTCATACTAGATTGAAAAAGATGTCTCAAAACACTGTTTAATATATCTTTATTTATCTTAATTTAAATATCTCTTTACTCTTTTTCCCTCGGCCCAAAATAGAAAGAAAGAATCATATATTTCATTCAATTTGAAAGAAAAATACATTATGTAGATGATTGAAGCATTGTGAAAGAGAAATAATCATAATTTTCTCTTCTCAAAAATAAAAAAATAAAATTAGGCCTAAGCCTATAGGACTATCATATATTTTCATTAACATTTTTCTTTCAAAAAATTTGATCCCCAAGGGATATATACTCATGTATCTATTCATTAATTTTCAAAAAGGAAAATGTACATTATTCATTGGATAAATAGGATAGGGATTTGGATTATGAAGTCTCTATATTCTCTAAAAAAAAATAGAAATCATCAATGGAATCATACTGTTCATCTTCAAAATATTGTTTTTCAAGAGAAACCTCTTTCGAGGATGGAGAATGGATGTTCACAAAGGATAAGATCATCCTTGATTTGTCTCTATAACCATGTACCATCAACTAGGTCTAATCCTTACTTCAACAATATGTCTTCGTCTCCATTAAATTCTCTATATCAATGGACAATTCACGTCAAGTTAAAAATAGATAAGGATGATTTGATTTCATTAAATATTGGACTTAGTACCAAGTTTTTCATTCTTCTCTTTCCATCCATCTAGTTTATTACAATCATTGAATCACCAAAGACTCGAATTTTTGAGATGCCATTGTGTCCCTTCTCTAATCTGGATTTAAATTTGATGCAATGAGAATCATTTAGGAAGATAACACCTCCAACCATGCTTTTTGGGGGGGATTCCTTAACTAGATCCATTGAAGTACCCCCATGCTCCATATTTGTTGTTAAGAGCATGAATCTATTGTCTCTAGGCAATTGTCATCAAAACAAATTTAATATTTGAAAATTTTGACTTTTCTTGGAAGTCACACTAAAAAGGATGAATGTACCTATCCTTGAAGATTCTAACATTCTTAACTATCTAAATACTCCATGAGTCTATGAGTGGAAGGCCTTTGGATTCTTTGAGTTGTGGATTTTTCAACCACTTTCTAATGCATTCTACAACTGGATCTCCTTACAAATAATACTTCATCTCTATCAAAGGGTCCATTCCAATACAAACTTCCCTTAAATAGGGGTAGAGGATTAATAAGTGAACTATAGTTTTTTTTTCTTTTTTATATAGTATACGTGTATGTGGACCTGATGTATTCCTTCTACAAAGTATTTCCCATGTGAGGGATTTGTCCCCAATTGCCAACCACATGAAAATTCTAGTCTTTATAGGGGATAGTTTTCTATATGGCCTTCCACCACCATGTTGTGTCTTATGGCCCATCCAAAGAATACATTGCTTTATATCCTAGCTTTGGATTTTAGATCCCTATCACTGAATTTTTGGACCAAACAAATTCATTTTTTGAGTCATTAATACACACATGACTGAATAGTTTATCTACATATGCTTACACATGCTTCCATCGATTCTCATCTTGGCCTTATAGTCCTATCTACTTGGCCCTCTTCTAATCCTGCTACCATATATTATAATTATCTGGAGAATCTATATGATCCAAGTTGTAAATACCTTCTCTATGAAGAGTGTTTATCACTGCTTCCAACAACTTGCAATCAACTCCACTACCCACCCAAGGATTTATACCAATCCTAACCCTTACCCTATTACCAACCCTCCATGCTAACCAATTCCCTATCAAAGGGAAGGCTAGTACCTTTGAGTTCCATACTATGTATACATTGTTGATGGGATTGATTGGGCTTTTAATCCATTCTTTTACTGAAATTGACTATATATAATTTTATATGATAATCTAATTCAAGAGGCCATCTTTTTTATACTAGTCTCCACACTCTTGGTTGCTAGATCTTTCCCAAAATGGTAAAAAAAAAATTAGTCCCCATCCATCCATTTATTTTGGCTTGGCAATTGCTTACCATTTTACCAAGGGATTTCCTTCTTTGTCCCTCTGTCTATACCATACAAATCTAAACCTATTTTTTTTATTTTCTCTAGAATTTTGTTTGGGATATAGGTTAGGGTGTGCTCTTATGAACATCTCTCCACAATCCATCATAAAAAAGTAATGCATCATTAATAAAAAGTACATGGGTCAAGAAAAGGGATCTTCAAATTTTTATACCTTTCATATTACCTATCCTTTTTTCTTCTATTATATCTCTATTGAGACCCTCAACTATTATTAGGAAGAGAAATTATGACAAAGGGTAACCTTGCACGAGGCCTCTAGATGGTTTGAAGAAAGTAGAGGTTGAGCCAGTGACTAGTATAAAAAAGGAAACTAAGGAGAGGTAGCTCATGATCCAATTGACTAGATGTACACCACACCCAATATGGATAGGAATTAGCCTTATATGGATCCAATTCACTTTATTGTTTTCCATGGAGAGGTCCTATTTCAACACCAAGGTAGATGGTTTCTTAGTTTTGATAGAGTGAATTCCTTCTTCAGCTGCTCCTATAACATCATGAATTTGTCTACCTAGAAGGAAAAAATTGTTTGAATGAGATTAATTTAACTAGAACTTTATTTTCCCTTAGAGTTATGATTTTATCCATGATTCTTCAACAATCCTTTATAGATCCTCTCCTGGAAGTTCATTGAATCCTAGGTAGAATTCAATCGTCTATCCATTCGGGCCAAGGTTTTTGTCTTTTTGGAAGGTTTGCAAAATTGTTTGCAATTATTCTTTTGTTATTGGATCCATGAACTTCTCATTGACTTCCTCTTCCATAAATATGGGAAAGGGGGAGGTAATCCTGACAACTTATACTATGTTTATTTTATCACCCTCCTTATAGATCTACTAAAAATGAGTTACTCCATGTTCAAAAATATCTTTAAAGGAGGTAATTTTGTCCCATCTTCTCTTGTCATATCTCATTTTGTGTTAATATTTTTCTTATAGTTAGCATACTTGTGAAAAAAATTGAAAAAATGTGTTCTCATCACCTTGAGCTAACCATATTACTCGACTCTTTAGTCTCCACACAACTTCTTTTTCTGCTAGGAGCTTCCTCCTCCTCTACTCTAGAGTTTTTAAGTTTGCCTTTATTTCTTCATATTTTCACCTTGCATGTTGTTCTTTGTATATTTATGCAATTTTGGCCTCTACTACAACTAGTTCTTGATCATCTTTTATTCTCTTGGCATAGGCCCAAGATTACACAACCTTTTTTACTTCTTTAACTTTACTTGCAAATTGAATGTTGGCTAATTCTCTTGCACTAGAATCATAGTGCTTTCATGTGTATTTGAATGTATTGATAAAGTCTTCCTCCAATAGCCAATTAGAATTGGATTTAAGGGGGCTTGAGGGTTTACTCATCTCTTTTTCTAGTTGGAAGAGTATTGGAGGGTGGTTAGATTCAACACCTATTTCCATCCATGTTCTCATTTTGACTTGCTTTGATATAAGGGAATGAGAGGTCCAAAATCCATCTAGCCTCTTAGCCACCCTTTCCTTTTCAGTCCTTTGGTTCCTCCAAGTAGGGACTATCTTAGAATATTCCACATTTACTAGATCAACTTCCTCCATTTTATTCAAGAAGAAATCAACTAGTGGGTCTATTCTAGCAAAAATATCCCATATCTCACCTTCGTTGATTCTGAAGTTAATATACCCCCCCCTGATAATGTTATTTTCCTTGAATTTTTTATGAGCAAATAACCTCTCCCAATAGCATGCCTTATTCCCATAGTTTCTATAGATATAGATGATATAGAACTATTTTCCCATCTCTAGAGAATAGAGCTATGCTCCAATACCAGAGTCCAATTTTTTTGAGTTAGATAACCTAAAAGGACCCTTATTCCAACCAATTGCTAACCCCCCTGATCTACCCATAGATTCAACCCATATGAATTCCTAGTCCTTCATGAATTTTTTTAGTTCTCCTTTGATATTTACCCACTCCCCCCCCCTCCCCCCCAAGTGTCCTAAGTGAGTATTATTCTTGGTTGGTGTAGGTCCAACAACATTTTAAGTGCATGTTTTTTGGTTGGGTTTCCCAAGCCCTAATGTTGAAGGACATAATTTTCATGGGCAACCCTTGTCAAGGGCTTGGATTGCTATAAGGTCCCTATCTAAAGTATTTTTCTTTCCCTATTAAATTCATTTCTTATATTTTTTTTGATAAATTGATATATGATATGTCCTTCCTCTAGAATCAGGGAGGAGATACTTGTGCCAATCCTTCCCTAAACCTCCCTCAATTCCCTCTTTTGATAGAATCAAATCTAGTCATTTGATCAAAGAAGTGTCTAGGCTGATCAATAGAGAGGAAACATGTCTTTCGATAGAGTAGTTCAATTCTATTACGTCTCCTTTGTTCTCCTTGTTATCCAAAAGGGTTTGATTGTCATTCGTATCCCCATAACCCCCTTTTGGGGCTTTCAATGTTGTTTCTATAAGATTGCTTCCTTCCATCCTAGGGTTTGGCTTTATACTCCCCCCTAGATAAGGGTTGATTGGGAAATTTCAATTCATTCTACTGATTAAGGTTGGTTTTCATTGATGTCAACCCTTGAAGAAAGCCCCATAGCACAAAGGTTTGGGTAATGGACCCAAGATTGTTTGATGTAAATATGACTCATTATTGTTTTGTCATGGTTGATAAGAAGTAAATATGGATGAAATCCAAAATGGTCCCCTTATGGTGAAAGCCCTCAGGGGAAGATGCTTTGTGGAGTAAGAGAACCCATGCTTAATTTTGGAATAATGAGATGAAGGACAATGAATTTTTCAGGGAAACTATCCTAAAAGGATAGTGCTTGTCATGCCATTTCCGGTGGTACGTGGAACGTCACATAACCCCTCACGGTTAGAGAGTTATGGCCATGAGAAGTTGGAGACCCCAGGTTTGGGTAATGGACCCAAGTTTGTTTGATGGGTAACGGTATGAGTTATGATATATTTTCATATAATACTATTCTATATGGATAGTACATTTCATGCC
>ML785929.1:270373-287344 GCA_009831015.1 Picea engelmannii | reverse complement strand
ATTTTAAAGTATTTGAACCAGAGACAGAGTTACTTATAGCCATGACCAAGCCATTCCATCTTTCTGGCAATGAGCACAATATTAGAAGAGCCCTAACCTCATCATCAAAGTCCACTTTTACAGAACTTAGTTGATTAGTAACCATATTAAATTCATTTAAATGATCTACAATAGACCCACCTTCGGACATCTTCATATTAAATAATCTCTTCATTAGAAATACCTTATTCGATGCCGAGGGTTTTTCATACACTTTGGCCAACGCGTCCATCAAACCCTTCGTTGTATTTTCTTTCGAAATATTGAAAGCCATCGACGCTGCCAGGCTCAGCCATATCATTCCTAGAGCCTTTCTGTCAAGAATCTCCCATTCTTCGTCCTTCATGGCCACCAACTTCTTTGCTACTCTGCTCAATGGTAGGAATAGATCCTTCTGATATAAATAGTCTTCCATCTGCATCTTCCATAACTGGTAGTTTGGCCGTTAAATTTCTCGACCCTAAACTTTCCATCTTCCGACATTGCTCCCACTCGAACTAGGAACCCTCTTTTACTGCGAGTTACCTTACGCTGTGATACCAGTTGTTAGAAAAATAGGACCGCAGAGCAATAAAATAAAACAAATGCAGAAACAAAACACAAAAGACACACAATACAAGAGAGACACAGATTTACGTGGTTCACCCAGTGTGAGCTACGTCCACCAGAGAAATTGCCAAGCCCTTCCTTTATTATTATCCAGCAAATGAAGGGATACAACCTACAGCAAAACCCGATGTAACTTCCTCTTCTTTCTCTCACAGTCTCCTCTCTCAGAATACAATATTCACCACCATACATAGCCGCAATACATTTCCCTCATAAAAGAGGGTTGCCTTCTAGGGAAAAAAACCCTAACATAATCTCTACCGTTAGATATGCAACCTTATAATGAACAGTCCAGATTTACAATGAAATTACAATATACTTTTACAAGGCAATTTTTCCTTCGAGGGCTTCGCCCCAGAACCCTCGTTGGGGGCCCGCTTGCCCCCAGACCCCCCAGCCAGAGGGATAGCCCCCCCGAACCCTGCAGAGGGGGTACCCCCCCTCTGCACTCCCCCGCGTGGAAGAGTGTACATACTTATGGGGTGTAAATACTTCATGGGGTATAAACATGGCTGAAAGTAAAAGACCTCTAAATCAGGAAGATAATCAGGCTCCACAACCAACAAGTGGGAGTGGAAGGGGTAGTTAAGGGGTGTGCATGTGCTTTGGGATGTGCGCCATCCATCTAGGATGCACCATCTCACTAAGTGGGGTCAAGTTCCCACATTGGGATCTCCCCCAAGTCCACATCACCTTAGTTAAGTCGACCTCCCCTCTAGCTAACTCACCTTAGGCTTCCAGTCAACCGGGGACATGAAAAAACATGTTTTTGACATGTTCCCCAGTTCTCCTAAAATTTAGGAAATGAATTTAATCACCCCTTTTCCGTAATTTTCGAGTAATTTTGACTTTTTAGTGATAATAATCACTTTTTTGTCTCGAAAGATAGGAAATAGGTGTTTACAAGATATTATGGACTGGAAAATGACTATAAATATGACATTTGACAATTTTTGATGCCATATTTTTACAATTTATTGACTCAGAATTAATAAACTCCATTTTTGCAGGAATTTAATTAATTCACTAAAAACTTAAAGAAAACCTATCAAACCTAGCCACAATTTCCAAATGACTCAATCAATATGTCCTAGTATGAGCTCATATACATTTAGACACTAGACATTGGATTTTCCATGCCAAAACCAGATCGCCAGCACATACTCCGGCTTTGGAGTCAGTGTTATGAGTGAAAAAAACTTAGAAATTATTTAATCACTCACAAAGGCAAGCAGAAAAAATAATTTACAAGTAAAAAAAATCACTCCAGAGCACATGCTCACTCCTATGTCTTAGGTGGCCAATAGCCTTTTACAATATCTCATACTCAGGACATTTTATTACAATGGTGGAAATGCGGAAAAAAGGGGTCTTTGGCAAGATCGGCTGAACTCTGAACTCTGTCATATGAGCACTAATTGCTCATTCTTTGGCGGCTCTTCAGGAAATCCAACTTGTGCAAACTGGTGGATAATAGGCCTCACACTTTTGATTTTGAGGGTTGTATAGTAAACGTTTCCATGGGGCTTGGGTGGACCTATAGGAATTGAATGTGATTGCAATTTCTCAGATGGCTGAGTTGATCCTTTGGGATCCCAAGGAAGAATTTGTTTTTGTGCTAGTGGTGTAGCCTTTGAATATGGCCCCTGAGTCACAAATTTTGTGAACTGGCTTGTTTTTGGTGCATCTACTGCACAACTTCCATTGAAGGTATTTCCATTATGAAAATTTGCAATTACCAATCTTAAGTCCCAAGAAAATATTGGGGGATTTTTTTATTTGTATGCTATTGGAGGCTGAAAACCTGCTTGAGGAGTGAGGGATCGTTGATAGATAGGACTGGTGTAAGACAATTGTTGAGCAAACAGATCTCGAGCCATGGACATAGAACTAGAAAAGTTGGTATTATTATAAGGATCATGGGGTGAGGGAGGACCATGCCTATGCAAGAGGTATTAGAGCTCACAAAAGGAGGCAAAGCATGCTAGTAAATGATGGCATTGCAACCCAAAAGGAGAGCCCCATGGGTTGAAATGAGATTTTCCCTTGTATAAAGAGATGGACACTAAAACGTGTGAAAGGGTTGTCATGTGTGGGGAGGAGCATTCCCATTGGTGTAGTTGTGGGAGACCCCACGCTACCCTCACAAGCCCATCTATGAGATTGAAATAAATTTGGGAAAAGTAAAGTTGGTTGGAATCCAGGGATAAACAAAATGTGTTGGTCCTAGTGTATAATACCAAGGAAAAGTAAAATTTAGTAAAAATACAAATATAAGAACCGGTAAATGCATGTGATATTAAGTAATCTCCAACCAAGCCCACTTCTTTTAGTTATATGGGATAAACTTAGCATCTATAATATGTGAGAAACCCTGAAAATCAATAGTGTTTGTCTCATTTTCAAATGAGAGAATTTGTCTGATCGAATTCATCTCTATACTAGAAGAGCTAGACACTTGTATTATCAATCAACTTTATATGCTCAGTCCCATTTGAGATGGAAAATGGATGTTTTCTAGTTTGATGCAACCATAATCACTTTTAGTTTTGGTAGTGAACATGAATGTAGGCTTATCTTTGGAAAATTTGTTCTCTCTAGCTTAGGATGAAACACAGTTGAGAAGAACTGGCTTATAGTTTGTACAAGAAGTTTCTCTTGATTCATGCTAAAAACATTCATGCCCAAGAAATTTTCAATAGTTGTATCAAATGATTTGTTGATGCTCCTTTTTGCAGTTATAGAAATTGATCTCTTTGAATTTTCCTCCCAGTTGACACGAACTTGTTGTTGTTTGTTGGTTCTTGTCCCATGGCTTTTGGAAAAAAATTGTCATACTGGATGTGGTTTGTCCACCTTTCAAGCAAGCGTCAGGTGTTTTCTTTTTTTTAGTGATCATTCTTGAATATTGAGGTGTTATTGAATATGGTGTCAATAAGTTTTGAGGAATTACAGAATTTGGTATTGTTGACTTTTGAAAAGTTCTAGACTTTGTTAGGAGTCCCACTATGCCTTGATATTCAATCCTCAAGGTGAAGTTCCCAACACAAGGACTGCTAATTAAACAACGTATGATAGGTATTTTGGAAGAATGGTTATTTAATATTCCTTTTCCATATTCAACTTCCATATATGTTGATATTCTATTAATTCCATACATAGTTCTTAGAGAACTCAGCTTTGCAGAACCCTGAGGAGAACCTGCATGCTTGTTGGGAGTGGTGATTTGGGCATACCTCCTAGCAACTATTCGAGCATGTTTCTTGGTAGGAGACACCTTGTCTACCTGTTCACTTAGGGGTACTTTTCTACGATTCCCAACAATGCCATTGGAAGATACCTTTTGATATTTGATTTCTCACTCTTTGATATTTGACAAAGCTTCTAGAAATGATTAGGCAACCCTTTTCCAAGCTTATTTTCATCCCTAGAAACTTTTTCAGACTTTAAATTTAGTCAAAAATGAATGTGGAAACATATCATGCATAAAAAGAATAAATTTTATAAGAAGCAAACTCATAGAAAGTTGAATTGGGAAGTGAATATCATACCTTGCATTGAGGTTAAAATTGGGAAACAGATTGAAGAAAAAGCTGTGAAATGTACACTTACATGATCCAAACAAACTAAATCATTTTAGAAATATATAGACACCTTTGTCATAGGCCTGGTAGTTTGGGTTTGAGGGTTGTAGAGTGATCATTTCCATGGGGCTTGGGTTGAGCTATAAGATCTGCAAGTGATTGTAGTTTCTCAAATGGCTGAGTTGATCCTTTGGAATCCAAAGCAATTTTTTTTGTGTGTTGGTGATGTAGCCTTTGAATATGCCTCGAGTGAGAAATTTTGTGAACTAGCTTGTTTTTGGCACATCTACTGCACAATTTTCATTGAAGGTATTGACATTGTTCCAATTTACAATTACCGATCTCAAGTCCCATTAAAATATTGGTGGAATTTCTGATCTGTTTACTACAGTAGGCTTAAAATATTCTTTAGGAGTGAGGGGATGTTGATATATTGGACCGAAGTAATATAACTGTTGAGCAAGCAGACTCCAAACCCCAAACATAGAACCATAAAATTGGAATTATTATAAGGACTGTACAGGATGTGAGGGAGGATGATGCCCATACAAGAGGCATTAGAACTCACAAAAGGAGGCAATGCAGGCTAGTCAATGATGGAATTGCAACCCCAAAAGAGAGCCCCATAGGTTGAAATGAGATTTTCACCTATATAAAGAGATGGTTTTTACTTCTCAAACTTGCAGTTTGCATGGTAAAGCCCTAAAACACAAGTGCCAAAACAAAAATTTATTGACAACTATTTTTTAGATTCCAAAGATCATACTGCAAACATAACTCCAAGCTAATAAGACACATGTGTTCTCATCATGGCTTTGGGAGTTGGGAGGTCCACACCAAAAGCTTACGATTTGAKTCATAGTAGTCTAGTGAYATAGAATACCCACCAAAACACCTCCCCAAATGAAGGATCCAACMAAGTTGKAAGAAAATTATGAACAATAAAACCTATTGCATCATATCCAATGGATAGAAAACAATTTAACAAACATGCATAGACCAAAAATTGAAAAAACATATTTTCTACAACAACAATGAGGCAAGTTCCAGTTCCATTATGATAGATTCATGACAATACCCAAAACTACTTAAGCATGTAGTAATTGAATGAATAAAAACCAATGCTCACACTATTTTTTTCTACCTATTAATGTGATGCTATAAGGTACAGAGAGATAATACTCGATTTTCGACATGTGGGATTCTCTTTCTAGAAACCATGGCATTGCAATCCATTCCCTACAAAGGGTTTTAAAAGAACATAAAAAAGATGTTTGAGTTTATAAACGAAATTGTATTATACCTCTACCATATTTTGAATTTAGTAGGTTGGATGTCCATATCCAGTATCTCTTATATCAATTTCTCTCCTCGATGGAATTAACACTTAAGGGTGAAAGGGGAAAATCATTCTGCCTATGTGGTGAATAAATTATCATGAACTCCTTCTTGTCCTCCAACCAACAAGACTCTATCCTTGACCCTCTAGGGATCTAATGTTGTTTATAGCATATTACAACATACCCTGTATTAGTGATATCTCCTTAATCTGAATATGATAAATCGAAAATATGAAGTTTGGGTGGAACTAGAGTCCTTTTATTGCTTGTTATGTAAAATGTTTGTGGGTTAAAACATCAAGTTTGCTAATAAATTCCTAATCTGAACTTGAGGTTACTTGGCTACATTGTAGCCAATACTGTATTTTATGAACCCATGAATGCAAATGACTAAAGGAATTTATAAATTTGGAAGTTTAAAAAATATCTTTTGGGGAAGGTTGGGTTGAGCTGACTTTTTCCTATGCAAAAAAGGTATTGTGGTTTGTGCATAAAATAGTGGTGGGTTTGAAGAGGAGTTGTCACATGGTAGAGCCATCCCATTTTGGCATGGTTGTCACAAGACAACAACACAAAATTGAGGAGTTGTAGGGTTGTGAAAGATTACACTGAAAAGGAAAAAAAGAGATAGATGCAACCTGAAGTTAAGCTTTATCTACCCAAGAGAGATATGAACTATAGAGGTATAGTTATAAACTGCATTATAATTATATGTGCACATCACATATCAAATCAATGTGACCTTCAATATATAACCAAAATCATACAAGAAATAAGTCAAGTGGATATAATTATGTTTGAAACTATACAAGTACAAAGTGTTATCATACTAACCATCACCTTAGCTCAAAGTCCCAAAGATGGATGCTAACTTTTTGGAACTTGAGAGGTTGGTCACTGTCACCTCACCAATTTTCCCCTACACTTTAGACTCGAGAAAGTTTTCTTAGTCATGGAGAGATTCTCTAGAGGTCAAACTAAGTCAAATGTTGATTGTTGAAGGTGATATCTATGACTTGGTTTTCCTAAAACAACTTGATGCTACCCACTCTCAATGTAAAGGGGTAGGTTAAGGTTGTGTGAAAGGTGAATAGTGTTTTCCGATTATAACAAGTTTTAAAGAATATATCTTAGACAAACAATACTTATTCAATATGATGCTTGGAAATGAAAGTAAGTCTTTCTCAAGAGATCATGCACCATGACAAATCCACGATTGTATTATGGAATTCAAAGTGCACATATCAAAGGCAAAGTATCCAAGGGAATATTAACCATAAATTATGCCTGCAAGTAAATTATACGACTTGTATTACTCTGTTTCAAGAGAGCGGAATTCAGGAAAGAGCATACACCATGTATTTAAAACATTCAAAGCTTCATAAGCAGTGATCAGATCCACTTTTCAAAGTGCCATTATCAAATTCGTTTAGAGCAGGGTTTAACCACAAAGCAGGGATGTAGAAAGGATAAATAGTGATCTAATTCCTTACCACAGATTTGTCATTGATTACAAATCCATTTTAGGCACTGAACAATCAAGAATTATGTCATGTATTCGTAGTATAGTAAGACATTCAAACATAGATTTATGGTGTCCATTAACCATGCCAAGTACACAGGGACTTTATTCCATTTTATCAACTGTATTAAAAAAGGTTATGTATGTCAATTTCAAGAGCAGATCATAACCATGGTAACTCATAGTATATCTGAAGATACAATTCAATTCAACATTAATCTTCAATGTATGTTTTAAATCATGAGAACATATTACCATAGGTTCATTGTTATGTTTAGAAAATAAAGTATGCTCTCATTTTATGTTATGTAAATAATTCAAACTTAATTTGCCAGTCACATGTGATAACCAAATAAGATAAATGAACAACAGTTAGTTCATCCCTTATAGCACAGGTTTTATTATGACAAAATTATGTTCTGAGAATTCCTCAAACCAAGTGCAAACAATACTTAGAAAATACGCAAAAGGGATTGCATTCAAAACACCTTAACCAAAGTATTCAAGAATAGATTTGTAGCCATATAGAGTGTTCAGATTATGTGTTTAAAATACTCGTCATTTGAATTATGAAATAGACCATAAATTATGCAGAGGCAACAATCAAACCTCGCAAGCAGTGATAGACATAGTGTGACAATGGAATCATTCAATAGGTCGTTGGGCTTATTGTTAAGTTGATATGTTGTAAGAAAGCTTCAAACTTAAATTGACCTCAACATTGTGAATATAAATAATGTAACAAGCTTAGATTACCCTTCATACAAGTTTCACCAATGCCAACAATACTTGGAAATATACTATAAGTTCAATGCTTGCTTTAGGTGAAAAAATAGAGATTTTCATGCCACATGATACTTTATATCACAATAGATGCATTCAGATCTGAAACATAACCTTAAGAAACCCTGGACAACCAGATTTAAGACATGAGATTTAGGTGCAAATGAGTAGGTCGTTACACCAATAGTGCATCAATTTGCCTTAGTATAGGTTACAGATTCTTGATAAACCAAATGTTACACAAAGAGAAAGAATTATAACCCTATGCAAGATATAACCTTATTACCAGTGATGTATCATGACTAAAGACAACTTCAAATGTTTGTATGAGGGTTAAAACTCAGACCAAGTTTTCCAACATAATTGTAAATAGTGCAAACATGAAACAGAGATGTTACTCCTTTAAAACCCAAGTCACTCTCCAGGCTAGGGCATCGGTTTATTTCCAGATATGTTTTGTGTTGGATCTGTCAAAACATAACCAAATAAATAGTGGGACAAGGCCCAAATTTCCTCCTATATCACTACTTTATGAGTGCAAAACTAATTAAAGAAAGTTTGTATGTTTGTGTGAGTTGTTAGAAGTACACTAGGCCAAACTTACCATAAGGAACTTCTGATTTGAAGGTATATGAACTCAAACCAAGAATTCAAGCAGATTTTGTGCAGATCACATCATTTTCACAATCAAGGGGTTGCCCTAAATATGGAAACGATTTACTTTGTAATCAATTAGATCACAAAAAACACTTCATTGTTGGTCTAGAAATCACTTGTTCTGAAACAAGCCTAGCATTTAGTATTTGTTTCCAAGCATGAATAAAAAAAGCATCCTTTAAATATGGGAGATTTCAAACAAATCCATGGCGCTTTAGCATTTAGGTTTAGACCCTATGATAGAATAATGAAAAATATCAAGTCCTTGTTATGCTAACCTCAAATGATAAACCTTAACAAATCGATTAGCATGAGAATATGTAAGATAGGAAATATATATCTATGAAGCACTTTAGATCTAGCAACCTAGAGGGATAGATCAAGCAATGAAACCCTAGGATGCAAACCAAAAAAAGGAAAAGATTAAATTTAAATATTTTTTTTTGTTAGAGAAAAGAAAATAAAGACCAATGCCTATCCTATTGGGCTATGGAGTCAACCAATACTCCTTGAGGTTTTTCTTTCGCAAAGAAACTTGGGATTCTAGGCAACCCTAGGGTGTACCTAGCAAGCTCCCTCAAGAGATCTTAGATGCATCCAATATCTTGATGGTGATGGGAGTGTATTACCAGCTCCCTAGGTGGCAAGGAGTGGCCCCTACACCATCTCAAGGTAAGAGTTGGAAAGAAAATCAAGCTGTTCCAACTCAATACTTTAGTCTTCATGCAAAAAACTAAGGACTATGAAGAGATCTCACCTCATGAAGCTTCGCCACTTGTAGTAATTTACTCTTCCTATGGCTCCTTGCTAGCTTTCTCAACCATCATTCACATGTTTACAAAGAAAATCTTTTGCTAGGTCCCTCATAAAATAACCCTTAAGAAGATATTAAGCCAATGCCAAAACACTAATAAGAAATTAGCCAAATAGTTTTTATTCTCCAAACTCTGAGTTACAAAAGAGAGCAAGCCTTCTTTATATAGGAGAGGCACCCTTCTAGAAGATGTACATTACCATGTGCTAAAACCATGGGTACAAGAAACCATGGGACAAAATCATGGGAAAGTGCTCAAATATTTACAACAATATCCCCAAGTCAAGGGGCACCCTCATAAAACAATAAAATAATAGTTGGGAATCCACGCATGTGGTTAAAGGTTCTCTATTAGAAGTGTGCCCACCCTTAAAGTGTGCTAAGATGTGGCCAAATAGTGGGCCAAGAAGTGGACACCCTCACAAATAATGCATGAAATGAGGATACAAGTGACCAAAATGAAGAATAGTCAACCAAGGACAAGTGTGCTCCCCTAGAGATGGGGCATGTGTGACCAATGTGGGCACCTCATGTAGTGTGCAATGTCCCAAAAATTTGTAACCAACTCAACCACTTATAATCAACTGCAACAACCTGGTCCATAAGCTATAACTACCTAGTCGAAGTCTCTAACATCATGTAACAACTTGGTCCAAGTGCTCAAATTCGTCAACAACCCCCCATGTGTGGTCCATGTGAGATAAGATAAGATAAGATCATTTTATTAATGTCTGACTAGTGACCACAAAAGTAGGTCAAAGGGACTATTGAGTACAATGATGTCATTACAAAGCAGAAGAACCAAAAGGTCTCCTATAAAAGGAAAGATGTAGAAATTAAAGTAAATTAAAGTAAGGTAGAGTAGGATCTAAGCTGAGGTATGAAAAACCCTCGACTGCAAGCCCATAAAACAACTTTGAGGTGGAGATGTATAGGGAGATAATATCTAGGGATAAGAAGAACCAAAAGTAATGAGGTAGGTATATCATGGAACAAACCCATCTCTCCTAACATATGAGGATGAATGAAGAAAGATTAGTATATTATGATGTCAAGAGGGAGAATTGGTGGTATGTCTGTATTGTCCATTGCACTACTCGAAGAGGTAGATCACCATTGAGGTGTGGGGGATCTCGTTTGACTCCTGAGGATGGATCTAATATGTTCATGTCATTTAAATCTCATGGGATGGGGGAGGGTCCCACGGGCCCATATTGATCTGGAGTCTGGAGTTGTGTTGATATCTATATGTCTCTTAGTTCCCTTGATTGAAGGTACCACCATGACAAAGTAAGTGATCTGTTGGGTGAGAGAATGAGGCAAACCTGTGGGATAATATCATCCAACTAAGCAAGGGTGCCCTCTTGTAGCAGTCCATGTGCCATTGTGATGATGTGGCATCCATGTCATAGCTCGATGCACTCTCACAGATCGCAAGGTAGTGAAATGTATCCCAATGAAATACATGGATCCCAAGGAAAATGGAGCGGATCCCAATATCGATGGATATAACCAAATATGGGTACATGGATCCCAATGCAGTGTCACGGATCTCAATGTATGGTACACATATCCCAATGCAAGGTTCCCACTTGGAGTGATGGGTCTAACTTCTTGGCAAGCCATTAGGTGATACCCACCTAGCAATTTCTCTTAACACAACATAACAATAATGATTAGTTTTAATATTTTCCAAAGTTTTACTAAGGAGGAACAACATTAACCCTTATACATGTGACAAGTCCTAGGACAAGAAGTATTTTCCAAGTACCTAGGTGAAAGATAAGTAATATGATGAATAATTATGAAAAGGGAAAGTGAAAGACTTTATGTGATGACACTAAAAGTCATTTATATGTGCATAGGTCTTGTTATTTTATTCATCTCACTTTCATGAGCTATGATTTTTATACAATAACCTTCAAGAGGGAGCTTTGGCATTGAGTTACTTGTTCTCAACACTGTTTCTTACGACCCTCTTTTTGTCATTTTCTTTAAGTGTTCATTTTATTGAATGATTCCCTTTTTCTTTAGATATTCATAGAAAAGCTAGGGACTTGGGGCATTAACCTCATAGCAAGGTGGCATTGCTCAAGATTTATATTTTTTGGATTTTGAATTTATTTTCTCTTCATATCTAGCCTTTTTGTCTTTACTAACTCAGACTTTCTTCATTAGACCTTTATGTTATCACTTGATGAGTCATACATGATCAGGATAGATTTTTTATGGATGGAATGAAGTGAAACAAGGAAAACATCTTAGCATGGCTAGAATGTGGAAAATGCTACCTTCGCTAGTTACCCGGTAGTACTGATTGACCTGAGAAATGACAAAACTTCTAAAGGAAATATATGTTACCCCAAGGTACGACAAGGAAAATAATAAAACTATGCATTTTATGAAGTTCCATTGTATTTCATCTTAGTATTTACCACTTTCATGACTAGCCAAGAAGATATAGCATCACACCAAATGAACTACCAACACATGGAATATTTAGATAAATCATTGTGCAACTATCATGTATCATCCATAGTGCATATGTCATCTGAGGAGTGAGGGAGGAGGATTAATATACCATGGCTGAGGTGGTTTAGAGGTGAAGGTTGAATTATCATGCAATTGAGGAAGAATAAGGAGAGAATCTGAATCTAAATGACATGATCAACTAATCTCATGTGAGCTGGAACATGTCCACGGCTCATTGGGTTGCTCTGGGATTGTTACCCTTGAAGGGGCAACATAAATAAGGCATACAAACAACCTTTCTCCTCATGGAACCTCCAAATATGTTCATTTTAGGATATTTCTTGAGCACTTGGAGCATACATATTGACCCTAAAATTATACTTAACACAAATCATACTCAGATGTAATAAGTAAAACAATTATTCAGAGTCATTGTTTACACAATGAATATAAAGAAAAACTTTTTATTGCCAAAATATTAACGATTGAAGTAAGCACATAGTAACTGTTATTCCCTATCTTAGGGATAACTAAGGATATTATGTCTCGAGGCCCACAGGTCCTAGACATGGAGTACCGAGAGCCATATGAATTGAGCTTGGCCTCAGAGGGCCCATATTTTCTTCAGTGCATCTTATATATCAGCAGCAACATCCATCCCATCGGCATGATCGTGAAGTAGCAGTGGATCTTTCTCCATGAGGTAATGAGTTTGGGTATCATGTTATGTGTCACTCTGATTTTCGAAGCATTTGAATATGTGCACTGAACTCTCTTTTGTTTCATAACGTTTGTTTGGAAATTATGCTCTTTAACTTGTTCATACCTGGGTGATGACAGAGTGACCTAGTAAGTTGGTTCCCTTAGGGATGAGTTGCAACTAGGTGGGTCTATGAAAGGTCATCATCCATTCCCTCCATACTTATCACTCTTCATCATTGTCCCTCTCATCTTCCCCTATCTTTGTTCGAGCATTGGGTTTGCCAAACTAGTAAGGGTTGTACCTTGCCTTGTGGGACGAAGGGGCTAAAGGCCCAGAGGGTAAAACTAGCTGGCAAAAGTTAAAATCCAAAATGAAACCTTGAGATGCTTCGCCCAGGTATTCCCAAGAAAGCAATAAATGGCTTATCAGTAAGAAAAGGGGATCTGTAAAATAAAATAAAACTCAAGATCTAGTTGGTGGATAGGAGGTCTCATCATGAGCCAGCCTATTAGGTCCATGGGCATGTAGCAGTATGACACTACCATCTATCTGGTCACCAAACCAAGGTAGTGGCTCTTGGTGGCATAGCCAAGAAAAAGGGGATCTCATCATGAGCCAACCTTCTCATTTTCGTGAAGTTCTTGTGGGTAACGTTGTCACCATTGGTCACCATGCCAAGACAATGTCCCCCATCTGTACTCTTGAGAAGAAAAAGCAATAAGACAAAGAATAAAAGGCATTGAATGGGCTATGAAACAATAACATCCATTACAAGGTGCAACTCACCCTCTACAAAGGCACTCATAGGTCAGACCTACATTTCCCTGTTATCAATGCACCCCTTGCCCAAATGTTTCCTTACACCATTTCATACACTTGCATGACCTAGATTGGTATTAACCTAGGAAACACCCCAAACTTGAGGAGGATTATCCCAATAGGACATCCTAAGACCCTCTCCAAACTTGGCTCGTTAAATTACATAACGTCTTTGAGCATTTGTCTGAGTAAAGGGGGGTTTGATGCACATGTTTGGTTAATTTGACTATTGGATGTGATTGACATTGCTATGATCCCTGTGACTTATAATCCCATGGAGGGTGTACTTTTTGTTGTTGCAGGACCATGCTCGGTGGACAGGTACATATGGGGAGATGGTTAGCTCGGACCTCCATGGGGCTAAAAGCCCACCAAATGGATGTTGTGACCCCAACCAGGGGCAGAGAGACGATAGGATGGAACCAGGAAATAAGAAGGACATTTCCCCCGAGACACTTTGGTAGGCCTAGACCCAGGGGGGGTCTTTCCCTTCCACCATGACATTGGCCCTTGAAGACCCCTGACGTCATCATATTGACCCTTGACGTCATCAGTTAGGGTTTGGCATGAGGACATTTTGGTGCTAGTTGGCACATGCGGAATATTTTGAGGCCTAACATTCCATGAAAGGGCCTAACGTCATCCTAAGAGGGGCATGATGTCATCCCTAAAGTCAAATTAGGGTTTTAATTGTTGATTTTATGTAAAAATTGGATTTTTAATGTAAACTGGCCATGTCGGCCTTTTGTGACCTAAAAGACAATTAAAGGTCATTGTCATTGTATAAATAAGAGATAAATCTCTTTTATTTTATCATCAATCTTTCATCACTCAAGTAGAGTTCTAAAATTCGGCCTCCCTTAAGTGTTATTGGCTGAAACTAGTGGTGCACACTTCTTGAAGGAGGCAATTTTTGGTGCATTTTGGCTATTTTCTTGTGGATGATCTTCAACTAGGGTGATTTGCTATATTATTCTTGGTGAATTAAGTGGAAATTTTGCATTTATTTATTGTGAATAAATTCTATGGTTATTTTTACTTGTTTCATGTCTAAGATTATGAAATTGTTAGCTTGAAACCCTAGGGGAATGACATGTGTTGTCATTTTTTTCCCCTATAATCTTTCATGTGTTAAAATCTCTTGAAAGACACCTAATTTGAATTGGATACTAGAGCCCTACCATTGTAGCACTCTTGTAACCCTACTTCCATTGCCCTATTACATTATTTATTACATTTTGTTCAAGGAAAGAGAAAATCGCTAGGGCCTAGCCCTTGTTACTTCCTAGCAATTTTCTCTTGGAAAAGGATTTTTGAGGCCTTGGGATACCAACACCTCTCTTTTCCTCTCCATCCCTTAACATATTATTATCATTTGTTATCTTTCCTTTCAATAATTTGTTGCTTCCATTAGTGACTCCATTTACCCTAGAAAGGCACTAGACTACCTCTTACAAGTGGTGATTGAGCAAACAAACACTTATACTCTTATCCTTGAACTCTTTACTAACTTTTTATAACCCTAAATTAGACTAAATCCTAAGATAACTTGGTTCTATAGCAAAACATTGCTACATCCATCTAAACATACATTAATTTGACACATTTACCTACATAACTCACACTAGAACCAATCAAAATTCAATTGTGATAATTCATAGTGAATCTACTAGGTAAGTGCTAGTTTGTGTATGGTTTTCTTGCACTTTTGACCATTTAAACTTGCTGTTGTTACAAAAGATAGCTACAGCCATCTAACTACAGTAAAATCTCTGCAAAAGTGATATTAAAAGCTAGCCTATCATTGCCAATTTTTCTTGTGACAATTTACTATCAATTTGCCTAGTTAAAGTCGCTTTTTATTGTCTCTTTCAAGCAATTTCAAGGCTTGAATCTAGTAGCTGCTATAAGATATAAATTGTTGTTATAAACTGATGCATGGCTGCAAATTCATAATCAGATAGCTTATTTTACGAATTTTTATTGTCTTATGAAGTACTAACAATCATCTGGTACTTGGAAAGTGCCTTGTTTTCCTTGTTGTCTTGTTTTGGGCAGGTACACAATCCTATTAATTTGCTTCATCCTTAAGACATAAAAGAAACCTCTGATTAGAGTGATCTATGAGAGGGGAAGGGTTTCCTTGTGACTATATGCCTTAGCCTTCTCAAACCCCCCAGGTCACCGAGGACGTCTCCTTTGGGGTAGCTTAAACATAATCCTAAATATAAAGGGATCTCATATTAAGGTGACAATGATAGGTTATTCCCAGTTACGCCAATTATGTACCCACTTTCCTTGGGCTTTTGGGGAAAGTACAAATTGTGCGATAACAGTAACCTCTTTTTTTCCTATGAAAAAAGTCTTTATATTTGATATTTCAAAGGTTGAAAACAGAATATACATGGTACTTTATTTTTTACTCTTGCTAAGACTTAAGTACTCTATATCATATCATAAGAACACAGTTTGTCATCTATCACTATTAATTATAGTCTTCTTGGATCAATTAAGACCCTTGAATGTGCATAAAAACACAAAAAAAATACATACTTAAGTCTTTTATGCCTTTCCATCCCAAACAATTTGTGATTTCAATATTACAAAACAAAAAAAACTCCTCAAAAGAAGTTTGTAGAAATTTCTCAGCAAAATGACAATAATGGTATTTGATGCAACTCAAAATTTTCACCTTTTTCCTAGATGTTTCTCGGATCTTGACACTGAATTTTCAACCTTAGGTATGTTATGAAATATAAACAAAAAACAACAACGGTCAATATTTAAATCCTTAGCAACTCCAATCCACTAGGCAATTAAAGAGATAAGATTTCAATGTGTAAGTTTCCCCCTCTAGGCCAATCTTATTATGCTTATAATAGATTTGAGAACACTTATGACACATGTAAATACAATTGTAAATGTACCCTTATATTCTTAAATTCTAATGTTAAATCACTTAACATATTTACCCTTAAATTTTGTCAAATCATCAAGACATATAGAGCTGGAAATTACAAACCATGAAGAATACAGATGGTTGAAAATCAAATCTGCAATAAGGAAAGTATTGGACAACTAAAAACTTAAGTAATATGCATAATGGTGAAGTTCATGTAGATGAAATTTCCTTTTCACAAGGCTAGTACAATCCTCTAGCTCTTCAAAACCCTAGGTAAGGAAAACCAAGAAAACCCCAACTCACACCAAGGAGATCTAACAAGCATGCATCACACAAGCATGTACTCCAAGGCAAGACATCTTCTCTTACTATTCACTTCAACAAGTACAACCTATGGTTTCATCTCAAATCCTAATTTCCAAATCTCCAAGGGAAAAAACCCTAACCCTAGTCTTCAAGATACTTCAAGAAGCTCAAGAAATCCTAGCAACTCCTAGAAGAGAGAGATAAAGTACATAAGAAGATCCAAGAGAGAGAGGAGAAGTGGTTGTAATGTCCTCCTCTCCTTGAAAATAACAAAGATGGAATTGTTGATACTGAGAGGGGGGTGAATCAGTATCCAATACAATTTAAAAACCTTTTTCAACTTATACTTAAACCATTCAATTATATCCAATGAGCAATGAACAATAGTATAAGAGTTACACCAATACACCACAATACACCA
>ML785929.1:219390-240420 GCA_009831015.1 Picea engelmannii | reverse complement strand
CACTGAGAAATACACATTCACAAGAGACACAACATTTATCCTGGGAAACCCTCTAGGGGAAGAAAACCCAGCAAAAACTTCCTTATCATAAATAGCTTATACAATGTTCAAGAGATAACTCAAACCAATACATAAAGTCCTCCTCAAGAGATGTGCCACCCTTCTTCTCCTCTCTCCAACTTGTAATTGCAGCTTGCCTCGTAAGAGAATGAGCAAGTGAGTGTGTGTTAGAAGTGAGGCGCTAGCCTCTTATTTATATCAACCTGGCACGTGTGAAAGGTCACCATGTGGCAGGGCCGACCTCTCACTCTGGATGGGTAAATCCACCTTTAATTAATTTTGGGTCTTCCATTATAATTGTTGGGGCCGACTTCTTATTATGCACTTTGTAATTGTCCGATGACCAATCCGCAAAAGGGGATTTGGTCCTTATACAATTACCGACATGATTAATCCTCAATGGGGATTAATCCAATAATAATAATGACATGATTAATCCACAATGGGGATTTAATCCAATAACAAAATAATAATAAGAATGCTCTTTGCAGTTACATTATTTCAACAATCCAATGTTGGAAGCTCCTATGATGTGCTGATGAATTGTCCCACCGCCTTCTTGAGGAAAGATAACTGGAACATGTTATGAATCTTGCTCCCCTCTGGAAGCTCTAGCTCATAAGCAACCTCGCCTACTCGACACATGATCCTGTAAGTTCCAAAAAATATGGGCTTGAGCTTATCGGCCCCACTCTTCTTCAGAGATTACTATCTGTAAGGTTGGAGTCTCAAGAACAAAAAATCCCCAACCTCAAAGTTGCACTCTATCCTGTGTCTATCCGCACTCACCTTCTGCTGATTATGTGTTGTTTGCATGTTCTCTTTTAGCAACTTGAGAATCTCCTGACTCTCGATGATCCAATCCTTGGCTTTGGGAGCTCTACTCTCCCCAAAAACCAAGTCTACCAAAGTGGGAGAATCATAACCATATAATGCTCGGAAGGGTGTCATGCCAATGGACATATGGAAAGTGGTGTTGTAGCATTGTTCTCCTAGATGTAGCTATCTGACCCATGTTCTTTGTTGTCCACCCACATAATTCCTCAAATACCCCTCAACCCACTTGTTTACTATACCCGTATGCCCATCCATCTAAGGGTGATAGATGGTTTTGGGTGTCAACTCTGTCCCCACCAATCTAAACAACTCACTCCAGAATGTCCCAATAAACTGACTGTCCCTATCACTGATGATGTTCCTTGGCAACCCATGAAGTTTGAAGACCTCCCTGAAGAATAACTTGGCTACCTAAATTTCATTGTACTTTATCGGTATGGCATAGAAGTTCACAAACTTTGTCAATCTATCGACCACTACATAGATGTAGTCCTTACCCTGGACCTTGGGTGAGCATGTGATGAAGTCCATCGATATACTCTCCCATTTATGCTCAGGAATGGGAAGTGGTTGAAGTAGCCCCACTAGAAGCGTATGCTCTGACTTGTTCTATTGATAAGTCACACACTCATTGATGTATCTCATAACATCATGTTTGAGGCACTTCCATAAGAACCTCTCTCTGATCTACCTATAGGTTTTGAAAAACCCATGATGGTCTGCCAGTGGTGAATCATGAATGGCTGCAAGGATCTTCTTTTTGAGTCCTAAATCTGGCACTAAGTAGACTCTGTCTTTGTAGAATATGACATCGCCAATGACCCTATACCTGTCATCCTGAACCTATCCATCCAAAACCTCACAAGGGAACTTGTTCTTGGAAAATTCCACTAACAAGTGGGATTTCCAATCTTCTGAAATCTCCATCAAAGAACATTTCACAGGTCTCCTAGATAGCACATCGGCCACAATGTTCTTCTTCCCTTTGACATACTCTATGTCAAATTCAAAGGCCTGCAACTTAGTCACCCATTTATGTTGGCGCTCACTGAGGTCCTTCTGCTCAAGGAAATACATTAAGCTGTTGTGATCTGTTTTGACCACCAATTTGTTGCCCACCAAATATTGTCTGAATTTGGTCAAGGCATGCATGATTGTCAGCATTTCCTTTTCATAAATGGAGTACATCCTCTCGGGTTGACTAGGCTTCCTACTCTCAAACACAATGGGATGTCCTCCCTACATCAAAACTGCCTCGATACCCTCTCCAGATGCATCACACTCTAATACAAAAGTTGAAGTGAAGTCTGGTAATGCTAACACTAGATAGGTGCCCATGACTTCCTTCATGTGATCAAAGGATTTTTGTGACTCATCAGTCCAGATGAAAGCCCCATGTCAGGTGAGATCTATAAGTGGTGCTCCAAGCTGAGAAAATCCCCTAACAAACCACTTGTAATAGTTGCATATACCAAAGAATCTCCTCAACTCTATCATGTTCCTGGGCATTGGCCAATCCAGAATGGCCCTGATATTCTCCTGGTGCACATGTACCCATTGTGCATTGATAATGTGGCCCAAGCAAAGAAACTTTGTCATACTAAACTCACACTTGAACTCTTTGGCGTAAAGTGATTGTGTCTCCATGATACTTAGTACCTCATCGAGGTGCCTCATATGATCCTGCCATGTCTTCTTATAGACCAAGATGTCGTTGAAGAAAACCAAGACCGATTTCCTCAACTGATCCTTGAATATGTGGTTCATGCAAGATCGAAATGTATCTGGTGCGTTGGTTATCCCAAATGGCATAACTAGAAACTCAAAATGACCAAAGTGGCATCTGAATGTCATATTTTCTATGTCTTTCTCTCGGATGCTGATATGATGATATCCAGAGCGAAGATCAATCTTTGAGAAGAAAACTGCCCCATGCAACTCATCCATCAACTCATCTATGCGAGGGATAGGATATCGATTCTTGATTGTCTTCTTGTTCAAGGCTCGGTAATCGATGCACATCCTCATGGTACCATCCTTCTTCAGAACTAAGACAACTGAAGAAGTGAATGGATTGTTGCTTGGTCTGATGTGCCCATCGCTAGCAATTCCTTAATTGCTTTGTCTATCTCATCCTTGCACCTCCTAGGATGACGATAGGTTGGTGTGATCATAAGTTTGGCCCCCTCCTCCAAATCAATGGTGTGCTCAAACCCCTTGTCTGGTGGCCTCCCTGGTGGAATATAACCAAAAACCTATTGATGTTGTCCCAACAAGTTCTTGATCTCTGTATGATACTGCTTTTGACCCTCTGAATCCTTCTGTGAAGTGATCAAGCACTCTGCAACATATGATACCTCCCCATGCCTCAAGATCCTCTCCATCCTCTTGGACGAAACTGTCCAGGGTGCCCCTGTCGACATGGCCCTTAGAACAATCCTCTTCCCGTCACTGTCGATGAACCCCATCTCCAAGGTTTGGTATTTAGTGGTGATTTTTCCCAATGTGATCAATCACTGGACTCCCAATATGACATCTGTGTCAGATAAGTCAACTACATAAAATGTGTCTATCACTGTGTAGTTACCTAACTTTATCCCTAAGTCTCGGACTCTGTCAAGACACTCCATTGTATGGCCATCTAGTACTGCAACATCGAATCCCTCAAACTCCTCTGTTTGAAGTGCCTGCCTCGATACCAATGAAGCATCAATGAAGTTATGGGTGGCCCCATCATCGATTAGGGTGATTTCACGCTGTCCCTGAATAGTCCCTCTGATCCAGAAGGTGTCATACCCGAGAACACCATAAAGGGTCGCTAAGACTCCTCCCTTCGCTGGTTTCCATGCGTTATCCTGCTTAGGAGGTTGTGGTGCTACTGGTGGGTGGGTCCCTTCCGGTGTCAGTAGTCTCCGTGGAGGCTTCTCCTCTATCTGTGATGGATCCTCCTCTGAGATAGTGGATTTGATGTCCTGCTCCTCCTCCTCCTCATTATCCACATTGTTTGTTGCCACCTCAATGTAATGGATTTCTCCCTTGCCCATGCACTTGTGTCCTAGAACCCAATGGTCTCTGCAAGAGAAGCATAGCTTCTTCCTCGTCAACTCATGTCTGGTGTCATCATCCAATTTGGGCTTACCCTTCCATTCCCTTTGAGGATTTCTATTATCCCTGTCTCTATGTGGTACAAAGGGTTTGGTAACTGGTTTGGGTTTCAGTGTTGAGTCTCGCATGTCTCTCGTGTGCACAATGGCCTCCTGTAGGGTGTGAGGCTTGAAATACTTAACCCAACCTATCAATGGCTCTATCAATGCCTTGGTGAACATCATCACCAGTCTATGTTCTGATATATCAGATACGGTCACTTCCTTCTGTTGGAACTTTGTGATGAAGGTCTCGATTGATCATGTTTGTCTCAACTGCATAAGGTCCTTGAAATTGAGCTCTGTATCTCTCTTGTCAAATCTCTCCATCAACCTCTTAGTGAACTCCAAGTATGAAGTAATGTGGTTGTGACCCAAGGTCACCAGCCCATGGTACCACCACTTGTGGGCCTCCCCATCCAGTGCAAAGTGGTGAAACTGATAACCTCTGACTCTTTCATTGGGTTAAGCTTGAAGTATGTGTCAAGATTTTGTACCCATGCCTGATTTGAGCATCTCAATGATCTATCAAAAGTAGGAATGTTCAACTTTCCCACTTTATTGATGAATTCCATGTTGTGAGTTAACCCATTGCCCCTCTGGGCCTCCCGGAGTTTGTTTCGATATCATATTGAAAAATAGTCTAGAAAACTCATGTATGCATGGAATCTAGTCCTAGTGCCAAGTAGTCTCTCATGTACTCCCCGAGAAGATCCTATGGCACTACCTATCCCTGACCTGGTTGTCCTCCCACATTCCCTGGTTGTCCCAATGGATGTCCTCCCTGGAACTGTTGGTATAAAGGTCGAGGAATCCTCCTAGATGATGTGTAGGCTCAGACTGGTGAAGGGTGTGCACTAGCTCTTCCCTAAGATCCACTGGAGCCACCGACCTCACCTCCCTGGTGTTCTCCTGAAGCACTCACTCCTCCTGCGGCATTGGCACCTATAGTGCTCATGCTATGATGGATCATCTGTGTACTAATGGTCATCTATGCTATGGTATTCATCATGTCCCGCTATCCTATGGCTAGATCATTCAACATGGCCTGTGTATTGTCCGACTGTGTCTCGGGGCCTTTTCCCCTACCCTCTGGAGTCTATCGTCTATCACCCATACTCTCTATCTCTGCCTCTGTGTCAGAGATGATATCATCTATGTCCTCTAACTCTGGCTCTGTATTAGACTGAGTGTGGAAGGGATTATAGTCCCTTCTGTTCTTATCTCTCTGGTCTATGCTATGACCTCTGCGGTACTGAATGTACTTGTCCCGAATATTTCCTCAACCCTCTGGCTATTATTCACTTTTTTCCAGAATCATGGGGTCATGAGAAGTACTTTCTTCACAGGCTAGCAGAAAGAAAGCTTTGATACCACTGTAATGTTCCTAACTCGGCTAGTCTAGGAAGCACTGCTAAACTGTCAAATCCACTGTCTGATCTGATACTCTGGCGGTTTCTAGATGTGTTTGAGTTAATGTTTTAACATGCTTGGTGATTTTTTCATGTGTGTTTCATTCAATTAATCTTTAGGTAGAATATATGATGCATAAAGAATAAGGAACAAACACCATCTCATTCATATGTATTATGAGGAGAAAATCAGATGAAATCGTCAACTAGATATCTTGGATCATCACTGGAATACAAGAAACTAATACAAAAAACCTGTGATCAGAAGATGAAGGAAGATCTGCACATGCACAGATAGACCGGCAAAAAGATGCAGTTCTGGAAACTCACGACAACTGCTGCAACTTTGGAAAACTTGCCTTGGCGGCTTACTCGATAGAATCGCCCGAAAACTATCCCAAACTGAGCGCCCTAGCCTCTAGGCTGCTACTGATGACCAACGAACTGAAGAACAGACCCCTGAATCTCTGGATGTCATCCCTTGGGGGGTTGCACACTTGTTGGGCTCAATGAGTGTGCCCTAGTTATTCCACCGACGGAATCTACTTCTATTTGACTCAAAATGTGTTCCCTGGTCAATGTTGTACTGGATCAAAAGGGTTTCCTCAGATCTAATCTGGAACCCCAAATGTCCCTCCTCAAGAGTTGCGCACTATATGACTGTCTATTGCACCCTGAGCGATTCCACCGTCTCGATTTGATGACTAGTGGCTCAAAATATGCGCCTTGGCTAGTCCTCAACAGGGTCGGGAGGAATCTACAAGATAATCTCTGACCTCGTGTAGCTACACAAAACCCTCTCTAAACCTTGCACCCTCACTGGTTGAGTTGCACAATCACTGCAAACTGGATACTCCTGAATAACACAATGAAATACCTGGATGGTATCTCTGATAGGCTAGGGTGTGTCTCTCAACACCGAAATTAATCAATGGTGGTGGTTTCCTCTAGAAATCCACAAAACAACAGAAGGTCGATTATCCTCCTCCTCTGGAAACTCCCTCAACATCAAATCATAACATAATGAGGAATTAGGTCGAATTCCTCCCTTTATACTCTTCCTGATCTAATTCTCCGTTGACATCAGTTAAGATAGGTGCTTTTCCTCCTAAGCTGATTAATTAATTAATTAAGTCTCCCCCTCAACACCTTTTCATTCTATTTCTCCGTTGACTTTAGCTTAAGTGACTTTTCCTATGCTTTTTGGCTTAATTCACCGTTTAGCTACTAAATCACCCCTTATTTCTCCTCTTTTCCCTGTGTGTGCCTGACTGTAGCCTATGGTAACAAATAGACTACTAAGTCACTCCTTGTTGGCCTACTCTTGGGAACGGGACATCACACTCTCACCCCTCTAACCAAAGTCCTCAAACTAGCTAGACTACAATCATCGGTGGTGCACTGTTACCTTCAAAATCAACTATCCATTGTACATTTTCCAAACAATACATTGAAATAAGATTCTTCTTCAAACCAAGAACAAATAAAACACCACTCAACTCAAGAACATCATGTAAAGTCACTTGAAAGGAAATGGATCCAACTTCTCTCATGGGATAAGTAGCATCATCACCAAGCTCCACACTCATGCCTCCCTCTAGCTCCTAAAACATTTTGAATAATGACTTATCATATGTCATATGTCTCAAAGCTCTACTATCCACATACCATCCAATACTAGACACAATGATATAGGGCAAGAAAGAAGCCATGGAAAAGGTAGTCTCAAACTAATAAGGATCCTCCTATACACCTACTACAACCCTAGTTGCAACCTATTTCATACCCTTTCACTTCTTCAATGGATACTAGTTGGCATAGTGTCCCATCTTGTGACATCGGAAATGCATCACCTTACTTAAGTTCTTATTTCCTGTATCTGAACCTTTCTTCTTCTTATCCTTCTTCTTGTAGCCTTTCTTACTACCCTTCTTCATCCTGTTGACGAGACAAATCTTATCTACTTCCTCTTGTTTCCTTGAATGAGACTACAAACTGATTTCTTCCTACACAAAAGCAACCCAAATATTTGGAAAGTTTTGCAAGGTCTTTTGAGCACAAACACCCTAAACAAGAGGCATACAAGATGGAGCAAGTCCTTTCAAAGCAATGGACACCAACTCTTAATCCTCCAATGTTGATCCAATGGAGGCCCACTGATCTTTAAATTGAGTGATCTTGGTCAAGTAACTCACCATATTATCTATCTTACTCATGTAAATGACTAAAAGCTATTTTTTCAAGGGATTCTATCGAGAAGCACAAGAGTTTTGAAACAACTGGACTAAGGCTTCAAACATTTTCTTACCCATCTTCTTCTCTACAATCTATGAGATGAAATGATCCTTCATAGAATCAAGAATGATTATCTTTTCCTTGGCTTACTTCTTCCAATGAGTAGCCAATTGTGTTGGATCAATAGTTTTTAGAGTCTCTTTCAATACATGCTCCCAAAGATTGGCTTTCTCCATAACTAAATGAAGTCTAAACTTCCAAGGAATATAATTGGAAGCTCCATCCAACTTGTCACACTCTCTAAGATCAAGTGTCACCTTACACATCCTAAAGAAGTCCTCAAGTGCACAAGATCGATAGTATATGAAGTAGACAAAACCCTTTCTCGGGTTCAAGTGATTTTCCCAAGTGACCTAGGGTATCACACCCAACTACCTCAAAACAAGGTCAAGCAAATATCCCAAGTAATCTCTAGCTGAAATACAAGCTATGTCTTACACTTAGAGTGATCTCAACCACAAAAGCTACGATACCATGTAGAAATTTCCTAGAAAAATGACAATAATGGTTTATTAATGCAACTTAGAAATTTCATCTTTTTCCTAGAGTTTTTTTGGATATTAACATTATGAATCTTCAACCTTAGGGCTGTTATGAAATTCAAACAAAACAACAACAATAGTGGTCAATATTTCTATCCTTAACAACCCCAATCCACTACGCAATTCAAGAGATAATATACCAATGTATTTCAATAAGTTTCAACCCTCTAGAGAAATATTATCATGCATATAAGAGATCTGAAAACACTAATGACAGTTGTAAATCTTAGCCGATTCAAGAATGTCCCTGATATAAGGAATTTTTCCCATATCCTCTAAAATCAAATATATACAATGTGCAACACAAGGAGTCCAAAACAATGTGGGATACCTTTGCATAAGCATCCTACTTCCAGCAACATAGTTAGCAACGTTGTCCGTTATGACTTGGACAACATGTTGTGGACCCACCTCTCGAATGAACTCATCCAATAACTCACATAACAATGATGCATATTTAACATGTGCAAATGCATCAACAAATTTAACAAACATTGTCCCCTTGGGACAATTAACCAAGAAGTAAAGAAGTGTCCTACCCTTCTGGTCCATCCAACCATCTAACATCACAGTGCATCCAGTGATTTCCCATGATCCCTTAAGCTCCTCCAATCTGCTAGCATAATCAATCTTTTCATTATGAAGGATAGGCCCTCTCAACTCCTCATAGGTAGGGGCCTTGTACCCCGGGCCAACAGCAGCAACTGCATCAAACATTGGTTGATAGAATGGGTTGTTATTGGCAATGTTAAAAGGAATGCCACTCCATAAGAAACACTTACCCACCAACTTATCAGCCTCTTCCTTCTCCTTTTGTTTTACCATTGACTTGATAGAAGGTTGTCCACCAAGTGTGGTTCTAGGAACAAAAAATGATGAGGCAGAAGGTGGAATTGAAGCAACCGAACTTCCCTCAAATATTCCACCTCCCCTTGCAAATTGAGCTTTCTTGGCTTCCTTGTATTCTCTGGCTAAACCCATATCCTCAAGCGCTTTGTTGGCAATATGCATGATTTATGGGCTTGAATTTGGGAAAATATCCACTTCATGTCCCAGGATTTTTGCAAGGTGGTATTTCAGACAGGTAATTCCCCCCATCATTTTCATCCTACACAACTTGCAATACAAAGTGTGTCTATTAAAACCCCCCTCGAGATCACCATATTCCCACATAGCATCCAATTTTCTCGTCATTTTCAATCTTCAAGTGATCAAACCTAGGGCACAAAAACAATGGAAAAAAATTAAAATCACCATTTAACTTTTAAAGAATCAAGATTCAAGATAATACAATCTACAAGTAATACAAATGTTCAAAATGAGGGAAAACTGATAAATTTGCAAAAATTTTAAAAAAACTATCATAAATTTGCAAAGATATAAAAAAATGGTTGGAAATCAAACCACACTCCAAAATAATTTGATGGAAGCTAAAAAAAAATAGTCCCTAACTACCAAGATGAAGGATACTTAAAAAAAAAAATGGTGCAAATTGTTGCCCATACCTGCAAATGCACCCTCGCTTGAGGGAAATCAATTGCAATAATATCGCGATGTTGGTAACACTGGTTGAGACCCCTTTCCAGCAATGGGGGCTTGATTTCATCATTCAATTCAAAGATAATTCAAGTAATGGATATACTTGGATTTTAACAACGACCGATTATTTCACTAAATGGGTAGAGACAATACCCACCAAGTGGGAAACCGATAAGGTAGTCATGAACTTCCTTGAAGATAAGATAATCACTAGATTCGGTGTGCCTACCAAGATCACTACTGATAATGCCAAAGCTTTCAGTTCAACATAATTTTCTTCATTTTGTTTCAAATATGGCATTATCTTGTGCCATCCATCTAACTATTATCCCCAAGGAAATGTTCTAGCAGAATCAAGTAATAAAATGTAATGGCCCTTTTCTAGTGATGAATCCAGGAGGAGTGACTCAATAGCCTATATTGATTCTCTTAGGCTATAGTTGGGAGAAAAAGGGAATAAAATAATTATTTAGTGTCATTTACCAGAAAATCCTAAGTTGAAAGTGACATTAAGTAATAAAGTGGAAAAAGATGATTAAGTGACTTAAAATAATAATTAAAGATAAGACTTAGGAAAATTCACTTAATTAATTAAATTGAACATGGAATTAGATGAGAAAAAAGGGGAAAAGGTGTTATAAGTGATTTAAGTGATTATTAAGTCAAAACTTAAGGAAGCATCACATAATTAATAAAGTGAATGAAGAATTAGGGTTGGGAGAGTATATGAGAGAGAAAAACGACATAATTCCTCATTATTGCAGATTATGATTTGAGAATTGACCAGAGAGGAGAAAACACACAAGTTTAGGCAAATCAGTGGAGGATTGTGGATTCCAGGAGGGAGACACCAATTGAGTGGATTCAGTATTGAGAGACATACCCTAGCCAATTGGGAAAGCCATACACCTTTTCCATTGCTTCATCACAATTTCAGCAGCAGTTTCAGCGTAGATTCGAGAGGAGAGAATCTGTCACAGAGCAGGTCGCTTCACCTGAAGAGGCCTGGTGAATCTTATCCCTTCAAATGCAGTTGATATCAGGGAAAGGCGCTTCCATTGAACCATCTAGGGCAGGTTTCTGAGCATCCTAGTCACCAGGGCGTCATATTCATGCAGTGAGGGTTTGCAATGGGTTTACCGATAGTAGAGATAGTACATTTTATAAGATCTACTCATCCAGGGAGACATTGAGCCATATTCCTCCCGACCCATTGGAGGAGGCAGGGCACCTCTATTGAGACAATTTACAATAGATTTTGACAGTGGAATCATCTAGAGAAACTTATCTAGCCATTTTCAGCAGTTGCAGCGTATCTTTGTGGGTGAAAAGAAGGGAAAGAAGGTCGCCAGCATTAGGGACTTAGCAGATCAGTATATCCTTCCAACCCAGTTGAGCTTGGAACAGGGCGCATCCAGTGAGTTAGTTTCCATCAGTTTTCGATGGTGTAATCCAACAGATCCACCTTCCATACAGCAGTTCCTCATGCATGCAATAGTTTTCCACATGCATGTCATCTTTCAGGCCTTGCATGGCACCGATCTATCATCGCATGTAGTTTCTAGTACTTTTCTAGTTTATATATTTGTATTTCCAACATAGATCTATTCATTATTTGATCTATCTGAAACTATTTGATTACTACTTACATGCATGCATTTGTGAGTGAATTTGTGTACATGTATGTGATTGTTTGTAATTGATTACTTAATCAAAATATCTAAACAATCCATTCTACTCAAACATGCAAGCTTCGTATGAAGCTCAGAACTATTGAAACTCAATCAGAAACCCTTAACCGCATCCAAAATCCCAAAGAGTAACAGTTTTAGTAGCAGATAGTCAGCAATTGAGGTTGATATCCAGATCTGCAGATCTAGGGATATTACAGTGGTATCAGAGTTGGTTTTCCTACCAGCCTAAGGGTATTCAGTGACAAGAAATTTCAGATGGAAAATAAGTGGGATCAAGATTTGGAAAATCAATGGGCAAAAAATGAGGAGTTTAAAAATTGTTTGAGTGAGTATATGGCTCTGGGTGAGGCATTTTACACATCCATGAAATTCAAAACATTTTGCACCATCAAACATCCTGAGTGGTATGAGTCCCAATTAGCAGCAGATGAGGATTCCTTTAAAAGCATAGGGAAGAAATTGAAGGAGCATGAAGGACATATTGACCTTTTGGATGAGCATGCACCTATTTATGATATGGATGTGTGCAATGAGGATGATAGGGAAACAATATTTTATACACCATTAGAGATGGCCTATGAGGGTAATGACATTAGCATCTGTGATGGTCAGGATAATAGCCCATGTGATATAGTTTCCCAATCAACGTCAACATATTATCATTGTTATGATGCTTATGACTATTTGGGTATGAGTACACCTAAGTATGATGAGGATGTGCATGAGGAGGAGTTGGCAGTGGATGAGATACCTTGTGAGGTTGACCTCATTTCTCAGGAGGTGTTTTTGAGTGATGTTAGGAAGAGTGGTACAACAGATGTTGGGGCATACTCTGATGAGGATTCCACAGTTGAACTTGGTAGCAGGATTCATGAGGTATCACTTTAACATGATGTGGATGTTTGTTCGTGTGAGTCACACCATTTGACAGGGCAACTGAAGGTTCATGAGGACATCATTGTGGCAGACATGAGACACCTCGATGACACACATACATTGGTGGTCGATTTTTGGAGGGCCACTATGGTGCAGAAAATATTGGGAGGAGATCTTTCCCTTGCGGATTTCATTACACTCAAGGAGGCCATGGTAATGACTAGATCTAACTACCTACACCTTCTCACAGATAGGGATTATCTTCTCGCAGTGGGTGGCATGTACCAGGGTGCATTGGAAGGGAAAGAGCATGAGGTAGAAAAAATTACCCATGAGCTGGTGAACACACATGACTCCTTCGAGAGCACACATATGGTCCTTCAAAAAATTGAGTTACAAGTAGAGAAACTTCGGGAGGAGTTGAGTCAGGCATCTCTTTCATCCATTTCAGTAGAGAGTCAGTCATATACATTAACCTTATCTTAGGAGGTTTTCAGTGAAATTGTCGAATTGATGGAGGAGCCTCATGTTATGGGTGAGCATGAGGGGCATTCAGACTTACAAGCGATTGTAGGGAGATATGACACATATTTTTGAGGATGCACATGTGTTGCAGGAGCCACCACCTTTGGTGATATCCTTGATCGCTCATGATGAGACAGTTGAGCATACACTCATGGATTGTGGAGACACGTACATCTCAGGTGAGGACACATCCATTTGGGATCTAGGGTTAGTTGACACCCATGATGAGGACACATTTATACAAGATCCAAGGTCAGTTGATACTCATGGATTGGTTGATACAGTGGTACATCCAAGATATAGGATGGTACCGAAGGACATAGGTGTATGCAGTAGTATACATTAGTATACAGGGGCATACAGTGATGAGCAGTAGTATACAGTAGTATGCAAAGATGTAAAGTGGCACACATGGGGATGCATTGAAGTGCAGGGCAGAGGCATACGCGATGGAGCATGTAATTTATGGTGGAGAGCATTCTGCTCCGTTGCCGCAATGTGTGGGTTTTGGAGATCATATCATCAGTAGTCATAGTACCTGTGATGATGGAGAGAGTAGGGTTGACCATCAGTGTGAGGAGACACCTTTGGATGCATATGATGGCATGAGAGAAGTGTGGAGTCCGAGTGACTGCTCAAATATTCCATCGGTGTGCATGGATGATTTCTTGGTCATACCCTTGGGATTGACAATGTATGTGACACTTTCTAGTCGGGCATACAGTCGTGGATGTTTTTGCTACCATTCATTGATGTTCTCCTTAGGTACAGCAGGATATGGGAGGATTCTATGAGGAATTTGGGTGAGCCTCGAGTCGTTATAGATATGGAAAAGATTCTCCATTTGGGGCATGTGGACAGTGTGTAGGTTGACAGAGGCAGATTGAAGGATGACATGGTCTACTATAGAGATGGCCCATATTTAGTCTATGAGTCCACACTTAGGGAGATTGTCATGAGGGTGAGGTATGATACATCTTGGCTAGGGCATTCCAAGAATTTGTATGAGTTTGAGGCACCACAGGAGACAGGGATATTTTTCAGTGGGGTGTCTAAACTCCAAACTTTGCCTGCATACATTGTCGAGAGTGAGGATGGCAGGCTTCTCTATTCAGGTTGGAAGCAACAAGACAAATTAGTAGGCACGGGGTTGATTCCTAGTATCTGGTTTTCATCAGTTGGTGGCATACAAGGTTTAGTATATTGGCTCAGCTGGATTCCGACAATTATCAATATGGACCGGGTTGCACCAGTGAGCAGTCTACTTCATTCTTGGATTGTCATGAGAGGGCTTGTTGGGATTCATTCTATATGGTGAGACAATTTCTCTCTTTTGGTACCCAGGATCCAGTATGGTGGTGTATTTTCAAACTTTGGTTCCGCAGGGACACCTTTACAAATTTTCTTTTTATATAGCAGGCCCAGTCTTTACAAGTATTTTAGCATGGTGTTCCAGGAGTGGGTAATCTAGTATGTGTACATTGGGCAGACAGTCATGGCCAGAGTGGTGCAGCGTCATCATGATGATCCCTCTCAGAGATTAGCATGGGATCCTGAGATTATAGGGTTGGGCATTTCGTTGACTGATAGAGGTGGGTGGCTCCTTGCAGGGAATTCATTCAGATTTTCCATTGAGCTTCAGTTTTGAGGAGAGAGTTTCACTTTTTAGTGATTCTCTAAGGTCTTGTATCTCCTCACTTTGGCGGAAGTATGTTCAACCAGAGGAGGCCATGTTTGGCTTGGAGTGGTCATGGAGGTTAGGATCATTTTCTATGGAGGCTGAGTGTTAGTTTCAGAAGTTCTCTCATGAGATGCCTGAGAGTGGCTCCCTAGTAGAGCGACTCATTGAGGGGTTGACCGAGTTTTTGCAGTACCATGTTGCTCTACCCATCAATAACATTCAAGAAGAGACATTTTATTTCATTACCTCATCGGATAGTGAGTTGAGAGGAGGATGCTTCACATCTTCCAGGTTGGTTTGGAACCCTAGTAACATTTTCAGTTCCATCTTGTCTCAGTCGATGGAGTGTCAAGTTGTGATGGCATTACTTGAGGACAAGCAATCTTGGGAAGGGAGGACCGTAATGTCCCTTTCCGAGTGATGACTCCAGGAGGAGCGACTCAATAGCCTATATTGATTCCCGTAGGCTATAGTTGGGAGAAAAAGGGAATAAAATAATTATTTAGTGTCATTTACCAGAAAAGCCTAAGTTGAAAGTGACATTAAGTAATAAAGTGGAAAAAGATGATTAAGTGACTTAAAAGAATAATTAAAGATATGACCTCGGAAAAGTCACTTAATTAATTAAAGTGAACATGGAATTAAATGAGAAAAAAGGGAAAAGGGTGTTTTAAGTGACTTAAGTGATTATTGAGTCAAAACTTAAGGAAATGTCACTTAATTAATAAAGTGAATGAAGAATTAGGTTTGGGAGAATATATGAAGGAGAAAAACAACCTAATTCCTCATTATTACAGATTATGATTTGAGAATTGACCAGAGAGGAGAAAACACACAGGTTCAGGCGAATCAATGGAGGATTGTGGATTCCATGAGGAAGACACCAGTTTATTGGATTCGGTGTTGAGAGACACACCCTAGCCAATTGGGAAATCCATACATTTTTCCATTGCTTCATCATAGTTTCAGTAGCAGTTTTAGTGTGGATTCCAGAGGAGGGAATCAGTCAGAGAGCAGGTCGCTTCACCTGAAGAGGCCTAGAGAATCTTATCCCTTCAAACCCAGTTGAGATCAGGGCAAAGTGCTTCCATTGAACCATCCAGAGTAGGTTTCTGAGCATCCTAGCCACCAGGGTGTCATATTTAGGCAGTGAGGGTTTGCAGTGGGTTTACTGATAGCATAGATAATACATTTTATCATATCTACTCATTCAGGGAGACATTGAGCTAGATTCCTCCCGACCCATTGGAGGAGGAGGTAGGTTGCCTCTATTGAGATAATTTACAACATATTTCGATGGTGGAATCATCCAGGGTGACTTATCCACCCATTTTTGGCAATTGCAGCGTAACTTTGTGGGTGAAAAGAAGGGAAAGAAGGTTGCCAACCTTAGGGACCTAGCAGATCAGTAGATCCTTCTGACCCAGTTGAGCTTGGGACAAGGTGCATCCAATGAGTCAGTTTCCATCAGTTTCTAATGGTGGAATCCAGCAGATCCACCTTGCATGCGACAGTTCCTCATGCATGCAATAGTTTTCCACGTGCATGTCATCCGACCAACTTGCATGTCATCTTTCAGACGTTGCATGGCACCGATCTATCATCGCATGTAGTTTTTGGTACTTTTCTAGTTTATATATTTGTATTTCCAGCATAGATCCATTCAATATCTGATCTATCTGAAACTATTTGATTACTATTTACATGCATGCAATTGTGAGTGAATTTTTGTGCATGCATGCGATTGTTTGTAATTGACTACTTAATCAAAATATCTAAACAAACCATTCTACTCAAACAAACAAACATGCAAGCTTCACATGAAGCTCGGAACTATTGAAACTCAATCAGAAACCCTTAACTGCATCCAGAATCACAAAGAGTATCAATTTCGGTAGCAGATAGTCAGCAGTTGAGGTTAATATCTAGATCCGCGGATCTAGGGATATTACATAAAAACCTCATGACCATCATTAAAAAGACAATGGGGGATAATAAAAAATATTGGGACAGTAAGCTTAAGTTTGGACTTTGGGATGATAGAATAAAAAAGAAGAGTGCAACAGGGAAGACCCCTTTTGAGCTTGTGTATGGTTTAGATGTCACATTGCGAGTACATTTAAGGCTTCCAACTTATCAACACCTTCAGGGATTCAACACAGATAAAGATGCATTACAGAACAGGTTGGATCAATTGATAGAGTTAGCTGAGAATAGAATAAATTTTTTTTTATCAAAGTATTAGAAATCAAGAAAAGGTTAAGATGAATTTTGATAAGTCTTCCAGACAGAGGGCCTTTCAGAAAGGTGACACGGTTTTATTATGGGATAAATGGAAAGAGAAGCCAGTGAAGCATGGGAAATTTGACAGTTTGTGGATAGGGCCATACATCATCCGGGATGTGACTATTTTGAACTCCTTATACCTCAGTAGAATGGATGGAGAGAATCTGACCTTGCCAGTTAATGGGCAGCTCCTCAAGTTGTTCTTCAACAAAGTCATTTGATGCTTATGGGGGCATCCTTTGTAACATATTTCTCTAACCATTTCCCTTGTATTTTATCTTCATGTTTTTAATTCCTCCTTGTATATTTATGTAACTTTCTTCATTTTCACTTTCCTTGTATATATGCATAGTAGTTGTGCAACTTCATTTCATACTTGGTTTCTATACATTATATGTGTTACGGATACATTCGTTTAGCGAGATATTTGTGATGTAGGGTACAAATTTTGGATTCTCGCATGCTCTCCTTTGCTAAAATATCAAGTGCATGTCCCCATATGGAGCCAACGTTACCCACCAAGTTGAACTAGGATGAACTTGCAATTGATCCGCCAAATATTGAACATGGATGCGTTCAAAATCAAAGTTCAGAAGTCCAGACGACCAATTTGGCCACATTTTATCTTTCTTCTCTATACCGCATTTCCATTTTTCCCATGGGGCATTGTAATAAGACGTGTCTGGCATGATGAATTTGTAAAAGGATTAGCCTCATAAGACTTAATCATGAGTGCATAACTCTAGAGTGTTTTTTTTTCACTCATTAATTATTCCTTGCTTGAATTAATTTTTAAGGGAGTTATAATTTTTGAATTTTTTTCACTCATTTCCTCCAAAGTTGAAGTGTGTACTGATGGTTAGGCCTTATCTTGGAAAATATAAGTCTAGTGTCTAATTTATATTACCATGCTACCCATCAACTTTGAGTCATATGGAAATTGTGCTAAGTCCCCCCTAGGATTTTTTAATGTTTTAGTCAGTAAAAAATTTCCTGCAAAACGAGATAATTTAATTGTAAATAAGTCATAGGTTAGGAAAGTGGTACTAGGAGGAATTATTTCCTTGGGGGTATTCATTTTCACATCTAGAATACCCATTTTACCTAAGTAACACCTTTTTGAGGATAAATAATGATTATTTAATCACTTAAACCCACTTTCTCTAAAAAACGTCAATAAAAAGGAAAAAAAATAATAATAAATCAGCCAGACTATATTTGAGGAAACATGTCAGGGATATGTTTCTCTCATGTATTGAGTCATTTCAGTGGTGGAAAGGTAACTTAAGAGAGAAGGCGAGTTGGATGAGTGAAGTGTCCATGGGAGGAGATCCCAAAGATGGGACTTGCCCTCTCTAGCACACATGACACATTCTAGAGGAGGGGCATCAATCCCAAGAGGGATTACTCGCCCTCTCCTCCTACCTCGTCACACTTGGTGAGTTGAAACTTGAGACTCCTCTCTCAAGTGAGGTGAGTCAGTCCCTCACTTGGAGATGTGTCAATCCATCACATTCACCTCTTTCCACTCGCCCTCACCAAGGAGATGCACCCTCTCCACTTGTCACACATTTTTACATTGGGATCTTCACCCAAAATGCTTTATAAGAAAGTCGAACTCTCCATTTTTTGGTTAATGGTAGTTTGTATTGGATTGTTTTTGTACTATTGATGTAATACTTTATTGATTTGTGATAATAGAAGACTTTGGAGGTCATATTGGTGGCTTGGATAGTGTGTGGATGCAAATGCGTATGAGGTGAACTTGTTCCATTATTCTTGTTATGCATTTGTGTTAAGGTTGACCTATTTAGGAGTAATATTACTCATTAGGATAAGATTGCTAAGCTAGTTTGCATTAGTAATCTTATTATTTGTCTGTTCAAGATATTTATATATGCTTTATTTGTTTTGCTTAACCAATATTGCTACTGAGTCTCTTTTGTAGGTGATACCACTATCTAACCAATTTCTTGCAAGTGTATGAAGCTTTGGGAACCTCACTTTGGAGGATTGGATGATCTAATTTGATTCTACCTCTCCTCTATGATCCTGAATAAAATCCCTCCTCATTTCACCAAGGAGACCCCATCGCCCAAGCAGTTCCAAACACAAGTTTATACTTTCTTTCTTTCCCAAAGCTTCATTCTATTTGGTTACTTTTACTTTCATGGATTAGTTAAATATGAATTTAATTGAAATATTAGATTTAGTTTTAGTGCTTATGCATGCATACTACTTAGATCTAGATCCAAGTTTCATTTCTTCATCTAAAAGCTAGATGTAAAGTAAAATTTTCACTTTTTTGCAAGTAGTTTTATCTAGAATTTTTAAGGCTAAAAAGTGATTATTTTAAAAGTGTTTTCATTGTAAGATCAAGGAACTTAAGTGCTAATTTGTTTGATATTTCAAACAGCAAACAAAATTCACTAAAAGAGTTCTTGTTTAGACTTATTTTAGTGTTGTAATATACTAGTTAAATTCATTTTTACTTAGAATTTTTTCTGAAAATTTTGGGCTTTAAATTTTTATGATCCAAAGACACTTTCTAAGTGTTTTTTGGGGGGTTATTTGATCTTGTTTACTTTCTTTTTTTTGCAGGTTGGTGAATAAACAAGGGGATACTTTGCCATATTTTGACGGAATCAGAGCATCCAAGACCCTAGAAACACCCTATTCTTCAATAAACACATTGGAAAACTTGTAAGCTTAGTGGTTTCGTCCATATAAGGAACCACAAGAATCCCAAAAAATATCATTGTAAATCTCATCAATAAAATAAGTAGGCCACCTAGTCCTCACTCTTCAATCCCCCTAAGGGGGAACGGTGTCTTTGTGTGATTGCTTGTTTTGGTTATTTTTTGCTTATGCTTACAATTCACACCTAAAGGTAAAGCTGAAATTAACCATAAAATTTATCACGAGCACCGCAACACATTAGATTAGATTTCAATTTCCTAGCTAGTTTGGTTAGATTTCATTTTCTAGATTAACTTAGTTAGATTTATTTGTTAGATTGGTTTGATTTTCAGCATTTACTTTTTGTTATTTCAATTTGGTAAATAAACGAATCCCCTCAGCTCCCCTTAGTATTGTTTTGTTCCCTCCACTGCAAATTTGAGAGGAAAATAAAGCCACTCACCACACAATTTACATAGTGAAAATTGTTATTGTGTTACCAGATTTATGTCTGATTTCCATCATAGATATGCTTGTAGATCCATTGAGAATGTCAGCGATGCAAGAAAATATCCATAATCAGTGAATGTAGATGCCTTAAGAGTGTGAAACGAAGAATTATAGCAGTGGTTCAAAGGCAGCACTGTGAACTTCAAAGTTAGTGAAATAAAGTAAAATTTTAAGTGCCCAAAACTGTGACCAAGCTGCTGGATAGAAAATATTTCACCATGAGACAACACTATTATTCTTATACTTCAATTTTCAAGATACCACACAGTAAAAGATTTGGCAAAAAAAATTATCTATGACTTAACCATTTATGTGCAAGTATTTGTCAAAGTTCTCAAGGATTATTTATTATACCCATAGCACATCATATATACCATTATGTTAGGTTCAGAGCAAATATTAAACTTATCCAAAATGAAATTCCAACTGTGTGAATTGAAAATATTAATGCCAGTATTGTTGAGTGTTGTGTGTCCATTCTAGAATTTTCTAATTAAGTGCCAAACCTTAGATCTTGAGTTCACTTGAATGCATGACCCTTATATGTCACCAGATGTGCAGTAATGGACAGAACTGAACTATAACCAAAGCATATAAATATCATCAAACATGTGTGTGGACTGTGTGAAAGAGAGCACCAATAGTGAGAGATCCGACCCCTTAAAAATGTTCGTTCAGATTATCATATTCACCTCCATAAAAAAAGGTATTCATTTTAGCTTTATGACAGAACAAAATATAAGGGAAGTTATAAGCCTTAAGCCATACACAAAATGCATTGATTTGTATAAATGTGTTGAAACATTACTTCTTAAGCCATTGTTTGTTAAGTCGCTCTCCAAATTCTTACATTGATCTATCCTATGAAATGATTGGTAGCATAAATGTTGCAAAAATAAAGTGAGTTGTGCCAACTCGTTTGACCAAGGTCCAAGAAATATTTGTGAAGCA
>ML785929.1:143321-172104 GCA_009831015.1 Picea engelmannii | reverse complement strand
GGTCTGGAATTGGCGGCTCTCGACAGACCCCACATTGTCCCATCTCCAATACCCTCCACCTTCCGCCGAACGTCTTCCATTCAGCGCCATCCTAGCCCATCCTTTCCCCTTTTTCCTCGTTTCCACCTGTCACCTCATGCCAGGTGTTCTCCCCCCTCATCTTTCAACTCATCTTTCCTCCTTCCTTCGGGCCCGCCACCTTGTGGCTTCCCTGTCATTTTCCCATGGCACTTTGCCTCGTCATTAGGTGCCATAGCCCTCTTCCCCCCATCCACATGGCCCCTCTCCATCTCATCACCCACTCACCTCCTACCATGTGTCTCTCTTTCTCTCTTAGTCACCCCCATCTGTATGTTCGTCTCTACTCCTTATCCACTTGAGCCCCGCGTTCCATGTCACTTCCGCCCTTCCACTATTTCCAATTATGCGCCCCAGCCTTCGCACTGGCCTCTGTGACTTATCCGTTAGGTCGTCCATCCGATCCAGGTGGCAGTGCGAGAAGACCTCCATGCCTCAAAAGTGCAGAGTTGGTCGGGTCGTTCTCAATCCTAAGGAAGCAGTTATTGAGGTAGTTGGTGGTGGTTAGACATCGTCTCCACCATAAATGGAAAATCCAGCGACGAATTAAAAGCACATCGGTTCATCCACATGACTGTCAGGAGTCTGATTGCGTCAGTCATAAGTGCACAATCGTTCAAAGACTGCATGTGCAGATTGTCAGTGGACATGTAGACGCAATGTTTTTAATGCGGTGTCTCAGTTTCGCTGTTGTCATTTTTAATGGTAGCCAGCTTCTTCTTTTCCTTTTTTGTCTGAATTTAAGACCCCGGGCATGAATGATCCAGTCGGGTGTTGCATTGTTATATTATGTAGGTTTGATTTTATCAGTTCTGCAATCTTCTTGGGTTCATTTTGAAGTTGTTCGGCTCTGAGAAGATCTCATAGCCGAGACTTTTCCTCTTTTGTGAAGGCTGTTGGAAGACCTGACGTCCATAACAGACTTTATTTCCCCTTTCTCTTCCCCACTTACTCACCACTATCATTATTACTGGCTTAAGTTACATCAAGACCTCATGTGTCACTGTTGTTCCAGCCCATTTTTCTGAGTTAGAACGATACTGTTCCGAGTTTACTTACATCTGATCACCCCTTTATAAACAAAACGTGACATAAACTGATGGGCGTCGAGCTCTACTCCTGCTGCAATCCAGGAGTGACTTCCGTCACCAACATTTCTGGCACCGTTGTCGGGGACGAAGTTGAAAATCTCCCCCGCGATTGAACGACATTGAGCTTCTGATTCTGAAGGTCATCAGCATCAGAGCCCTTGAAGATTGCTACTGTGCACCTGGCGACTCCATTGTGATGACTCCACTGCGGCGAACCTGTTGTGATTAGTTGTGGCTTCCAGCGGCAGACACACGCGGTCCCATCCTCAACTGCCTCTAGCCAGGCCTAAAGTGGATCCGGAGGTGATTATCAAGAAAGGAAAGGCCTCTCTAGGAGAAAGCTTCGCCGCTAAACTAGGTAATTCGCCACTTCTTTCCATAGAAACTCCATTTTCTTCTTCGCAGCTTCCTAGCAAACTTGTTTCTGATGTTTCCCGTTTCCTGAATTTCGGGAGTGTTCTTGCTGAGTTTTCCCCTTCTGGTCTAGCATTAGAAGGAGAAATCCTTGTCACTCCCCTCTCCCCCGAAGCTATACCTTGGCGCAGACCTCAGACCGCAGAAGATTTCACCACCCCTCCCCTTGTTATTGTTATTGCACAGAGAGAAGCGTCTGCACATTCATGTCCCTTAGCTCTCTCTCTATATTCCCCATTGTTTCCCTTTCCTCTAGGAATCTCATTTCCGGTATCCCCTGTTCACACCCCTTCTCCTCCAAGTTCTCCTCCACCTAATATTCCCATGGCAAGAGTTAATCCCCCCATGACCATAATGGAGGCCATAATAGCTGCTAGGTATGCTCCCCTTGTGTTACCACAGCCTCTCAACACCCTTCCAAGAGATGGATACCTTAAGAAGCTACCCAAGTTCACAGGCGAAGGGGATATAGCTGCAGAAGAACACCTGGAAGCCTTTTACATCTTCACAGATGATCATGTTATCATGCATGCATATGTATGGATGAGAATTTTTGTCCATAGCCTTGAAGGCAAAGCTAGGAAATGGTTTAGAGCCCTACCTCCTGGATCTATAGATGGGATTGAGGCTTTGGATAACTCCTTTCTGAGACAATGGGGAGACAAAAAAGACCTCATGTATTACATGACAGAGTCACTGTAATACCCGAACTCTGTCATGTAATATTGAAGAAACTTCCCCTTTTCCCCATTTGACTCAGTCTGCATATGAAGAATCCCTTATGAACATTCAAATCAATGAGTTAGGTAAAGGAGAAAAGGCCAATAACACCCCTAACAGATATCCTCTCAGGTCAAAGAAGAAAGAAGGAAATCTTGACAACCAAGATCAGCCCCTCATAGCAGAAAGGCCTACTAAATCTCCAGCAATTACTACTAAAGAAAAGAAAATTCAGAATACTTCGCCAACACTCAAAGAACCTGTCTTTGAGGTAAGGGGAGCTCCTAAGCCTACTTCCTCCTTTAATTTTGAGCATGAAATCCTAAAGATCAGAATTCCCATCCCCCTCTCAGAGCTAGTTAAAAATGAAGACTTCAAAAGGTCCCTCTCCAAACTGCTACAATCTGAGTCCCCCCAGCCTTCCTCTGACTTAGTGAACCTTCAATATGAAAATCTAGCAGTCATCCTAGGTCCCATGGTGGAATAAAAAGATGATTCATCCCCTCCCTTCTACACCTCCCTGAACATACATGATAAAGTGTTGCATAATTGCCTCATGGATTCAGGAGCTTCCCACAATCTTATGCCCAAAATAGTCATTAAAGAGTTGGGACTGGAAGTGACAAAGGCTTATCATGATTTGTACTCTTTTGATTCAAGGAGGGTGCAATGTCTTGGAGTCATCAAAGACTTGGTGGTCTCTTTATTTCAACTCCCAATGAAGAGTGTGGTCATGGACATTGTGGTAGTTGATGTTCCCCCCAAGTTTGGCATGTTGTTGTCTAGGTCTTAGATTAAAAGACTTGGAGGAACATTACAGATGGATCTCACATATGCCACCATTCCAGTCTTTGGAGGGGAACACAGGAGGTTGTACAGAGAAGCTCAGCTGGCCTATATTGTCAGTGATGAAGCAAACCCCACCAATCATCCCATCTTTGCACTTGACACTGATTTGGGGTCTAGTTTGTTGCAGATCACTGAAACTCCTGATGCCCCTTTACAGATCAAAAAGCAGCCCATTCTTAATCAGGAGAGACCTCCTTTGACCACCTCTGTTTGGAAGATGTTCTTTGATGGAGCTTCTTCCAGTATAGGTGTTGGCGCTAGGGTAGTTTTCATATCGCCTTGTCAAGAGACCATGTCCCTGTCATATAAGCTGGAATTTGAAACCACCAACAATGTGACAGAGCATGAAGCTCTTGTTCTGGGTATGAGGGCTGTAAAAGAAATGGGAATAAAGGAGATGGTAGTGTTCGGAGATGCTGAATTGATAATCCAATAGGTTAGGAATGTTTATCAGGCCAAGCATCCTCGGCTCAGAAGTTACAGAAACGAGGTATGGGACCTGATTGATAATTTCTTCTCGGATTTCAACATTTCTTTTGTCCCAAGGGAGAATAATACTTTAGCCGATTCCTTAGCTATCTCAGCTAGTCTATTCAGAATCCCTCTACCGCCGAGGACCAAATTTGGGGTCGAGATAAGATATAGGCCATCCATCCCGGACAATGTAAAGCATTGGAAGGTATTTGAAGACGATCTCGAAATTGAAAATTTTCTTCACTCCATCGATGAGTTTTCTGCATTGCACATTGATCAGGACCCTGATCCCCAAGGCGACCCTCACTCTAAGGTATTCTTAAATAAAAATTTTAATCACCATATTGTTCAATTGCCCAGCAATCACATTCCAAGGGGACTAGTCCCTTTAGAAAGGTTGTTCGATGGCAATGATGTGGCAGTAAAAGATAAGATTTCAAGAGGAGATGTTGATACATCTGAGTGCAACATTGGCACACAAGAGGAGCCTAAGTTCGTTAGGTTTTCAAGTAGCCTGACTCAAGAACAGAGGGTCGAATACTCTAAATTATTAAGAGAATTTGTTGATGTGTTTGCATGGACCTATGAAGACCTCAAGACATATGACACATCTGTCATTGAACATAAGATCCCACTGAAGGAAGAAGCCAAACCATTTAGGAAAAAGCTAAGACAGATAAATCATGTGCTGTTGCCTGTCATGTAAAGAGAGGTGAAGAAGTTGTTAGATGCCCGAATCATTGTCCCCTTAAATACTCCGAATGGGTGGCCAATTTGGTCCCGGTGAGGAAGAAAAGTGAAAAAATCAGACTCTGTGTTGATTTCAGGAACCTGAACAGGAGCTCAAAGAAAGACAATTATCCCTTGCCCAACATGGAGCACATATTGTAGAGGGTAACTGGTGCATCTAGGATATCCATGATTGATGGTTTCTCTGGTTATAACTAGATATCAGTCATGCCCGAGGACAGAGAAAAAACAGCCTTCACCACTCCTTGGGGCACATTCATGTATGCCAAAATGCCTTTTGGATTGATGAATGCAGGAGCAACATTTCAGCAAGCCATGGATATAGCCTTCATTGGGGAGAAAGATCGGTTTGTGGTGATCTATCTGGATGACATCACAGTCTTCTCCAAGTTAGACAAAGAGCATTGTTGTCACCTGAGGAGAGTTTTCTTGAAGTGTCGGAGGTTTGGCCTATCCTTAAACCCCAATAAATCTTTGTTTGCTATGAAGGAGGGGAAGTTGTTAGGTCATATAGTATCAGTAGAAGGAGTGAGGATTCATCCCAGCAAGGTAGAGGCAATTCAAACCCTGTCACTTCCCCGGTCTAGAAAGGAAATTCAGGCTTTTATAGGGAAGATTAACTTTCTGAGGAGGTTCGTCTCAAATTTTGCTGAGATGGTGAAACACATCACAGCCATGCTCAGGAAAGGAAATGAAGTTAAATGCACTATTGAACCCAGGGAATCTTTTATCCAAATAAAGAAGGCATTGACTGAGGCACCTGTGTTGATCAGTCCTGATTATTTCAAGGATTTCCTGATTTTTTCTTTTGCTTCTTTTGATACAGTAGCAACGGTCTTATTGTAGAAAAATGAGGAAGGGTGAGAACAACCCATTTTGTTCTTTAGCAAGGCATTGAGAGATGCAGAGGTCTGGTATGAGATCATGGAGAAGTAGGCCTATGACTTAGTGAAAGCTCTCAAAGCATTCAGAGTCAATGTCTTGCACTCAAAAGTCACTACATACGTTCCTTTAGCCTCTGTGAAGGACATCCTCATACAACCCGACATAGATGGGAGAAGAGGTAAATGGATTGCCAAGATCCTGGCGTTTGATCTGGAGATTAAGCCCACCAAGTTGATAAAGGGGCAGGGTTTAGCCAAGCTGCTGGTTGAATCCAATTGCAAAGCCTTGGGGATCAGCTTCATCAATGCCTGTTCAGAAAATCAGCAAGCTAAGTCGTCCAACAAGAATTCTCAGGGTGACTTATCACTAACAGAATGCACCCGGTACAGAGATATTTTGTATTTTCTGCGAGAATTGAAACCTCCCGATGGAATGGGAAAGAGTAAGGAAAGAGCCTTAAAGCTCAAGGCTGTCAGATATTGCCTCATTGACTGAGCCTTATATTGGAAAGACCCTCTAGGGGTATTTTTAAGGTGGCTGAATCCACAAGAAGCCCAGAAAGTTATATTTGATTTCCATAGTGGACTTTGTGGGGGGCATCATTTCTGGAAGACCACAGCTCACAAAATCCTTAGGGCTGGGTACTACTGGCCCACTTTATTTTCTGATGTCTGCAGAGAAATCAGAGCTTGCATCAAATGCCAAAAGTTCTCAGGAAAGCAGCAGCTCAAATCTCTACCACTAAAACCTATAGTAGTTTCAGCACCCTTTCAGCAGTGGGGATTGGACTTCATTGGAGAAATTCATCCTCCCTCAAGTGGCCAACACAGATGGATCCTGACTGCGACAGACTATTTCACCAAATGGATAGAAGTTGTCTCCACCAGGAGTACTTCACACAAAGTAATTATCAGCTTCAAGGACATCATAGCTAGATTTGGCTACCTCAGCAGAATTGTCACTGATAACGTCGCTTCTTTCAGGTCTGAGCCTCTTTTTAAGTTCTGTGAACAGTTTGAAATTTCACTAATTCACTCCACTACCTATTATCCTCAAGGAAATGGACTAGCGGAGTCTTCTAATAAAATCCTGGTCAAGCTCATTAAAAAATTATTGGAAGACAATAAAAGGGCCTGGGATTCAAAACTCAAATTCACTCTATGGGCTGATCGAGTGACCACCAAGAGGTCCCTAAACACCTCACCTTTCCAACTTGTTTATTGGACGGAGGTTGTTTTTCCCACTCAGCTCGCTTTATCTGCGGAAAAATTCTTTCAGGACCTTGAAGGGGAGCCTGACCATATGGTCATAAGGATTCATCGAATGGTGGAGGTGCAGCATATCAGGGAGCAGGTAATGAATAGGGCCTACATTCATCAGCAGAAGATCAAGCAAGCTTTTGATAGGAAGAGCATGAAGAAAGATTTTGAGCTGGGTGATTTGGTGCTCAAGTGGGATGCACCCAGGTAGGATAGAGGCAAACACAATAAGTTTGATGCCCTCTGGATTGGGCCTTTCAAAATATCTGAAGTATTCTCAAACAACACTTACAGGTTGTAAGATTTGGAAGGCAAAGAAGTTTTTAATGGCCTAGTAAATGGGCATTTCTTGAAAAAATGTTTTTTCTGAGCCGAAGATGGCTCCTCTGTTTTTGTAATTATTGTTTTATGTTTTCGGCTTAATAAATGAATCCATAGCCCAACAACAAGGCACTGGAACTGCAAAAAGTTCTTAGAGCATCACAGGGACGACTCTATCCCCCATGGAGCCTAATGTTAGCACCTAAACATGTAATAAGGGTTTTTTTTTATAAACGACACCCCCCATTGGCGAAAAGAGGGCAAGCAGCGGAGTAAAAACCCACTTATCCAAAGTTGGGGCGCAATAGCACATTTGCATAAGTGGCGAGCAAATCTGGGCGGCTAGAATCCGTGCACCCAGATCTGCGGTCAAGATTGGTTTCCGGACCCCCCTCGCCATTCTACCTTTAAGTGGGGGGGGGGGGTCCGGAATTGGCCGCACATCTCTCAACGGCTTGGATCGGAGTGCCCAGATCTGCGATCAAGGTTGGATTCCAAACCCCCCTTGCCATTCTACCTTTAACAAAGGGGGGGGGTCCAGAATTGGCAGCTCTCGGTGGACCCCACATTGTCCCATCTCCAATACCCTCCACCTTCTGCCGTACAACTTCCATTCAGTGCCATCCTGGCCCATCCTTTTCCCCTTTTTCCTCGTTTCCACCTGTCACCTCCTACCAAGTGTTCTCCCCCCTCATCTTTCAACTCATCTTTCCTCCTTCCTTCGAGCCCGCCGCCTTGCAGCTTCCTCGTCATTTTCCCATGGCACTTTGCCTCGTCATCAGGTGCCACAACCCTCTTCTCCCCATCCACATGGCCCCTCTCCATCTCATCACCCACTCACCTCTTGCCATGTGTCTCTCTTTCTCTCTAAGTCGCCCCCATCTGTATGGTCGTCTCTACTCCTTATCCACTTGAGCCCTGCGTTCCATGTCACTTCCGCCCTTCCACTATTTCCAATTATGCGCCCCAACCTTCGCACTGGCCTCCACGACTTATCCGTCAAGTCGTTCAGCCGATCCAGGTGGCAGTGCGAGAAGACCTTCATGCCTCAAAAGTGTAGAGTTGGCCGAGTCATTCTCAATCCCAAGGAAGCAGTTATTGAGGTAGTTGGTGGTGGTTAGACATCGTCTCCGCCATAAATGGAAAGTCCGACGATGAATTAAAAGCACGTCGATTCATCCACAGGACTGTCAGGAGTCCGATTGTGTCTGTCATAAGTGCATGATCGTTCAAAGACTGCATGTGCAGATTGTCAGTGGACATGTAGACGCAATGTTTTTAATACAGTATCTCAATTTCGCTGTTGTCATTTTTCTTTGAGTATGTGTAGGCAATTTTTCCATTTTGTAATCTATCAATGGTAGAGCACAGCTCCCAATTGTAAAGCTTTAATCCAGCCTCTGGTTCTCTAGTTATAGAAGAACATTTGAGACTTCCTGTTTAATGGCAGCCAACTTCTTCTTTTCCTTTTTTCACTGAATTTAAGTTCCTGGGCACGAATGATCCAGTCGGGTGTTGCATTGTTGTATTATGTAGGTTTGATTTTATCAATTCTGCAATCTTCTTGGGTTCATTTTGAAGTTGTTCGGCTCTGAGAAGATCTCATAGCTGAGACTTTTCCTCTTTTGTGAAGGTTGTTGGAAGACCTGACATCCAGAGAAGACTTTATTTCCCCTTTCTCTTCCCCACTTACTCACCACTATCATTATTACTGGCTTAAGTTGCGTCAAGACCTCATGTGTCACTGTTGTTCCAGCCCATTTTTCCGAGTTAGAACGATATTGTTCTGAGTTTACTTCCATCTGATCACCCCTTTATAAACAAAATGTGACATAAACTGATGGGCGTCGGGCTCTACTCTTGCTGCAATCTAGGAGTGACTTCCGTCACCAACACACTGCACCTTGACATGTGCAATGGTTCAGTTCCCGAGTGGGGTTTCCTTCTTGTCTAGTATGTATTGAGGTTCTGGCAGGAATTCTCCCTCCGACTCCACCTGGATCACAGACCAAACAATTATATGATTAGAATCATGTACATATTTCTTCAATAATGAAACATGGAAAAAATTATGTGCCTTTACTGTGGGAGGGAGTGATAGCATATAGGCTACAGGTCCCACTCTATCTAAGACCTCAAAGGGTCCACAATATTGAGGTGCTAGCTTGGCACAAGCTCCCATTCTCAAGCAACTCTTCTTGGGCCAACTCTAAGATAGACATGGTCTCCTGTCTTGAACTCTCTAAGAGGTCTCTTTCTATCGGTGTAACTTTTATGTCTATCCTAAGCAATTTTTAGATTTTTCTTTATTTGAATCACTTGTTCCATTTCTTTCAGAATGTCGAGTTCGATTGTAATTCTATCCACTAGATTAATCCAACTGACTGGAGTCTTGCACTGTCTACCATAGAGGGCTTCGAAAGGGCTCATCTTCAATGATTCTCGATAACCGTTGTTGTAGGCAAATTCTACCAGTGGAAAGTAGTCTTCCCACTTATTAGGTTGATGCATTACATGCATTCTTAGCATGTCTTCTAATATTTGGTTTACTCTTTCTGTCTGCCCATCAGTTTGAGGGTGAGAGGTTGTGCTAAACAACAATTTAGTCTCAAAACCAACCATCAAGGATTTCCAAAAGCTTGAAGTGAATTATGTGTCTTTGTTAGATACGATCTCCCTAGGCATGCCATGCAGTCTGAATATCTCCTTCATGAAGATGTTGGAAATATCTATTTCCTTGCAAGTCGATTTGAAAAGAATTAAACGAGCGGAGTTGCTCAACTTGTCCACCATTACCATGATGGCATCATTATGTCTTGCCAATTTTGGTAATCCAGTGATGAAATTCATGGAGATGGTCTCCCATTTCCATTCTGGAATTGGTAGAGGTTGCAACAACTCTGTTGGGTGCCGGTGTTCTGCCTTAACTTGCTGGCATTCTAGACATTTAGCTAAATATTCAACTATGTCCTTTTTCAATCCAGGCCAATAGAATTGTTTTCTAGTGGCCATAATCATTTTCTGATAACCTGGATGACCAGTGTATGGTCTCTTGTGCAGTTCGTCCATTATGAACCTCTTCAAGTTGTCACAACTTGGGATATACAATCTGTTTCTGTACGTCAGCAGAACTTCGGCTATCATCTGATAGCCTTCATACTTTAGCCCTGTGGGCTCTTGCTTTAGGTACGATGTCACGGTCTTGAAGAATGCATCTGTTTCTTGTGCATTCCTGACTCTTTCCATGTCATTCGTTTCATAGGTGCTCACTGCTGCCAGGTGAATCGTTTTCATACTTTTGCTAAGGGCATCAACCACCCTATTTTCCTTTCCTTTGATGTGTTTGATTTCGAAATCAAACTCACTAAGGAGAGCCATCCACCTAGGTTGTCTAGCATTGAGTTTTGGTTGATCAAACATGTGCCTCAACCCACAGTGGTCTGTCATAAGTATAAATCTCCTAACCATGAGGTAATGCCTCCACATTTTTAAAGCTTGCACGATGGCAGCCAACTCTAGATCATGGGTCACATAATTGATTTCATGCTCATTCAATTTTCTCGATTCGTAGAAAACTACACGTCCTTCTTGCATAAGGAATCCTCTGAGTCCTTCCTTCCAGGAATTTGTGCATACGAGGAAGTCAGTATCAGGGTCTGCAATCTTCATCAAGGGTGCATGGGTTAGAAGGTATTTCAGTTGCTGAAATATTTCTTCACATTCTGATGTCCAAGTGAATTTAACCCCCTTTTTTTGAAGGGAAGTGATTAGGAAACCAATCTTGTAAAATCCTTTTATAAACCTTCTATAATATCCTCCTAAGCCCATAAAGGATCTGATATCAATACATCCTTTGGGGTAGGCCATTCCATAATAGACCTGATCTTGTCAAGGTCTACTGGCACTCCATTAGAAATAACATGGCCTAAGTAATGGACTTGTTTATGGAAAAAGTCACACTTGCTAAACTTAGTGTAAAGCTGATACTCTCTTAGTACATGAAGTACAAGTCTAAGATGTTATTCATGCTCTTCTCTGTTCTTGGAGTAGATTAGGATATCATCAATGAATACCAATACAAATCTGTCTAGGAATTTTTTGAGTACATTATTCATCAAACACATAAAAGTTGTGGGGGCATTGGTTAACCCAAGTGGCACCACCACAAATTCATAGTGATCGTACCTTGTCCTGAAGGTTGTTCTGTGGATGTCTTCATCCTTGATTCGAACTTGATGATATTCATACCTTGAGTCAATCTTTGAGAAAATGGAAGCACCCCCTAATTGATCGAACAAGTCATCGATTCTTGGTAAGGGGTACTTGTTCTTTATGGTTGTCTTATTGAGTTGTCTATAATCTATGCACAGTCTGAGTGTGCCATATTTCTTCTTCACAAACAAGACTAGTGCTCCCCATGGAGACACACTGGGTCGGATGTAGCCTATATCCATCATTTCCTTTAGTTGTATCTTGAGCTCAACTAGCTCGAGTGTACTCATCCTATAGGGTGTCCTAGACACTAGCATTACTCTTGGTGCAAGCTCTATGGAGAAGTCAATGTATCTTCTCAGAGGTAGACATGGTACCTCTTCTGGAAACACATCTCTATATTCTCTTAATATTGGGTGGTCCTCTAGGTTTGGTCTATCATCCTCAACATATTCCAACACCTGTATTGCATATAGAGGACATCCCTTTCTGCAATACTTTTTCATTTGAAGGGTTGATATTTGTCTCATTGAGACAAGCTTCTGAATTCCTCAGAGGATTATCTTTCTCCCTTCTTCATTTACACATTATAAGGTTTTATGGTAACAATCCAACTTAGTTTTATATGTAGCTAACCAGTCCATACCAATCAACAAGTCATAAGATCCTAGGGCAAGTATGTTAAGGTTAGCTTGGGGGGGCAATCCATCCATAGTGAACTGGCAAGCTGGTATGATCTATGCTACTTTTCTTTTGGTGTCAGTGGCTAGTTGTACTAACCATGGATTAACATGCCTAACTGGTTACATTTTACACTTATCAACAGTCTGAGGGGCCACATAACCCAAATTATAACCAAGGTCAATTAAAATAGAAATTATATGGTTGACGATCATACCTTCCATCTCCACCATTGAAGCTTGGTGGTCGGCTTGTTTATTAGCCATGGCTACATAAATTCGTGGCATACTCCTAGACACATCATCGATGGCGGTAGCTTCTTGGATGTTGTAAACTCTCCTATTGTTCTGTTGTCTGTGTGGACAGTCCCTTGGTATATGTTCTTCTCCACAATCCCAACATTTCAAGGGTCCTGGGGATTGCTCCAAAAGGTTTATTTCCAGTCTGGGAGGGGAAATTTTGTTGATATACACTTCTAGAAAGAAGGCTTATCCTAGAGTCCTTCCTATAGTTCTAAATATTGAGGATTTGGGCCCTTTCTTATTGAATCACGAACCACTCTTCTTCTTCCAATCCTCGTGAGGTTTTGTTTGACTCTCAAACTGTTCATAATAGTACCTTGCCCTCCGGATAGTGTCTTCTAAGGTATTTGGCTCATCAAACTCAATCCTGTTCTGGTAGGTCTGAGGTAACCCACTGATAAATCATTGCACTTTTACCTTTTCATCCTTTATGTAGGGTACATACCTCAACAACTCAAGGAATTTATTAACATATTACTCTATGATGAGTTGTCCCAGCTTGAGTTCATAGAACTCCTTAGTCTTCCCATCAAAGTATTTCTCTGATAAATACTTCTTCTTGAAGTGTTTCTCAAGCTATTTCCATGATAAGTCCTCTTCATGGATTCCTTTCACATTCTTAAGGTCTTCCCACCAAATGGAAGCTTTTCCATTCAGGTTGAAGATGGCTATTTGGGCCTTCAAGTTTTTGGAGTAGTCATGGACTCTGAAGTACTTCTTCAAACTAAGCAACTAAGCTTCTGCCTCTTCCCCTTTCTCAATCTCTCGATCGAAAGAGGGTGGTTTGGATTTCTTGAACTCTTCAGGGTCATGACTTTTGGAATGCTTTCACTTCTTCCCTTTCCTTTAAGAATGTGAGCTAGTTTTTCTACTAGAAGATCCCTCTGAGTTGTCAATTCCCTTTCCAGAGGACTCTCCCGATGAGTGTCACCTGTCTCTAGGTTGGACCTTCCTCGAGGTACTCCTCCTAGTGTGGCCACTTGTGGGACCACGCTTTCGTATCTTCAGTGTACTTCAACTTCTCTTGGTATGTTGTCAGTCCACATGATTGGTTACAGGTCCATGATGCAATTGTCTCTGTATGTCGAATAAGCTTTGCAGCAAGACTACGTTAATTTTCGTTTGCTTTTATTGCTCCTTTATCAATCTCTCATTGTCAGCCTTGCAACTCTGTAATTCAGCCATGAGGCTCCTTACACTTTCAGCTAGATCTGGAGGGGTCTCCACCACCCTCCTCTCGTCAGATTCTTCGTCTCTATTGTGGGATCCATCCCCCACTTCATGGTGCATCACCATCTGTTATGCTTGTAGTTTCCCACAATTTATTGACTGCTTGAGTGCTGGAAAAACAATGACTGTTAGCCAAGAGTCTATTAGTTTATGAACAACACACAGTTCACATTTATTAAATACACCCACACACAGAAGAAGGTTTCATTCTTTTCTTCAGTAAAAGTTTAACTAGACTCTTTAGGAAAGAGGTAAGGTAGGGCGTCACCCTTAAAGTTATTTAAATATGTTTTTTTTTTTTTTTTTACGTGACTCGTCCATGAGCCCAAGCAGGCCAAGTGTTGTAACCATGCTCTGATACCAATTTGTAATACACCCGACCCCTAAGTGACTTTCCTAGGGATGGGGAATCAAAGTTTCATTCTCCTTAAGTCATCAAATCCTTTATTCGGGGTTTCTACCACACTCTGCTCGTCTAGAGTTTTCTAACCATGGTCTCCATGCTCAAACCCGAGCTCATAACCGACAGATACACCTTTCCGACGTTCTTCAAGCATTCATTGGTTGAGGGCCACATGGAGTCCACCCCACTTGTGCTATTTCCAAGTTCCTTCATCCACTATGGAATACCAACCACCGCCCAATCCCATGGTTGGACTTACTCTCTTTTTCCTATATCAGTTGTAGAGGAATTCAACACTTTGACACCCCTACGCTTCACGCCTCTTTACTATCTACGCACGAGACAACCTGGAGTTCTGAACTTCCGAAGTCTTGTAAGCTCACCACGTGGTTGCGACCTCTAGGTCGTTCGGTCTCTCTATCATACTACATCCCAGACTCTCCAGACTCCTGAAGTCCCGGACTCTCGGAGTCCTGGTCACTTCACCAACCACGTTGGCTAGGCAGACACATATCAGGAACTGACACGTAGGAGGGGTTAGGGTGACATGTGTTACGTTACAATGGGCCTATAGGGTACGTTATATACACGAATCCGGGTGACACATGGCACGTCAAATTGGGGTCCACATCACCTTGGGTGGCGTCACTGCACCTCGTCACCCTGGACAGATGGGCTCCTACATTTCTCAGATCTCACGGTCAAGATCTGGTCATGTAGACTTATAGATCTATGACTCTGGTTACCTTATGGATTCAACATTTGGGAATATTGCTATGCAAACTCCTCTCACCTCCCAAAGTGCCCAATCTACGAATTAAATGGGCTAATGCCATGCATCCCCGATATATCAACAACTGGGAAAGGATTCGAAGGATCCCTCGATCTATGGTTTTGGGTCCTTCGCTTCTCTGACCTTCGAGGTTTCGGATCCTGGTCTAGTTGGTCAGGTAGGTCCACCTAACCACCTAGGGAACCGCTTAACGTCGATCAACTTTACAGGAAACCAAGCCTCCCAGTTACCTTCGTCTAGTATAAGGCTAGTGAGGTCAGTCATACTCCGAAGTCCCGGACTTCTGGAGCTCTGAAGCCAAGGGAACATAGCTTCCTTAGGCTTAGCCTAAGGTTCTTGGGTATTTGTCATATGGGTCCTTTCGAACAGATCTTGTCTACTCATCTTCCAAACGAAGGGACCTCCCCTTTTTAAGGCTTCCACTTCGCTATCCTTCCTAAGATTTTACCATGAAATGGTTAAGGATTTGGGTCTAGAATTCCGGTCGCACGACAAGGGGTCAGGAAGAGGCATCCTCTTCAGACACACAGGTTCAGGTCATCTCAATATTTCCTATCTCGACCATATTTAAGTTTGTTTCCTAGGAAGCCTTAGGAGCTAAGTTGGGCATATAGACTATTGTTCGAAAGTGTAAGTTTACAAGGAGAAAGAGGCATATACATATCATAACCATTCCACACAGAAAACATTTATAAATACACCTATGTATAAATCCAAGCACTCATACATTATTCCAGTTCAACACATAAATCAGGGAAAATACTTATCAGAACCAGATAACGTGAAGCAACTGCTGAAAGGGGTGCCTGTTTCCACCCAACCATAGGCTCAGTCACTCCTAACGGATTTACAACTAACCACCCCCGAGCTAGAACGCGATGCTTTGTGATAAAATCCTTTCTTCCATCTCAGCGACAGTAGGGACAGAGGTTACTCTCTTCCTCTCGCGGGATCTTGGCGACGGTTTACACGATACCAACAAAGGAGGATTGGCCCTGTTTATTAGCTTGTAACATAACCCCACTAACCATCTCCCTGCGATAAGTTCATAGTTGTGAGCAGTTTCGAAGAATGGTCTGTTTTGGAGGTTGGTGTAGGACAGTCATTTCCTTAGGAAATGGTCCGGACAATCATTCCCTAGGGAAGATTCATTCTCTCTAGGTTGCACTTTGTTTAGTGCCGAAGGAATGGCTCAGATAGGTGAATGGTCCAGGTTCAACAATCAGGGGCAGGCATTCCCTAGGGTAGAATCATTCTCTCCAGGTTGCACTTTGTTTAGTGCCAGAGGAATGGCCCTAATAGGTGAATGGTCCAAGCTCGGAAATCAGAACAATTGTTCTTCCTTTCTTGAGAAGAATAGTCTAGATAGCTCATCCTTGATGTTTTACCTTCTAAGGGCATATGCTCTTCTAGATCTCACAGATGTTAGTGGAAGAATGGACCAGATGATTCAGTTTGTATCATAACAATGTTTTCTGTGTAGGTTGATATCAGATGATATGATTGTTATGGAGACTGTATGTCTCCGGATAGTAGATGTATACTACTGTGGTGGATGTGTTCCACTGATTGTGACTATATGTCACTGATCAAGTATCTGTGTGCTACTTGGTGTGGCAGTGTACCATTGGATTTTAGTTATGTACTACTATGGATAGACACAGTTGTTTTCTATTGAATGACATTGTTCAGATTGCCTTGAAAACTATCAATAGTGTTGGAAATGATTATCAGCTAGATGGATGATCAATGGACAGAGATTCCCCAGATGGAAAATGGTCCAGGACATTTATTCTTCTAGGACATATGTCTGGATTAAAAGAATGGTTCTTATGTCACTCCATGGATGTGCTCATTTAACCATAGACAATATCACTATTGTCACCCAACCATAGGTCGAAACCACCCCCGAGCACCTTAACCTTGTCAAAGAATCATTCCGGAGTGACATAAGAACCATTCTTCTAATCTAGACATATGTACTAGAAGAATAATGTCCTGGACCATTTTTCGTCTGGGGAATCTCTATCCATTGATCATCCATCTAGCTGATAATCATTTCCAACACTACTGATAGTTTTCAAGGCAATCTGAACAATGTCATTCAATAGAACACAACTGTGTCTATCCATAGTAGTACATAAATACAATCTATTGGTACATTACCACACCAAGTAGCACACAGATACTTAATCAGTGACATATAGTCACAATCAGTGGAACACATCCACCGCAGTAGTATACATCTACTGTTCGGAGACATACAATCTCCATAACAATCATATCATCTGATATCAACCTGCACGGAAAAAATTATTATGATATAAACTGAATCATCTGGTCCATTCTTCCACTAACATCTATGAGATCTGGAAGAGCATATTCCCTCAGAAGGTAAAACATCAATGATGAGCTATCTAGAATATTCTTCTCAAGCAAGGAAGAATAATTGTCTTGATTTCTGAGCCTAGAAGATTCACCTATCTGGGCCATTCCTCCGGCACTAAACAAAGTGCAACCTAGAGAGAATGAGTCTGTCCTAGGGAATGCATGTCCCTGATTGTTGAACCTGGACCATTCACCTATCTGCGCCATTCCTCTGGCACTAAACAAAGTGCAACCTAGAGCGAATGAATCTGCCCTAGGAAATGACTGTCCGGACCATTTCTTTAGGAAATGACTGTTCTGCACCAACCTCCAAAACGAACCATTCTTCGAAACTTCTCACAACTATGAACTTCTCCAACATACTCCTCCTAGGGTTTGCACCAACAATAACCAAGAATGAGCAAGAAATAAATAACATATGCATATTTTTCGTTACCAATTCCAAGAAAACAGATATCAAACCCTAGTTCACCATGCAAATTACCATCCAAGAGAAAAAGAACAAGCCTTCAAGAGGTGCACATCACTTAAATTCATCCATTCACCAAGAGATAACACCAAAAAACATTTTAAAGAGAGAGAGATACCAAAAATTCTCAAGTGTAGCGAAAATTTCAGCCAAGTACCTCTCACAATGGGAGAGTTATGTTCCAAATGAAATAGAGTTCATCCCTATTTATACAAAAAGTGCCCAAATATTATTTTCCACTTAAATTAGGGTCAAACATAAGGCAAGGGGCCAACAACCCTTATATTTACCCCTTTACAATGAAAATATTATTTAATTCACACTTTTTGCACATAAAAGAAACCCTAAAACATGATGTCACCCCTCTAGGGAGACATTTTGATACTTTTCCAAGTCGTTGGAGAAGAAGGTGGAGGTCGTTGGGGATTCTAGAGCCTCCTCTTCATGCACCAGGGTCTCTTCCTTCAAACAATTCCTCCTCCAATCAAATCATGCCAAGTGTCAATGAGCAACAACCCCATCACCACCAAACTCTAGCCCTAGGTGACGTCAATCCCCAAAGAGTGACGTTTTACCCCTCCTAGGAAAATTGTTCGGCATGTGAGGGATAGAAAAGGTCCTCCAAGGTGTCCTCTAGGCCTCCAAAGAAAATTCATCATGATCCGGCATGTGGTCCCTTGGCATCCAACCTGTAGGCTTTAAGCCCCATGGAAGCCCAAGCTAGGCTTATTCCTCCAAAACTATCCACCAGCTAGATCCTGCACAAACAAATGGATACACCCTCCAAGGATCTCAAGTCAAAGCATCATTATGAGTAAACAAATCAATAAATGAGCCATCTAAGCATGTACATCCAAAAATACCTCATCAAAATAAACTAATGCTCAAAGACCCTATGAAATTTACCAAGTTTGACTATGGGAGGGTTGACAAAACAACCTATTGGGTGAATCGTTCCTCAAGTTTAGGGGTGTTTCTCGAGGGGACTTCCTTCTAAATCATGTGGATGATGTGTTATGGATGGGGAGAAATTTTTTGGGCATGGGGTCCATGACATACAATGGGTTGTAGTGTCTCACTTATGGGTGCCTTTGTACAGGGTGTGTTGCACCTTAGTTTTTAATGCATCCCTTTTCCAAGCCCATCCATTGTCGTTAATTAATTAATAGTCCAAACCTTGGGTAATCTCTATTAGTGAATCACTTGGGGGGTAGTACGATAAGGCCACTTGAAGCTAGAGGTACATAGAGTGCCATGTGCAAGGAAAGAAAGGGACATCGCATGAGTATACACACCTCAACAAGTGGGGCCATTTGTATAAGATTATTTTTCTTTTGCAGGTCTCTAATTTTTTAGGAGAATATTTTCATTTCTCTAAAGTCCTCTTTGGGAGAGCATTTAGAAGGTTCATAATCAGGATTTTATTATTTTCCAACCACAAGCCTCTAGACCTTCAACCCCTTCTTCCCATGAAGTGAGGGACAACCACTTCTTGGGTCAGTATACCTGAAAAACCCAAAAGGTGAGGAGATGAGGGAATGAAGTATGGAAAGTGGCAAGTATGTTCAGGAATGACACGATGACTCATCAAAAGGACCTCCCACTAGCATACCTATCCCTAAAGGTGACCCGCTTACTAGGGCACAATGTCAACCACCAAGGTGAAATAGGGCAAAGAGCACGATGTCCAAGAATATGTCAGATAATCAAAAGCAGTAATAGATGTAACAAACTCAAATGCCTCAAATATTGAAATTATACTCACCATAATACCTAACTTGTACCTCATGGAGAAAGACGCAATTTCTTCTGGAGGCTAGATGATGTGGTGGATACCATCATGATCAACCTGGAGTTGTTGTGGTGAGGTGGGTCTCCATCTGTGCAAGTGAACACTGTTGGTGAAGTTGTCTCTCGATATTCCATGTCTACAACCTGGGGGTCGCGTGACAAAATCTCCTTAGTTATCCCACAAAATGGAGATACCACATTTTATTGTATCTTATCACTGAAAATGGATGGCAGCCCACTCAGGTACCTTTAAATCGTAGCCTATTCATCCTTGATGAAAGCAACATATTTCAGAAGCTATAAGAATATCCTTTCATACTCATCTATGTTCATACTCCCAATCTTGAGTTCAAAGAATTCCTTCATCTTTTTATCGAAATAACGCTTGGTTAAGTACTTCTTTTGCAAATATCTCTTGAACTCCTTCCAAGTAATCTTCTTATCATCAATGTGTTTCACTTACATGAAATGGTCCCACCACATTAATTCATTTCCCCTGAGATGGTAGATTGCAATTATCCCTTCTACCTATCAGGAGTAATTATGAAACTAAAAGTACTCCCTCATACCCAACATCCAAGTCTTTGCATCCTCATATTTCTTTCTCTCACCATCAAAAGTAAGAGGTTTGATCTTATTCATTTCTCCTTGTATCTCATCTACCCCATACCCCTTTTTATGCTTTCTGACAAAAGATGGACTTGAACTACCATGTTCTCTCCTAATTGAATTACTTGGTGAGTGGTGATGATGCCTATTAACACTCTTTTTTTCTCTTCTTTTATTATGAGACCTATGACTCCTTGACTTGCTTGACTCTGTCTCTTTATCCATTTTCTTCTCTATTTTGTCCAAGCTCTGTAGAAACTTGATGTTTAATCCATATTGCTACTCCTTGGATTTCATAAGCCTCTCATGATCAACTTTATAACTTTGGAAATCTTTTTGTAGGCTCTTTATGGTCTCCACCAAGTTCATGCTCTCATCCTTTCCTTCTCTATGCCCATTGGATTATGTCTCTTCATTACCCATGCTGACATACAACCCTTTGACCTCGTCTTCATGGTAGTAATTCCTCTACGCATATTTCATGCCTATGATCTCTATGTTGATCTTGTTATGATCTATTTTCCTTTAACTCTTCCAAAATGTGCAATCGATAATATTTGTTTGACTAAATAATTTAACAAAACTATAAATATTATGCTCCATTCTACCTAGTAAATACACCATAAATAATATTTATGTATTTATGTGAATTATACAATTCAATTCATAGTTTTGGGTGAATAATTGGACTCCTTAGTCCAATACCTTTCCAATGATTGCTTCATCTCTGAATTCCGAGATATGACCAAAAAGTTATGGCCATTTCATTATTACCCATTTATTGCTTCTACTCACCCTACAACCAGGTGCAATTTTTACCTTCAGTTGAGCTTCAGGCTACTAGATACAGCATGTTGAAGTTTCATGCCAATTTGTATTTTAGCCTTGAATGCTACAGTTGGCTTCTATGTCCTCTTGTGCATTTTTAGATGTCTATAATTTCAATTTAGCTTCATGGATGTCTTATATGTCTCAAGATATTTTTTTAGGCTACTCCTGTGCCCAAATCCGATTATGGAGCAGGAAGTTATGGCCCTCAAAGAGAACTGGTATCCAAAAATCACCCTCTATTATTTTAGACACAAAAACTATAAGTCTTATGACAACATACACTTTCATACGAATTAGGCTTCTCAAAACTGTCATTTAGGCCTTTGAAAATGGCTTGCAAAAACATGATTTGGAAATCACTGTAATTTTCCAATATTTTTTATTAATTTCTAAAAAAATTATATTAATATGGATGTCTGGGATGTTTTCGTGGCATCTTGTTCCACACATAACCCTTAGAAGGACTCCATGTCATCTCCTTGCCCACTTGAATTTTCCCTGTCAGCCCCATTTTCCTCTCCCCTCTTTATTTATTCCTTCCTTACCTCCATAACCACACACACACACACACACACACCTTTGGGTCCCATAGGCCTTGGTTTCCTACATGGAATATTTTTATTGGGTTGCATGTATGGGAGGGTCCCATCCTACACCCATTTTCTTTGGTGGATAGTGTTGCACGTCCATTTGATCGGATGACGGGGGATCAAGGGGTGTCAACGGTAATCAATGGTGACCATCGTATCATGGCCCCCCTTCCATGTCGATCGTTAATAGAGAGGGGTGAAGCAAAGAAAACCAATGAATTTTTTTTCGATGACATGTCGACCTGTGGTGGATTCCCCCCCACCACAACCCCCGCATTATGGGTCCTGGCTCATGGTTCCACCAAATAGGTGAGTGCCTGCCACCGTGGCTCCACCTCACCTACCACTTGTCATATTGTGGCTTGCCATTGTTTCCACCATGGTAGTACATGTCACCTCTTTGCCACATCAGCTAATGCATTTCCCCCATGTTGTGCTGACATCGACATACGGAAAATACCCAAATTTTCCCAATTTTTCTGAATTTTCAAAATTTCCAAAAATGCCCAGAATACATAAATTCGAATTTTATTTTCCAGACCATCGTTGAAGCTATGGTAATAAGATTCATATAATCAATTTTTTCCTGACTATATTGATTCGACCTCTACCCATGAATTTCGACCCTTTCCTGTCGAATTCCTTCAAATTTGTGTCATAGAAATCGAGGCTTTTGCCCAATTTCTTCATGGGTGTTATGGTCGCTATGTAACCTCAAAATTCAGCCATTTACAAGTCCAAATATCCTCATACTATGATTAATATTTGTGGATTTTTTTATCCTGGGCTCAATTCCTTCAATTTCTCGTGAAATTTCGTCAATTTCACTGCAATAATTTTATCGAGCAAATTGCAGACATACTCTCTCTCACATTCTGTCAAACAATTTTCTTGCATACTCTGCAATTTTCAAATCTATGCTCTGTTAATTGGACCATGCAAGCTGAGTGTCAAAATTGGAGCTCTAATACCACGTTCTAACATCCCCGACCCCTTGTTGGGCTATGCTACACCAAAATTTCAACTGTGATACCAATTTAGTTCACTAAAACGCTTTGCAAATGCACTAAATCATGCAGAATAACGACAAATATACACATGCAACATATACATGAAAAAAACATAATAAGAAATACTTAAAGAATAACATATCATTTGAATCAAACACATAAAAGACACTTATCTTTTGTAAAAATTCACCAACTACCTGCAGACCTTAGAGTTTCCTCCCATCCATAGACTATGTTGCTCATAAACTCTCAACAGCAAGTCACCCCCATGCTGGGGATAAAACTCCACCAAAGCAAAGGAATCCTAAGCCAAGCTAAGTTTTGTCAACAACCAAAATACTCAGACTAAGGTGCCAACTCTAGAAGACAACCCACAGTCCCTCATCCCCCACATTCCTCTCCCACACCAGGAAGTATGCCCCTTCTCTGCTCAACAATCCTTTGGCTACACCACTTCCCTTATAGGGCTTCAACAATAGGATGGACATGAAGTCTCATATCCCTCTAGCTATATATTTTCACCTTGGGAAAACAATTCCCAGTAGTTCTCTGAATTGGAGAGAATTCTCACGGTCCTGACAGCTCACCTATTCATCTCAATTTACCCAGAGACTGCTTCAAAGCTTTCCCCAATTGTGGGTATGGATGATGGTTGTCAAGTTTGTACATAGATTGGGAGAAAGTGATGGCATAATGAGTGAATGGTGATGGAATGATGGAAAAATGAACTAAATTCCCCAAATATATGTGCATGTTCCCAACTTGAAACTTGTCATGTTGGGAACTACATGGGGGCCCCTACATGGACCCCCCCATGTGGTGATACATTCCCACTTAGGAACTTGAGATAAATGAATATCCCATACTTTATACTTTATTATTTTAGGAATATTAATATAATAATCCTTTGGTCTTAATCCCCTCTTATCTTAGCCCCTTTATTATACCCTTAGCCCCCCTTTCCCTTTCTAATGGAGTTTATCCCCCCCCCCCAATACTATTTTTGTCTAGTTGGTCTGCAACAGTGATGTATTTTCATTAATATCTGAGTGTGATTATATTTTACAAAGATATGTTCACTAGCCTTTTAGCATCCAGACTCTCCATCCTACCAACTACACAGGCACTCTAACCTCAAAACATATATACAAAGGCACTCTAGCCCAAAATGTCCTCAGTCACCATCCCATATGTACATTTACATTTACATTACAATTTGGGTTTGGCCTAGGGGTATTACAAAAATACACGGGGGTTTGGTTGTCCACTCCAAACTAGATACAACTTTTCATGGTGAAAAAAAGGGGTTGAAAGAAAAACCAGAGACATTGGAAGAAGAAAAAATTATGATATGAAAGGATCATATACGATAGCGTACTCATGAGAGAGAGTCGGAAGGTGTGGCATATTCATAGAATCCTAGCATGCAAGAGAGTTGGAGATGAGAGATGTGGCATAGTCTATGCCATAAGCCTTTTAATTTTTTATATTACAAAGCCGCAGAGAAAAACTAAAGAAATTATATGACATGTGTTAGATACAATCAAGTTGTAGGTGCATAGGTTAGACACTTGTATAGATATTTACTTTCCTTATATCTCGAACTGGATTTGATTTCTAACTTTGACTATACCAAAAAAAATGAAGTAGATTTTGTGATTTGGTCCTCTTCTTATCTGAAGGCTCAACTCTAATCATTGGATAAGTGATATATGGTCTCCATCTCCATGATGGTGAATATTATCAAGTCGAAGAAGGTAGACATTACCAAGTAGATATAGTATTGAGTATACAGAACAAGCAAGAAATTGAATGCTCATAAACAAACTGGTTATTGGTATTAATTAGATTGTAACAAGTATATTTTTTTCTAAATCTAAATGTAGAATGACTATGATTGCAAACTACACGTGTTTAATGTAAGAATGAATACACTCTACAAGTTGAATATGATTTAAATGTCTTGAGAAATAACTTGCAAATTTTCTTCCAGATTTCAGAGTTTGGTTCATTGTTCAGTGTGGTATCAATTCATTGATTTAACTTTGCATGCTCATGTTTGTGTACTCTACAATTGAACGTTGGAGTTGCTTAGCAGACCATTTTTTTACCATGGCAATGTTTACATATAAATTATTCAATGTACACATTAAAGGTTTGGAAAATTACATCTTCCATTTACATTGATTCTATATATATATATATATATATATATATATATATATATATATTTAAAGGGACAAATAAAGTGTGGGATGATAATACTTTTTCATTAAAAAACCTTTGAACATAAATAGAAATATAATGGAAAAAATACTTGAACAAAAATATAATCGTTACCATAACTTCTAAATCTCCAATCTTCATTTTTTTAATTACTTTTATTAATTATTTCCTCTCTTTTTTCAATACAATCAACATTAACCCAATAGTACCAATGAAGACTTCATTACCCAGCTTCATTCCATTTTTATTGATGGAATCTTCAAGATCTTGTGTATTCCGATTGTTTTCACATTGAAATTCTAAGTGATTATATACTTAAAAATTTGCATGAATTTCTCTAAAAATTATTTTGATTTTGGCTTTGAAATCAACTAATTGCATGAATCTCTCTAAAAATTATTTTGATTTCATCTTTGAAATCAACTTGTTATCCCTTATCCCAGGGATAACTAAGGAGATTATGTCTCGAGGCCCACAAGTCCTAGACATGGAGTACTGAGAGCCAGATCGACTTGAGCCTAGCCCTGGAGGGCCCATCCTTTTCTTCTTCAATGCCTCCACCTTGTCAGTGGCAACAACATCCATATCATCGGCCTGGTCCTTTAATAGCAGTGGGTCTTTCTCGATGAGGTAATGAGTCTTGGTATCATGGTATGTGTCACTCTGATTCTCAAAACATTCTAATATGTGAATTTAATTCTTTTTACTTCTAACATGTGCTTGGAACTTATGCCTTTCCACTTGACCACACCTGAAGGAAATGATAGGACGCCCTAGTAAGCTAGTTCCCATAGGGTTTGAGTTGGTTCATGAAAGGTCATCCTCTGTTCTCACCATACTTACCACTTTTCATCTTTTTCCTCTCATCCATCCCATACACTGGTCTGGGCATTGGTTTTGCCAAGCTAGCAAAGGGTTGTACCTTACCTTGTGGGAAGAAGGGGATAATGACCCAGAGGGTAAATTAGCTAGCAAAAGATAAAATACAAAAGAATGAAACCTTGAGATGCTTCACCCAGGGATCCCCGAGAAAGAAATAAAAGGCTTCTCAGCAAGAAATAGAGGGACCCATAAAAAAAATAATAAAATCAAGACCTAGTTGGAGGATAGGGGTCTCATCATGAGCCAGCCTATTAGGTCCATGGGCATGTAGCGGTATAACACTACCATTCAATTGGTCACCACGACAGGGAAGTGGCTCTTGGTGGGATATCAAAGAGAAAGGGGATCTCATCACGACCCAACCTTCTCATTTCCGTGAAATTCTTGTGGGTAACATTGTCACCACTTGTCACCACGCTAGGGCAGTGTCCCCTAACTAGTCTCTTGAAAGAAAAAGCAATAAGAATAAAAGATAAAATGCATAAATGGGCTTGGAAACATTTGCATCCATGACAAGGTGCAACTCACTCTTTTCAGATGCACCCACAGGTAAGCCATGCATTCCCCTATTGTCACTACACCCATTGACCAAACATCCCTTACAACCTCATCCACTTACATGGCCTAGATTTGTCTTCACCTATAAATATGTCACATCCAATGAGCACTAGCCCAATAGGAAATCCTAGCATCCCCTCCAAACCTGGCTTGGAGAATAGCATAACGTCTTTGAGCACTTATCTGGGAAAGGGGGTTTCATGCACATGTTTAAATAACTTGATTATTAGATGTGATTGACATTGCTATGATCCCTGTGACTTATGAGCTCATGAAGAGAATACTTGTTGATGTTGCAAGGCCACACCCAATGGACATGTACACATGGGAAGATGATTAGTTCGGACCTCCATAGGGATAAAATCCCACCAGATGGATGTTGAGACCCCAGCCAGGGGCAGAGACAACTCATAGTTTTTCACCAGAGAAAGAGGAGAACGTTCCACCAGGGACAACCTGGCAGGCCTGGACCTAGGGGGGTCTTTCCCTTCTCACCATGATGTAGGCCTTGGAAGGCCCATGACGTCACCTAGCGTTTTGGACACTTTGGAGGCACCTGTGTGCCAAGTGGCACGTGTGGTAGGATCCAGAGGCCCAAGGAGGCCTAAAGTTTTTCTCTTAGAGGCCAACGTTTCCCTAAGAAGGACTAACATCACCCTAAAAGGGCATGATTTCATCCTTGCATCTTGATTTATGGTTTTATTATGTCATTTAATGTAAAAACTGGATATTACATGTAACTGGCCATGTGGACCTTTTTGACCTAATTCTCGTCATTGATATTGTATAAATAAGGGTTTTAGCCCTTGCATTTTTCATCATATTTCACTCACACTTAGTGAGGTCTGAAATTTGCACCCTATCTAGCGTTACTTGGCTGAAATTTTAGGCATACTTGTTGAGGAAGGCTAAATTTTGGAGTATTTTGGCAAGTTTATTGGTGGAAGTGTTCAACTAGGGTTTTGCTTGATGATTCTTGATGTATGTAAGTAATATTTCTGAAATTATTCTTAATTGAATGGTTATGGTTATGTTTATCTTGCATTTACATTAAGATTATGAAATTACTTGTTTAAAACCCTAGGAAGTCTAACACATGTTATTGTCGTAGCTCTAAAAGCCTTCACCTACTAGATCTTGCCAAGAAGCTTATTTTCTTGAAGCCTTTGCTAGGGACTTGCCTTTGCAACACCCTAGTATTCATTGCTTCATCTTAGCCATCATTTTCTTCATCATTGAGTTGAAGAGGGAGGAAATTTTCTAAGGCCTAGGGTTACCTACACCTTGGTAGCAATTTTCCCCTAGGCTTTGGTAGTTGAAGCCTTGGCTTACCAACAATTCAAATTCTAATCTCTCTTGTCTTTGGATCTCCTATTATCATTTCCCTTCAACATTTGTTGCCACTTAATTGACTCCATTTACCCTAAAGGCACTAGTCTAAAGACTTCTTATTGAGTGATTGATCAAAGCAACCATCAAAACTTACACTCTAAGCTTTCCACTAACTACTTCTAACATTAGAATAGCCTAACCTACTAACCTTATTGTTGTTGTTACTAAATTAAGCTACAACCATACTTTTCAGCATTAAAAGGTTTTAAAAGCAATTGAAAAGGTTGATCAATGCATTACTTTGTTTGCTTCTAATAAATGCTAGTATTATGGTATTGATGATTGATTATTCTTAGTCATTTTGAAGTTGTTTCAAGGAACTTATGTGAAGTATTGTATTATAAATATTGTTGTTATAATTTTCTGTTTACTTCATCATTATGAGCCAATTGATTTTATTGAGAAAGTATGTGGTTTTATGACGTGATAACAAGCAAGTTGTACTTGCAAAATATATAGTTTATTGTTGCTTTGTTTCGGGCAGGTACACCTTGATATTTCATCACTTCATTGGTTATAAACCCGGGACTTTCTGATCAGTGGTGACTTGTGAGAGGGGACCTTTTAATAGCCATCTTGACCTTTCCTTCTCAAACCCCCAGGTCACTGGGGACGTCTCCCCTGGGCCTTCAACCCTAAAGAGAAAGAGGAATCTTATTGAGGTGATAGTGATAGGATAACCTAAAGTTACGCCAATTTTCTCTCCATTACCCTTTCATTTGATCAAAGTACAAATTGTGCAATAACATTTTGGTGCTGCTGTCGAGGAACACTGAGTCAATTTTCCTCAAACGACACTTTTTTCGGTAAGCCTTATCCTCGAAAATTCTTTACTTCACAAGCTTACATGGTGACTCCAATGAGGGTGATTCCCTCATTCCTTTGGTAATTTCAAGAAAATTATCTGGTGACTCCACAATCCATAGGGAGGTACACCAACCCTCCTCTGTCCTTTAGAAGAAAGCCTCCCCGAAACTCTCTTGTAGTAAAATCACTTTTTTGAGGAAATCTTCCCTTAAACACAATGTCTAGCACAGGAACTCAAACCATTATTCCAAACCAAGCCAGTAACAAAATGCAATGGTCATCCAAGATTTTCAAACCGCTAGACATGAAATCTACATTGGGCTACCCTAGGAAAATTCCCCCAAAGTATGAAAAATGGTTGCACAAATTCATCGGAAATGATGTAATTAATGTCGAGGATCACATAAGTAATTTTTGGGCCTTCTTTGAGCTTCATCCCATTAGTGATTATGTTGAATATTTAGCTATGAAATTCTTCTTTGCTACCCTCCATGATGGTGCAAGGCGCTGGTACAATGGTCTTCCTGATGGCGGTATTAAAACCATGGATAGGTTAGAGGAAGTTCTCCTCAAACGATGGAGTGTCAAGGAAGACCCCAACATGCTTCTAATAAGGCTGAATAATCTCGTGAAACAAGAGAATGAGACCATTAGAGAATTCCACAACAAGTTTGAAACCTTGTTGCAAAAGATCCTTGTGAGTCATCATCCTTCTCCTAGTTTCCTTCTTTTCATCTATACCAAATCCTTTACAGGTCAGCTAGGGTA